>CP136867.1:33915397-34007897 GCA_033000465.1 Sciaenops ocellatus | reverse complement strand
TGTCCCTTCTCTGAGCCGGTACTCACCTCAGGTCCTGACGCAAGAGCAGCAGAAGAAGAGAGTGCGTTCAGGAGGGAGAGCTGCATCCGATAACCGCTCTAAATTTAACAGAAACAGACATGGTTCTAAACATGGCTGCATAGCTGCCTCTGAGCTGCTTATCGTCCGTCTCCCAGCGGGCCATGGCCATACAAGGCTCTGCGGGGCCCGGGGCCATCCAGCAGCTCCTCGTCCCCGCCGACACGTGGATGAGATAACGGCTAACAGCTAACGGCGGCCTGGTGACGCCGATGGGCCACAACAGGCAGGAATGCTGGGATAAGTGTTGACCCCGTGTACACACACACACACACGACATCTGTGCAACCTTCACAGCAGTGATTTTCCACTTGGTCCACGTGGAGAAGGTGAGACCGGCAGAACCCACAAGGTCCTGAAGAGGTTCAACAGGAAGGTGGTTCAGTATGAGCTCCACTAGTGAACGAGTTAGAGGTACAGCTGTGTGTGTGCTACAAAACATATTAGAATATTTTAAATATAACCTTTAAAACCAAATTATATTCAGAATTAGTGCTCAGTTTGCATAATTATATCGTCACATATAATCAGTATGAGAAACATTTGCTGTAGCAAGTAACTTGGGAACAATAAATGTAGTCTGGAATTTCCCAGAAGTAAGAGCATCAAAGACCATGTGTCTGACATTTTATGGACCAAACATCTCATTGAATAATTGTGAAAACGATGGTCAGCTTAATTAATGATGAAAATGACAGTTATTATTATTATTTGAGGCTAAGAGAAAAAGATGCAGTGACTAACAAGATGGGATCAACTGTTTGCATGAACTGTGACAGAAAGATGATATTTTATTAATTTATTGTTCAGAGAAAAAATGAATGTTCATCATTTGTTGGATTTAAATAAACTTTTAGGTTTGTGTAGTTTTCCAGACGTTTGTTTCCTGTCTGATTCACTGGTTGAGGAAATGGAACATGAGTTTTCCTTTGGCGCCCCCCTCAGGACAAACTGGTGAACATAACTGCATGTGTTGATCTTTGGGTCAGTTTAGTGTTCTGCTGCATATTGAACATTGAATATTCAGAGAGCCTGCAGCCTGCATACACACTATTCCCTGAACACCGTCTGCAGGCTGCAGTCTGTTTGTTGTTTGGAGCTGAGTCACAGTTCACTGAGCTGGACAGGAAGGCGACACTGTAACCGCTGTTATTATTTTATAGACATTTTGTCCCCAGTGGACAGTTACGAACAAACCAACTGTCTCACTGGTGGACTGCTTTCACAGCAACTTCCAGCCCAGCAGAGAGGTGACAGAGTTTATCTGTGCTGACTGACTATCAGCCGACACATTCCTCCAGCCTTTTTATTTTTACTCTGAAGAGAGAGAGAGTGTGAGTGTGTGTGTGTGTGTGTGTGTGTGTGTGTGTGTGTGTGTGTGTGTGTGTGTGTGTGTGTGTGTGTGTGTGTGTGCTGATCATTTCAGGTGTGATCAAAGGTCATCTTGTGTTTCATGTATCTTTGAAGAGGTGTTTGTTTCCAAACATAACTTTAAAAACAAAAACAACTGTTAGTTTGTTTATGCAGCTGCTGCTTCACACACACACACACACACACACACACACACACACACACACACGTGACGTGTTACCTGACGTGTTTCTTCTCTTGCTTCTTCCTCTCAGCACTCAGACTGAAGCTTCTGTACATGAACTGTTCATGATGCTTCTGCTGGATGAACAGGACAAAGTTAGCAACAGCTCAATCACCACTGACTGGAAACACATATTAACATGTATGTGTATACATGTGTATATTAACATGTATGTGTATACATGTGTATATTAACATGTATGTGTATACATGTGTATATTAACATGTATGTGTACACATGTTAATATACACATGTATACACATGTATGTGTATACATGTGTATATTAACGTGTATGTATGTGTGTATATTAACATGTATGTGTATACGTGTGTATATTAACGTGTATGTATGTGTGTATATTAACATGTATGTGTATACATGTGTATATTAACGTGTATGTATGTGTGTATATTAACATGTATGTGTATACATGTGTATATTAACATGTATGTGTATACATGTTAATATACACATGTATACACATGTATGTGTATACATGTGTATATTAAAGTGTATGTGTATACCTGTGTATATTAACATGTATGTGTATACATGTGTATATTAACGTGTATGTATGTGTGTATATTAACATGTATGTGTAAACATGTGTACATTAACATGTATGTATGTGTGTATATTAATGTGTTGCTTTTATTATGTCAAAGATTGACTGCACCAGTGTGACAGCACTTCTATTCTCTGCAGGTCTGATAATGTCTTCAGGTGATGCTGTACTTTGTTTGGATGTCCTGTGTGCGCTCGGTGCTTCCTGGTCAGTATTCTTCAGAGACTGAAACATGAAACATAAAACACGCGAAACATCATGAAACTAAAGCATGACCTGTGTAGACCCACTGCAGACAGACAAACTGATCAATCAATCCCTTCACCACATTTAGTACATTTCCTTTCTGTCAATATTTTGTCTGTAAATCTGTGTCCAGACTTTTAGAAGTGTTTCACACTTTGTAATTTTGTTTTGCACTTATGAGCCACCGTACATAAAAACCAGCAAGGAAACATGGACACATTGTGCTTCATCACAAAGATCAACCAGAGCGCTCAGATCGCCTTTGTTATTATTTATGTATATGTATAAGTATGTTATATTTATCCTTCATGTCATTTTGTTTTTGTGCTGAGGCCTCAGCAGTTGAAGGTTCACCTCGTTGTTCTTTGCCCACCACGTGTTTCATTTCAGCTGATCTGTCTTTTTCACGTGAATTCATTTTTAATTTTGATGTTTTTATTGATTTATTCATGCTGTCATTGGATCTTTAAACCCGGGTACGAGCAGCAGAATGACCGTTCAGTAGTTTTGTGGAGCTCCACACAGGCTTACCTGACGTCACGTTGTCACCTTGTGGATGAATCAAACAGCTGCAGATGTTCTCACACAGCTTAGCTGGTACCGGTCCGGCTCCTGCCAGCAGCCGGGCTGGCTGGGTCCAAACCGGCATGTCCGGACAGCTGGATGTTAAGCGGCGTCCTCTCGCCGGTGCTGGCTGAAACAGTCTTCAGACGTCCGGTGTCCAAAAGACACGTGAGTCCAAACTGTGTTGAGACACGTGGTTTATTTTGTGCATCGATCCTTCATCAATGCAGCTCTTTCTCTCCATGAAGTAGTTTCCAGCTTCTTCCTGTGGTAACACCTGTGCCTCACCTTACCTGCCCCAAATAAACATGAAAGCACGACAGTACCACCTGCTGGCCAAACATTTATGCACATGTTAAAAATGGCTGGGATAGGCTCCACCACCGTGACCCTGATGAGGAGGAGAGGTTACAGACGATGGACGGACGGACGGATGGACGGATGGATGGATGGATGGATGGATGATGGATGGATAGATGGATGGATGAATGGATAGATGGATGGATGGATGGATGGATGGACGGACGGATGAATGGATGGATGGATAGATGGATGAATGGACAGATGGATGAATGGATGGATGAATGGATAGATGGATGTATGGATGGATGAATGGATGGATGGACGGACAGACGGACGGAGGAATGGATGAATGAATGATGGATGAATGGATAGATGGATGGATAGATGGATGAATGGATGGATGAATGGACAGATGGATGAATGGATGGATGGATGGATGGATGGACGGACGGACGGATCATGTAATCTTGCCAAAACTTCCATGAACACATTCTTGTTGTGACTGAATTTGTGATACCTGAATATTCCAGATCATATTTTACACTTTACACTCCACACACAGGGCTCAGCTGATTTCAAATAAACAGATTTCTTTATCATCTTCTTTATATTAATCCTTGTTCTCTTTTTGTCCCACAAAAAGTCTTTATTCAAATTTAGTCATAGTGTCTAAACAGCTGTGCTGATATATTAACTCATTATTTTTTCCCCATTTATCCAGGTTCATATTTATTTATATTTTTTCCATATTTCAGAGCAGAAACTTGAAGCCCAGAGTGACATGTATCTGATATCAGCATAGATATCCTAGAATATGACTCTGTACATTTACATTTACATTCAGTCATTTAGCTGACGCTTTTATCCAAAGCGACTTACAGAGAAGGGAACAATCAAGGTACAGTGTGATAAGAAAGAGTTAGTGCAGCAGAAAGTGCTGTGACAATTCTTAAAGGGACAGATGTATCATGTCCAGTTGTTGGTAGTGTTGTAGAGGAGGTCCTCTCTGAAGAGCTGGAGGTCTTCAGGAGCTTTGTGAAGGTAGAGAGGGACGCCCCTGATCTGGTAGGAACTGGTAGGACGTTCCACCAACGGGGAACAAAAAAAAGTTTGGATTGTCCCGAGCGTACGTTTGGCAGAGCCAGGCGTCGTTCACTGGAGGAGCGCAATGGTCATGAAGTAACATACCTGTATAAGGGCGTTCAAGCAGGTAGTACATTCAGGTAACGTATGTCTGTTATCATCAGCATACATAACTATCTTGTGCTCTCTGCCTGCACACCTTTAATTCTCACATCGGCTCTGAATGCTCGAGGTTCAGCTCATTTGTGGGAACAGCTGCTCAGGCTAGAATGAAGTATCTTCACCCAGTTACAGAAGCCAGGACCCAACCTATGAGCCTTCACATGCTATCAACCTGTTCTTAATGAAACCCTGATCACCTTTTATAGTGTCTGACAACATGACGCCAATGTCTTTCACAATCTTACAATCCACCTGAAGAAGGCTCACAGGTCTGAGATGAAATGGCTCGGAGGTTTCTTTTTGTTCATTATTGATAGAGGAACATTGAACTGACCTGACCTGAGAAAAATCTCTGTCTTATGATGTTTGTGTGGAGGTGCTGCTTCCTGCTGGTCACTCTGCAGTCAATCGTTCCCTTTTACTGACTCATGAACTTCACTGCCTGCAGATGAAGCTAAGACAGCGATAGCTACAGGATGGACAAATGAGAACAGGCTGAAGATGAATCAATATATTAAGAATGGATCATCACGTGTTGCTGTGGAAAAACTGACGTACATTACTGAAGGAAAGCTGCGAGTCTGAAAATATCTGGAGGAGCTTCACTGAGATTTTGAAAGAAAATGTTGGTAATGATTGTCACAAAGTGTCAAAGGAGAGAATCCACGCAGGAGCTTTAAATCACTAAGACTCATTTATGAAACTCACATTAACACAAATCATCAACAGCCAGACTCTTTGACTACAGAGCCACACTGTGACATCACAGAGCCGCGCTGTGGCATCACAGAGCCACACTGTGACATCACAGAGCCGCGCTGTGACATCACAGAGCCGCGCTGTGACATCACAGAGCCGCGCTGTGACATCACAGAGCCGCGCTGTGACATCACAGAGCCGCGCTGTGACATCACAGAGCCGCGCTGTGACATCACAGAGCCGCGCTGTGACATCACACGTGCTGAATGTGGTTTGACATCGTCTGGATGAAATAAGAAGGTCGTCCCTGAAAAAGACGTCGTCTACTTGGCAGCAGATGTTCTTCCAAAACCTGAAAATATGGTTCAGCATTAACGGAGCCATGTGCAGGTTACCCATCATGCCGTGTGCAGGTTACCCATCATGCCGTGTGCAGGTTACCCATCATGCCGTGTGCAGGTTACCCATCATGCCAAATGAGCTCAGTCCATCTTAAATGAGCTCTGGACCACAGAAGGCGGCGGCAGCGTTTTGGGATCCGGTTTCTATCCAGTTTCCTCTTTGCATGGTGGAGTCATGATGGTGTTGTGGTGGAGTCTTGGTGGAGTCATGGTGGAGTCCTGGTGGAGTCTTGGTAGAGTCGTGGTGGAGTCATGGTGGAGTCATGGTGGTGTTGTGGTGGAGTCATGGTGGAGTCATGGTGGTGTTGTGGTGGAGTCTTGGTAGTGGAGTCATGGTGGTGTTGTGGTGGAGTCTTGGTGGTGGAGTCATGGTGGAGTCATGGTGGAGTTATGATGGTGTTGTGGTGGAGTCATGGTGGTGTTGTGGTGGAGTCTTGGTGGTGGAGTCATGGTGGAGTCATGGTGGTGTTGTGGTGGAGTCATGGTGGATTCATGATGGTGTTGTGGTGGTGTTGTGGTGGAGTCATGGTGGAGTCATGGTGGTGTTGTGGTGGAGTCTTGGTGGTGTTGTGGTGGAGTCTTGGTGGTGGAGTCATGGTGGAGTTATGATGGTGTTGTGGTGGAGTCATGGTGGTGTTGTGGTGGAGTCATGGTGGTGTTGTGGTGGAGTCTTGGTGGTGGAGTCATGGTGGAGTCATGGTGGAGTTATGATGGTGTTGTGGTGGAGTCATGGTGGTGTTGTGGTGGAGTCATGGTGGAGTCATGGTGGAGTCATGGTGGTGTTGTGGTGGAGTCTTGGTAGTGGAGTCATGGTGGAGTCATGATGGTGTTGTGGTGGAGTCATGGTGGTGGAGTCATGGTGGAGTCTTGGTGGTGGAGTCATGGTGGTGTTGTGGTGGAGTCTTGGTGGTGGAGTCATGGTGGTGTTGTGGTGGAGTCTTGGTGGTGGAGTCATGGTGGAGTCATGGTGGTGTTGTGGTGGAGTCATGGTGGTGTTGTGGTGGAGTCTTGGTGGTGGAGTCATGGTGGTGTTGTGGTGGAGTCATGGTGGAGTCATGATGGTGTTGTGGTGGAGTCGTGGTGGAGTCATGGTGGAGTCATGGTGGTGTTGTGGTGGAGTCGTGGTGGAGTCATGGTGGAGTCATGGTGTTGTTGTGGTGGAGTCATGGTGTTGTTGTGGTGGAGTCATGGTGGAGTTCTGATGGTGTTGTGGTGGAGTCATGGTGTTGTTGTGGTGGAGTCATGGTGTTGTTGTGGTGGAGTCATGGTGGTGTTGTGGTGGAGTCATGGTGGAGTCATGGTGGACTTGTGGTGGAGTCATGGTGTTGTTGTGGTGGAGTCATGGTGTTGTTGTGGTGGAGTCATGGTGGAGTCATGGTGGACTTGTGGTGGAGTCATGGTGGTGGAGTCATGGTGGAGTCATGGTGGAGTCATGGTGGACTTGTGGTGGAGTCATGGTGGTGGAGTCATGGTGGAGTCATGGTGGTGTTGTGGTGGAGTCATGGTGGTGGAGTCATGGTGGAGTCGTGGTGGAGTCATGGTGGTGTTGTGGTGGAGTCATGGTGGTGGAGTCATGGTGGAGTCTTGGTGGTGGAGTCATGGTGGTGTTGTGGTGGAGTCATGGTGGAGTCATGGTGGAGTTGTGGTGGAGTCTTGGTGGTGGAGTCATGGTGGTGGAGTCATGGTGGAGTCGTGGTGGAGTCATGGTGGTGTTGTGGTGGAGTCATGGTGGTGGAGTCATGGTGGAGTCTTGGTGGTGGAGTCATGGTGGTGTTGTGGTGGAGTCATGGTGGAGTCATGGTGGAGTTGTGGTGGAGTCATGGTGGAGTCATGGTGGACTTGTGGTGGAGTCATGGTGTTGTTGTGGTGGAGTCTTGGTGGAGTCATGGTGGAGTCGTGGTGGAGTCATGGTGCAGTCTGAGCTGTCATCATGGAGTCAGAGATGAAGTGTGTTGATGGTTGTTGAAGTGTTCCTCAGCCCATGCAGTGATGTCCACGACAGAATCCTGTCTGTGTTTGATGCTCTGCTGTCTGCAGGGCCTGAACATCACCGACACACATGATTGGTTTTCAGCCCTGTCCCTTGTTACAGAGCTTTCTTCTGATTGGCTGAATCTTTGAATGATATGATGAAGTGTAGACGATGAAATCCACAGATTCTTTGTCATTTTATGTTGACAAACATTATTCTTAAATTGTTGCTCTATTTTCCAGAGCAGTCTTTCACAGAGTGGTGAACCCCTCCAAACAAGCCTCTCTGTCATGTGACTCACCTGTTGACAGGTAACCTCATTCACTGTGAGATGTTCCACCAGCTGTTTGCTTTCAGCTGCCCACAACTTTCACAGACTTCGTTCAAAATGTTCATATCATTTTACAAAAACATCAAACATGAATTGTATCTGACATGTGATCAGTTCTCTTTGTGCTGTTTTTAATTAAATATGGACTTCCTTCATCTTCATGATTTCTGTTTTAATGACTGTTTTTATTTACTTGCTGATTCATTCAATGATAAACTGTATTTGCTGCCCAGACTGATCATTTTATGAACATGCAAAGGTTGTTACAACAACTGTTTATACAAATATTTAAAGATATTCATAAGAGTTTATTGAACAGCACAATGTTCAACAAACAGCCATCAGAAAATGTCATGAAGTCACCTACAGAAGAGGATCCGGGCCAGATGAAATAAAACTAGAATGTATCTCAGGCTTCATTCTCAGTACAGTTTCAGCTTCAGTGTTTAAATGATGGAAGCGTTTTAAGACTTTCATCACAGAGTTGGGACAAAATAATAACTGGAATAAGAACAAAGTTTGGACTCAGTTGAACTGAGAATCAGTTACAAGGCATTTCCTGTTGAGCTGACTGAACTTGACTGAATGCAGCAACATACATCGATAATGATCGTACAGATGTAGTTTTTGTACTTTGACTCTTCAACAAATGGAGGAGACTCTTCATCTTACACAGGACACAGAGACACTGAGGAATCAGGTGACCAGACCCTGAACCCAGGATAAAGAGGTTCAGTGAATGTGGTGTTGAAGGTGTGGAGGTGGATCAGTGTGTCAGAGGAGACTCTGTAGAAGGACAGAGTGCCAGCAGGACAGTCCACATACACTGCTACTCTGTTAGAGACCGAGGAGGAGGAGGAGGAGGAGGAGGAGGAGAGGACTGTTCTTCTCTTATTGTGACAGACAGAGTAACGACCACCATCAGAACACTGCAGACTCCAGGACTGATCATTCCATCCAAACAAACAGTCATAACTCTCTCCTCGCCTTCTGATTCCTCTATAACTCATTGATACGTCAACTTCTCTTCTCCACTCGACCTCCCAGTAACAGCGATCAGTCAGACCATTTCTACACAGCAGCTGAGGCCAGTCAAACCTCTCTGGATGATCAGGATATGACTGCTCCTCTCTCACATGTGTCACCTTCCTGTTGTTGTCCGACAGTTTGAGGTTTGTGTACACTGTGTTTGTGTCCACTGTGAGTTCACAGGCATCTGATGGAGAGAACAAGACAGACTATAAACTGTCTAAATAAATGTAGAGTGTGTCTGACTGTGGCCCCGTCGCGCCCATACATTATTATTGACACTGCAGTAGCACAGAGACTTTAGTAAAGTTAGTCTTAAGCCCTATTCGCACGGGATTAGTATTACCTGGGGACCTCTGGTGATTTGTAAATTACCCCCCCCACGTCTGTGTTTATTGCGGTGCATTTGCACGGGATAAGTGAAGTCTGTATTTTACTCGAATTTACTGACATTACGGCCTGGATGTGATGTCAAAGCCGTGCGCACGTCGCAATCCGTTGTCTCGTGTGCAGTGCGAAAGCGAGATGGCGGCAACGCGGAAAGAAAAGCACCGATACGAGCCCGTATTTGCACCTTCGAAAATGCCGCTCATAATTTCCACCGCAGCCTCCATGTTTCAACCCGTACAGTATGGTTTCAACCGGGGAAGAAGTAGGAAAGGCGCGCAATAAAAACAACAAAAACAAAAAATGCCCCTCAATTACTGAGATGCAGATTTCGCACGGGACTAGTATTACCACGGGACGTCGGTCTTTGGTGAAATATAGTAGGTAATTTGCGGGGGAATTTTTACTTTACAAATTACTGACATGGCGCATTCGCACGGGATTAAGATCACAGACATCCTCCGCAATTATTACAAATTACCAGAGGTCCCCAGGTAATACTAATCCCGTGCGAATAGGGCTAAAGGCAGGCTGGAGGTTGCCAAGCAACCAGGGTCAGCTGCAGGTCAGAGCAATTAACTGCAGCTGTGCTCTGTCTGTGTGTGAGTGACTGCTGAGAGACACAGAAAATCTCTAAATGAACCCCCTCCAACTAGTGGACACTAATGCCAAACGGTAGGTCGTATCAAAAAGCCCAAATGACTGTGAGCATCCTCATCTTGTCGACCATGTGAATGCTGAATTTCAGTGTCTAAAGTTAAAAAATGTGACCTGGGGAGATAGAGAAAGAACAGGTGCCCCGTGCTCCTTTGGGAAATTTCTCCTCTCCAGTTTACATGGGAGTAGATGGGGCTGTCGGTGGGTGATCCTGGTGCATCAGTGCGTCTCCCGCCAAAACTATAAGTCTGACAGCTTCAGCAGTGATATCGCTGCGTAGCCCACGAATTTTCCTACGTTTCTATGTATAAATTATTTCTGTAGAGTGACATTTGTGGCCACGAGAGCCGTTTGCAAATGTATTTTTTGACAAATGTTTCTCTCCCTCTCCACTCTAGCGATGATGTCACCCACTCTAGCTCTGGAACATTCTACCAATACACACCCATTGTAAATTTTGGTGTGGTTTTTGGTGATTTTTGGCAAAACCGTTTGGTGAAACTCTTAGAAAAGTCACAGCACACCATTCCCGGCCGAGCCGGTCGTTTTGATACCTTTTCTGTGTATGTGCGACCAAAACTGTGGGAGGAACACCACGCTGAAATTCCTGGAATACATAAGAATAATAAGTATGGAGAATAGTGACCTCGCAGTTTATCATCTAACACACCTGATGGTTTATTTGTTGCTTTATTAACAGACTGACTGTTAATTAGATCAAAACTTCACAATGACTCGTCTTTTTGGATCTTCTTTCAAACTGAGAGTTGAATGCAGATACACAAGCTTTTGATTGAAACTACTTTAACATGTGCTGCCTTGTTTTCATGAATCAAAGTGAACAAACACTTACACTTCCTCAGACCAGGTTTCAGCCTCTGCTCTCCACCATGATCCACCCTGGAGGAAGAAACAAATGTATTGTATTCCAGTTTATTTATTGACTATATTTGTCAGAAAGAATGTATGTCATATTCATCAACAAATGATCAACACCAGATCCTGGTCTGGTATCAGTTAGGAGGTCAGTCTCAGGGACTCTCAGCACATCAGTTACTGTCTTCACTGTTATCAGCAGTGCTGCTGGTTCAGACTGTGAACCAACAGTCCTCAGCTTGTCAGTGTGACAGAGAAACAGTGTGTGAGTTCTTGTTGTCTCTTCATACCTGAGAGTGTCCAGTCTCCAGTGTGGATCCTCCAGTCCAGCAGACAGCAGCTTCACTCCTGACTCTCCTGGATGATTGTAGCTCAGGTCCAGCTCTCTCAGATGGGAGGGGTTGGATCTCAGAGCTGAGGCCAGAGAAGTACAACCTTCCTCTGTGATCACACACCCTGACAGCCTGGAGACACACACACACACACACACACACACACACACACACACATGCTCTTTCAATGGAGGTTAAGACAAAATCTACAGTCTTACCAAGGCAACTGACGTGAGGTAACATATGCCTCTATGAGGGCGTTCAAGTAGGTAGGTGCAGTACCGGAGACTACTTTGTAGTCAGCATTAGAGATGTATGTTTGTATTTAATGTGGGCTGCTACAGGTAGCCAGTGGCGCTCGATGAGCAGCGGAGTAACATGGGACCTTTTGGGTCGGTTGAAGACCAGGCACAACGCCGTCTTCTGGATCATCTGAAGGGGTTTCACTGTGCAGGCAGGGAGGCCCGTCAGGGCATTACAGTAATCAACTTGTGAGATGACCACAGCCTGTATTAGATGTTGGGTAGCATGTTGAATCAGGCAAGTCTTATGTTGTGAAGTGCAAAGCAGCACGACCGGGCAACTGAGCTCACATGATTAGAGAAGGCACCACAAGAGGAAGTATAACTTTGCTTGCATTTACAACACACCACTACAGCCTTAATATTGCACACAGTAATTTGATCCATTGTTGATATGAATAAATATAAATCCATATAGATAAATAATGTTTTTTTTCTTGCCTTTGTAGCAGAATTAAAATACATTTTAATCTTCATTCCCAGGAGTTCAGAGAAAATCTGTCCTGCAGGATTTTAAATTCTATTCTACGCAGTTAAATTCTTTAAACGGGAGGTATTATGTAATCATTAACTCGTATGTCAAGCAGCATTTAAAGAGTCATCTGTTAAACAGCTGCTCAATCATACATAAAGGCATCACATTGTGATCTGACCTGAGAGTCTCCAGTCTACAGTGTGGACTCTCCAGTCCATCAGAGAGCAGCTTCCCTCCTGAATCCTTCAGGTCGTTGTTACTCAGGTCCAGCTCTTTCAGACGTGAGGACTGGGAGCTGAGAACTGATGAGAACTCCTGACAGCATTTCTCTGTGAGCCTGGTTTGATTTAACCTGATTAAAAACAAAAAGAAACACTTTAACCATTAAGTTTAATTTAACGTCCCAGATATGTTCAGTATCAGTTTAGTGTGTATTTATCAAGTGAATTTGTGCAATATTCTCATGATTCAAAGTTCAGATATATGATCATCAATGACAGAGCAGTTATGGGGTGCCGTTTGTAAAGCAGCTCACGCTGAAAATAAAAGCAACATTTTGTCACATTTAGCTTCAAACAATGTTTAAAAAACTGGTGTGAATTTTTGAGAGTCACTTATTTGCACATTTACACCAATATTTGTCAACTTAGAGATATTTTAAATAGTTAAATCCAAATATTAAATGTTACACCTAAATGTTAAATGTTAAGTCTAAATGCTAAATCTAAATCTAAATGTTAAATTTAAATCTAAATCTAAATGTTAAATCTAAATCTAAATGTTAAATATAAATCTAAATGTTAAATCTAAATATAAATCTAAATGTTAAATCTAAATGTTTCGGGTGAAACTAAATATTTAGCTAATATGCAAATTCAAATGCCGGTAACCGGAAGTACCAAAATAAAAGCTCGAGGAGGTCAGAGCGTGTTTATAGTGTCAAATAACAAATAAAACCCATCCGGGGAAATGGACTCTTGGACATGGATTATCGTGATAATAACTACCTAAAATAACAAACACGTTTGGAAAACTTTATTTGAAGAGTACTTTGAGTTTTTAGTGTCACTTTTATGAAGGTTGCAGGACTTATGACCTGTAGCCACTATAGCCAGCCACGAGGGGGCTCACTTTGACTGATCTGTCATGTTCGCTTGCGTAAAGGCCAGCAAGATCCTACCCCCGCCCGCCTCCCCCCAGTACACTCTACTGTCGGCCATGCTCACGCTGCGAAAATGTCAGGAGAATTGGCGTTAGCAGAGAACATCGGCAGAGCCGTTTTGGTGGCAATACAAAGTTATTCCACAGCCACGGCAACAGCGACAGCAACCGCCACAGGGCTACCACAGGCCAGAGCTATAGAAGCGAACATGACAGCTCAGTCAAAGTGAGCCCCCTCGTGGCTGGCTATAGTGGCTACAGGTCATAAGTCCTGCAACCTTCATAAAAGTGACACTAAAAACTCAAACTACTCTTCAAATAAAGTTTTCCAAACGTGTTTGTTATTTTAGGTAGTTATTATCACGATAATCCATGTCCAAGAGTCCATTTCCCCGCATGGTTTTTATTTGTTATTTGACACTATAAACACACTCTGACCTCCTCGAGCTTTTATTTTGGTACTTCCGATTACCGGCATTTGAATTTGCATATTAGCTAAATATTTAGTTTCACCCGAACATTTATATTTAGATAACATTTAGATTTATATTTAGATTTAACATTTATATTTATATTTAACATTTATATTTAGATTTAGATTTAACATTTAGATTTAGATTTAAATTTAACATTTAGATTTAGATTTAGCATTTAGACTTAACATTTAACATTTAGGTGTAACATTGAATATTTGGATTTAACTATTTAAAATATCTCTAAGTTGACAAATATTGGTGTAAATGTGCAAAAAAGTGACTCTCAAAAATTCACATCAGTTTTTTAAACATTGTTTGAAGCTAAATGTGACAAAATGTTGCTTTTATTTTCAGCGTGAGCCACTTTACAAACAGCGCCCCATAAGCAGTAGCCAAAGGAATACATGTCTGTCAAATGTTTACCTTTATCAACATTAAAACACAGTGTTACACAAAAGCATCACAGTGTGATCTGACCTGAGAGTTTCCAGTATACAGTGTGGACTCTCCAGTCCATCAGAGAGCAGCTTCCCTCCTGAATCCTTCAGGTCGTTGTTACTCAGGTCCAGCTCTCTCAGACGTGAGGACTTGGAGCTGAGAACTGATGAGAACTCCTGACAGCATTTCTCTGTGAGCCTGGTTTGATTTAACCTGAAAAAAAACACTTGTTGCTTTATGTTTTACTTTAACATCCCAGATATGTTCAGTTCAGTTCAGTATGTTTATCAAGTGAATTTCTGGAATATGCTCATGATTCAAAGTGGAGCTATATGATCATCAACAACACAATAGAAGTCAAAGGAATACATGTCAGTCAATTGTTTGTTTTTTTATCAACAGGGAAACAAAGTCTTCCTTGAACTGCCACCTTATCGTGGTGGAGGGGTTTGTGTGCTCGAATGATTCTAGGAGCTATGTTGTCGGGGGCATTATGCTCCTGTTAGGGTCTCCCATGGCAAACAGGTCCTAGGTGACGGGCCAGACCAAGAGCAGTTCACAAACCCCCTATGGAAAAGTATAAAGCAAGGACTGTGACGTCGCCCGGTATGGCACAGCCGGGGCCCCACCCTGGAGCCAGGCCCGGGGTTGGGGCTCGTATGCGAGCGCCTGGTGGCCGGGCTGTTGCCCGCGGGGCCCGGCTGGGCTCAGCCCGAAGCGGCGACGTGGGCCCGACCTCCTGTGGGTTCACCCCCCGCAGAGGTAGCCACAGGGGGCCGGTGCAATGTGGATCGGGCGGCAGTCGAAGGCGGGAGCCCCGACGGCCTGATCCCCGGACACAGCGGCTAGCTGTTGGGACGTGGAACGTCACCTCAGTGGGGGGGAAAGAGCCTGAACTTGTGCGGGAGGTTGAGAGGTACCGGCTAGAGATAGTCGGGCTCACCTCCACGCACAGCTTGGGCTCCGGAACCCAGCTCCTCAAGAGGGGCTGGACTCTGCACTTCTCTGGAGTCGCCCATGGTGATCGGCGGCGAGCTGGTGTGGGCTTGCTTATAGCTCCCCAGCTTAGCCGCCATGTGTTGGAGTTTACCCCGGTGAACAAGGGGGTCGCCTCTCTGCGCCTTCGGGTCGGGGAGAGGGCTCTTACTGTTATTTGTGCCTATGGGCCGAATGGCAGTACAGAGTATCCGGCCTTCTTGGAGTCCCTGGGAGGGTTCTGAGAGGGGCCCCGACTGGGGACTCCATTGTTCTGCTGGGGGACTTTAACGCTCACGTGGGCGATGACAGTGATACCTGGACGGGCGTGATTAGGAGGAACGGCCTCCCAGATCTGAACCCGAGCGGTGCTCTGTTGTTGGACTTCTGCGCTAGTCACGGTTTGTCTATAACGAACACCATGTTCGAGCATACGGACGTCCATAAGTGCACGTGGCACCAGGACACCTTAGGCCGGAGGTCGAGGATTGACTTTGTTGTCGTTTCATCTGATCTACGGCCCTATGTTTTGGACACTCGGGTGAAGAGAGGGGCTGAGCTGTCAACTGATCACCACCTGGTGGTGGGTTGGAGCCGCTGGCGGAGGAGGAGGCTGGACAGACCTGGCAGGCCCAAACGTACTGTGAGGGTCTGCTGGGAACGCCTGGCCGAGCACTCTGTCAGGGAGGTCTTTAACTCCCACCTCCGGGAGAGCTTCTCCCAGATTCCGAGGGAGGCGAGGGACATTGAGTCTGAGTGGACCATGTTCTCTGCCTCCATTGTCGACGCGGCTGTTTGGAGCTGTGGCCGCAAGGTCTCTGGTGCCTGTCGTGGCGGCAACCCCTGAACCCGGTGGTGGACACCGGAAGTAAGGGCTGCTGTCAAGCTGAAGAAGGAGTCCTATCGGACCAAGTTGGTCTCCAGGATTCCTGAGGCAGCTGACGGGTATTGGCAGGCCAGGCGTGCTGCAGCTCGGGCAGTTGCGAAGGCAAAAACTCGGAGCTGGGAGGATTTCGGTGAGGCCATGGAGGAGGACAATCGGTCGGCCCCGAAGAAATTCTGGCAAACCGTCCGGCGCCTCAGGAGGGGGAAGCAGTACTCTGCCAACACTGTTTACAGTGCGGGTGGGGAGCTGTTGACCTCGACTGGGGATATTGTCGGGCGGTGGAAGGAATACTTTGGGGATCTCCTCAATCCCACCGTCATGTCTTCCATTAAGGAAGCGGAGGCTGACGACTCAGAGGTGGACTCGTCCATTACCCAAGCCGAAGTCACTGAGGTGGTTTGCAAGCTCCTCTGTGGCAAGGCACCGGGGGTGGATGAGATCCGCCCTGAGTATCTTAAGTCTCTGGATGTTGTGGGGCTGTCTTGGCTGACACACCTCTGCAACATCGCATGGCGGTTGGGGACGGTGCCTTTGGAGTGGCAGACCGGGGTGGTGGTCCCTCTTTTTAAAAAGGGGGACCGGAGAGTGTGCTCCAACTACAGGGGGATCACACTTCTCAGCCTCCCCGGGAAGGTTTACGCCAGGGTACTGGAGAGGAGAATTCGGCCGAGAGTCGAACCTCGGATCCAGGAGGAACAATGCGGTTTTCGTCCTGGTCGGGGAACACTGGACCAGGTCTATACCCTTCGTAGGGTGCTCGAGGGTGCATGGGAGTTCGCCCAACCAGTCCACATGTGTTTTGTGGATCTGGAGAAGGCATTCGAACGTGTCCTTTGTGGTTCTCTGTGGGGGGTGCTTCGGGAGTATGGGGTCCGGGGCCCTTTGCTAAGGGCTGTCCGGTCCCTGTATGAACAGAGCAGGAGTCTGGTTCGCATTGCCGGCAGTAAGTCAGACCTGTTCCCAGTGCGTGTTGGACTCTGGCAGGGCTGCCCTTTGTCACCGGTTCTGTTCATAATTTTTATGGACAGAATTTCTAGGCGCAGCCAGGGGCCAGAAGGTGTTCCTCCCGAGGAGCTGGCCGAGGTGTCTGGGGAGAGGGAAGTTTGGGCTTCCCTGCTCAGACTGCTGCCCCCGCGACCCGGCAAAAACGGATAAGCGGAAGAAGATGGATGGATGGATGGAAACAAAGTGGAACTCAAATGAATCACAGTCAAATCTGACCTGAGAGTCTCCAGTGTACAGTGTGGACTCTCCAGTCCAGCAGAGAGCAGCTTCCCTCCTGAATCCTGCAGGTTGTTGTTACTCAGGTCCAGTTCTCTCAGACGTGAGGACTTGGAGCTGAGAACTGATGAGAACTCCTGACAGCATTTCTCTGTGAGCCTGGTTTGATTTAACCTGATTAAAAACAAAATGAAAAACTTTAACCTTTATGTTTTACTTTAATATGCCAGATATGTTCAGTATCAGTTCAGTATATTTATCAAGTGAATTTATGGAATCTTATGATTCGAAGGGCAGATGTACGATCATCAATGACACAGAAGAAGGCAAATGAATGTGTCTGTCAAATGCACTTTGTCAGTAAAAATGTATGTTTGTCTTATCAACAGAGAAATACAGTGTTACACAAAAGCATCACATTGTGATCTGACCTGAGAGTCTCCAGTGTACAGTGTGGACTCTCCAGTCCAGCAGACAGCAGCTTCACTCCTGAATCCTTCAGGTCGTTGTTACTCAGGTCCAGCTCTCTCAGACGTGAGGACTGGGAGCTGAGAACTGATGAGAACTCCTGACAGCATTTCTCTGTGAGGCCGGTTTGATTTAACCTGATTAAAAACAAAATGAAACACTTTAACCTTTATGTTTTACTTTAACATGCCAGATATGTTCAGTATATTTATCAAGTGAATTTGTGGAATATTCTCATGATTTAACGTGCATATATATAATCATCAACACAGTAGAAACCAAAGGAATACATGTCAGTCAAATGGACTTTGTCAGCAAACATGTTTGTTTGTTGTATCAACAGGGAAATACATTCATCTTCTATAACTGCTTGTTCTTATCAGGGTCACAGGGGAAGCTGGGATTGGGTGAGAGGCATTTCAGAAACCTGTGGGGACTTCATTCATGTGCTGTCCATTCTTTATACTGTCAGTGGGACTGATATAGAAACAAACTATTCACACTCAAATTCACACCTATGGGCTATTTAGACTCACCAATTAACCTATTAACTGTATGTCATTGGATGATGGGAGGAATCCAGAGTACCCGGAGAGAAACCATGCAAACTCTGAACATACAAGCAACATGAACCTTCTTGTTGTGAGGCAACAATGCGAACCACTGCACCACAAGGGAAATACAGTGGTACACAAATACATCACAGTGTGATCTGACCTGAGAGTTTCCAGTCTACAGTGTGGACTCTCCAGTCCAGCAGAGAGCAGCTTCACTCCTGAATCCTGCAGGTCGTTGTTACTCAGGTCCAGCTCTTTCAGACGTGAGGACTTGGAGCTGAGAACTGATGAGAACTCCTGACAGCATTTCTCTGTGAGCCTGGTTTGATTCAACCTGATTAAAAACAAAATGAAACACTTTAACCTTTATGTTTTAATTTAACGTCCCAGATATGTTCAGTATCAGTTCAGTATATTTATCAAGTGAATTTGTGGATTCTTATGATTTGACAGGGCAGATGTATGATCATCAATGACACAGCAGAAACCAAATAAATACATCTAAGTCAAGTAGACTTTGCCAGTAAAAATGTATGTTTTAACAAACGGGAAACACAATGTTACACAAACGCATCACAGTGTGATCTGACCTGAGAGTTTCCAGTCTACAGTGTGGACTCTCCAGTCCAGCAGAGAGCAGCTTCACTCCTGAATCCTTCAGGTCGTTGTTACTCAGGTCCAGCTCTCTCAGACGTGAGGACTGGGAGCTGAGAACTGATGACAGAGCTTCACAGCTTCTCTCTGACAGATTACAGCCACTCAACCTGAAAGAGAGTTAGTGATAAAGACAAACACTGTTGATGTTTCTGCCATCGACAATGTAAAAAACATTTCTATGGTTGGTCTTACTGAGCTGATGAGTTTAGTCATCAGGATCTCAAGTGAAGAGATTTTTTTTGGATGATGCATGTTTTTATTGAATATATTACTGGAATCTAACAACAATTCATCAAAATATTGCAATAATTTATAGAAATTAATTTTAGCCTTAAATGAACTACACTGCATTTTTTTGTTTATCTTGCATGGCTACGTTAATCTGTAGAGGTAGAATCAAACTAAAGAAACAATTTAAAAGATTGTTCAATTTATCCACTAAACAATCAGTTGACTAGATCTTTTCAGTTGAAGACATTCATTAGTTGAGAACAATCCTACATTTGATACAGTTATTATCTTTGGTTATCTGTGCACTTACAGAGCTTTGTTGGAGGCTTTGACCACTGGCAGCATCCTCAGAAGAACCTCCTCTGAAGCAGAGTATTTCTTCAGGTCAAACACGTCCAGATCTTTGTCTGATGACAGTAAGATGAAGACCAGAGCTGACCACTGAGCAGGAGTCAGTTTATCTGAGGAGAGACTTCCTGAATTCAGGTACTGTTGGATCTCCTCCACTAGAGAACGATCATTCAGTTCATTCAGACAGTGGAACAGATTGATGATTCTCTCTGGAGACAGATTCTCACCGATCTTCTTCTTGATGTACTCGACTGTTTCCTGATTGGTCTGTGAGCTTCTTTTCTTGTTCAGTAGGTCTTCAGGGAGATTGGTCTGATTGGTCTCCAGTGAAAGACCCAGGAGGAAGCGGAGGAACAAGTCCAGGTGTCCATTTGGACTCTGTAAGGCCTTGTCAATAGCAAACCTGTGGACCTCTGTCACAGATGTTTTGGTGAAAACCATTCGCACACGTTCACCAAACGTTTGCCCTGGCTCAGACATCACATTCTTGTTTGTGTTAGTTAATGACATCTCTACATGTAAAGCTGCCAAAAACTCCTGAACACTCAGATGGATGAAGCTAAACATCTTGTCATCTTCTTTCTTCCTCCCACGTTTTTCTTTAAAGATCTCTGTGAACACTCCTGAACACACTGAGGCTCCTCTGACATCAATGCCACTCTTTTTTAGATCTTTCTCGTAGAAGATCAGGTTGCCCTTTTCCAGCTGCTGGAAAGCCAGTTTTGCTAATGACTTGATGTACTGAATGCTCTGTTTTGGGTCATTCCTGTCTTTTGTCCGATCGATCTGAAACACCAGGAATTCTGTGTACATCTCAGTCAGGGTCTTGGGCAGCTCTCCTCCCTCTCTGGTCTTCAACAGATCCTCCAGAACTGTAGCAGAGATCCAGCAGAAGACTGGGATGTGGCACATGATGTGGAGGCTTCGTGATGTCTTGATGTGGGAGATGATTCTGCTGGCCTGCTCTTCATCTCTGAATCTCTTCCTGAAGTACTCGTCCTTCTGTGGGTCAGTGAACCCTCTGACCTCTGTCATGATGTCAACAAAATCAGAATGGATCTGATTGGCTGCTGCAGGTCGTGTGGTTATCCAGAGGCGAGCAGAAGGAAGCAGTTTCCCCCTGATGAGGTTTGTCAGCAGCTCATCCACTGAGGTCGACTCTGTAACATCAAAGTCTGTGTCCTGGTTTTCATTGGTAGAGCAGTCCAGTTGAAGTCGGCTCTCATCCAGTCCATCCAAAACAAACAGAACTTTGAATTCACTTCTGTCATAGTTGGTGATTCCTGATGAGGGCAGAGTTGTAAAGATCTCATTAAGAGCTTCTTCTGGGATGACTTTGGCCACAGTGATACATTCATGAATGAGCTCTACCAAAGAAAACTTTTGTCCCTTCTTTAAGTTCAGCTGGCGAAAGGTGAAGGGGAATATGAGATGCACATCTTGATTGGCTCTTCCTTCAGCCCAGTCCAACACAACTTTGTTCACAAGAACAGTTTTTCCAATTCCTGCGATTCCAGTGGTCAGCACTGTTCTTATGGGTCTTTTTTTTCCAGAGGGAGGTTTGAACATCTCACTGGGTTTAATTGATTTCTCTGTATCTGCTGGTTTCCCCGCTGCCTCAATCTCTAAGACCTCATGCTGTGTGTTGATGTGGATGTCACCCCCAGCTGTGATGTTCAGCTCTGTGTAGATATCAACCAGACATTCCTCATCCTTCTTCTGTGACCACCCCTGTTGTACACACTCAAACTTATCCTTGAGGTTTGGTTGAAGCAGCTGTTGATAATATGAGATGTGTCGTGGCTTTGGTACTTGAACAATCCCATCTGTGACATGAATGGAAAAAACAACATAGACTGCATTTAGACTGCATGTCTATAGATGCATCTTCTCTCATGAGCATCAGTTAACATTCTTTGCCTTCATAGACATAATAGCTAGCTAACTGTTGACGTTTCTTTAACATAAACAGACATCTGTGTCTCCAGCCTAAAATGTACTGACGGTAACACCTCCATGGGTAAATACATTCTCTTTGATTATTTCTGGGCGTATAGTATTTGTGGTGTTATCTGTAGAGGTTTAAAGTCTGACCACCAGCATGAGTTCAGCAGAATAGAGACCGACTCATATTCAAACCTGATTGGATGTGAGATAGACTCAGGCACTTCTGATGAACTTTGAGAGTGTCTCTAATTCTCCTTGGCTAAGCGTCATTAAATGTTACAGCATAAGACATCAGAGGCTCCTGAACACTTTCTTCCCTCCTGACCTCACCATTGACCTTTGACCACTGATTTCAGCAATTTACACCTTCCTGAACAAAATAGACTAATCAACCACATCCATTATCCATGTTCAATCTGCGTATCCAATCTGTTGCAGCTTGTATAACTTTGCTTGTAGTGTGTGATTCAGTATGCATAGCTAGAAGTCTGGTTGCTGCCCCCTGCTAGGCCCCAGGTGAGGAGGCATGGCCACCTTCATCATCCCTTCTTGGAGACCTGGAGAACCAGGATTGGAGCAGCCCTGACCCACCAAACCCCAGTCGCCAATTTGATAAATCAACCTTATTTAAACAAGAACCACCTGACAGCTGGAAAATGAAAAGAAAATGAGCTAAACGTCACCATTCTGCTTTCAGCCTTTTACTGAATAGACTGCTCATTATTACACTGACAAAAGCACGGCATTACATCACTTACATCACTCTTGTGCTCACAAAACAAACATATTCAAAGGTTACTTCCTTGTTACCTTTGACCTATTAGTCACTGATGATTCCACATTTTTAATATTTAAACTTTGTGACTGTATGTGTCGTATGAATGACTTATTACTGCATCAATGAACTAAAGAGACAACAGAGTCATAATATCTGACACAGAAAGTAAAACAAACTGACACTTTATCTTTTCAAACTTATAAACTACATTTTGTCTGTCAGGGCTTCCATACAAACCAGAGAATACAGCAGCTTTACCTTCACTCTGAGAGGAGGAAGGTTGTCTGTTCTCTGAAGTCTCTCCAACATCATCCACATTCACTGACCCTGAGAGAGACAGAGAGAGACATTATGAGTTATATTCTCTATTTCACATGACTTATTAGCAACATAGCTGTTTTTACTGCTGTTAAGAGTCAGAATATTTGAGTTTTTTATCTACATATAGATATGGAAGACATTGGCACAGGATGAATCTCATGAATGACAGACTACAACTGTTAATGAAATAAACTGTATGAAGAAATGTACCTTTACCATCAGACTACAATATGATCAATATGTGAAATACTGAACAAATGAACAACATACAGTGTGTTCCTATCCGATGTAACACATTCTACACGTCACTGGGATAAAGAAGCACATTGTATTCATAAGAAAAATAAATTGGAGGCCTCATCTCAAAATGACAAACAATCTCCTAACAAACATTGTTATCACTCTTTATTTCATGCTTTATATTGATAGCTAATGGTACTGTAGTATTTAGACAGGGTCATAAATGTATTGACGCATTTCTGATGCACGACTTTGTATCCATGAAGGATCCAATACAAGGATACAATGATCTTCTGTACTGAGAGACCCTGTCCCTTTAAGTATTGTGTTGTCAACCCACTCTTTATATCTGAAAATATAAAAATAAGAAATGTGACTGACCTTCTGGTCCTGAGCTCGTCTCTGACAGACTCTGGACCAGATCGTTCTTGTTGATCTTCTCTAAAACCTTCTTGGTCACCCTCAGAGCTCCATGAAGTTTATTGGTGTCCACCATCAGATCCACGATGTCCCGTCTGTCTGCCTTCATCAGCTTGGACACTCTGATGGGTTGGTATCCATCCAGGACGTCAGGCTGCTTCAGATACCATTTGAAGTCCTTCAATTCATCGTCTGTCAAATCCTCCAGAGTCTTCAAAAGGTCCTCTGACGTCATCGTGGCTAAAATCAGGCAGTATTGTCAACCTGAAGGAAAAGTATGACACAAATGTATCAGAGCAGCAACAGGAGTTGTGATTGGCTGACACAGGAGTCTGTTAGAGCTCCTCCTGCTCCTCTATGGGCTGGACATGTGGCACACCGCTTACACTTCTTTCAATTAAAGAGAGCCATCTTTGAGTCAAAGCACCACTCAGTGCAAACTGTGAATGTTAAAGCAGCCGTTAAGAGTCAGAATATAAAGTCCTGTCAGCTTTTCTGTTGAAATAAAGACACTGCTGTTATTTTTAGTAGGAGTTACAGGTAACTACTGCACAGACACACTGAAACACAGTGAAGTCAGCTGACTAAAGTTATCTGGCGTCAAACTGTCCCAGCCAATCACACCTCAGCTCCACACAGGCCACGCCCTCTTTGTCCGTATTAGGATTTCCTGGCTCCTGTGACTGACAGAGACGGTGTCGAGTGTTCAACTCAAATCAAATCAATGAAAACAGACTGAGACTTCTGATTGGATGAGGTTTGTGACACAAAATAACTTTGTGTCTCTGCACCTGACAAATTAAACTTAAACTATCAAAATAAAACAGACTAAACCAAACCAAAACCCCAAACCATGACAATTATCTGTCATGGCAAACATCTGGCCCATCCCACATGGGATTACAAGACACCAACATGATGGTGTGAGATCAGAACGAAGCTGTAACGTTAGCAGGCGAGAGACTGAGTTTCCTTTCTGTCTATTGAGTATAAATGTCTCCTCAGTCACTGGAATCAACCAAGAGCTCATCAACTTCATCATACTTAAAAACACACACATAGTTATTTTCTGCCGTTTACAATAAGTCTACAACTCGGTGGCCAAGAACCAATCATGTGTGTCGGTGATGTTCAGACTTTGAGTCAAATCAAATCAAATCAAATCAAATTTTATTTGTATAGCCCAAATTCACAAAACACGTTTGCCTCAGAGGGCTTTACAATCTGTACAATCTGTGACACCCTCTGTCCTCAGACCCTCTGTCCTCAGACCCTCTGTCCTTAGACCCTCTGTCCTTAGACCCTCGGTTCGAGTGAGGAAAAACTTGCCCACAAAAACCCTTTTAACAGGGAAAAAAGGTGGAAGAAACCTCAGGAAGAGCCACAGAGGAGGGATCCCTCTCCCAGGACGGACAGACGTGCAATAGATGTCACGTGTACAGAACAAATCAACAGAGACATATTGTACCATTACAATGAATGATAAAATGATTACAGTATACAGAGTACACAGAGATATGGTAACAATAATGACAGTAATAATATAAGTAGTAGACGTCGTGCAGGACCACAGCAGCAGCCACGATCCACGAGAACCTGCTGGACGAGAGAGCACAGAAACTCCGGGGAAGAAGTTTAGTTAGTAACATGCATTAACATGCATTAATGAGACATGCATGTTTACAGATGGTGATGGTGAGAGAGAGAGAGAGAGAGAGAGAGAGAGAGAGAGAGAGAGAGAGAGAGAGAGAGATTTGAGTAGAGTTTTCAGTAAAGGGAGATGTGACTACATCTTCAACCAGTACCGTGCCTGACTAGGCATAACCCTGAGAGAGAGAGACAGAGAGAGAAAGGAGGGAGAGGGAGTCCCCCGGCAGTCTAGTCCTATAGCAGCATAACTAAGGGATGACCTGAGCCAGCCCTAACTATAAGCTCTATCAAAAAGGAAAGTCTTAAGTCTACTCTTAAAAGTGTTGACCGTGTCTGCCTCCCGAACCCAAAATGGTAGTTTGTTCCACAGAAGAGGAGCTTGGTAGCTGAAAGCTCTGGCTCCCAGTCTACTTTTGGAAACTATAGGAACCACAAGGAACCCAGCATTCTGAGAGCGCAGCGTTCTAGAGGGGTAGTAAGGTACTATGAGCTCTTTTAGATATGATGGTGCCTGACCATGAAGAGCTTTGTATGTAAGGAGAAGAATTTTAAATTCTATTCTAGATTTAACAGGTAGCCAATGCAAAGAAGCCAAAATGGGAGAGATGTGATCTCTGATCTTGGTTCCTGTCAGAACACGTGCAGCAGCATTCTGAATTAGCTGCAAAGCTAAGAGACTTACTGGAGCAGCCTGATAACAAAGAGTTACAATAGTCCAGCCTAGAAGTAACAAATGCATGGACTAGTTTTTCTGCATCCGCTTGAGATACGATGCGTCTGATTTTGGCGATGTTACGTAAGTGGAAGAAAGCAGTCCTCGAAATTTGTTTGATGTGGACATTAAAGGACAAATCCTGATCAAAAACAACTCCAAGATTCTTTACGGTGGAGCTGGAGGCCAGGGTGATCTCGTCTAAAGTAACTAAGTCTCTAGAAAGAGAGTTTCTGAGGTTCTTGGGTCCAATTACAAGAACTTCAGTTTTGTCTGAATTTAACATCAGAAAATTGTAGGTCATCCAACTTTTTATATCCTTAAGGCATGCTTGGAGTTTAGTTAACTGATTGGTTTCATCAGGCTTGATCGATAAATATAATTGGGTGTCGTCAGCATAACAATGAAAATTAATGGAGTGATTCCTAATAATGTTCCCTAGAGGAAGCATATATAAACTGAATAGAAGTGGTCCTAGCACAGAACCTTGTGGAACTCCGTGACAAACTTTGGTATGCATGGAGGATTCATCATTGACATGAACAAACTGAGGTCAATCTAAAAAATACGATTTAAACCAGCTTAGGGCGGTTCCTTTGATGCCAATTTGATGTTCCAGTCTCTGTAAAAGAATTTGATGGTCAATGGTGTCAAATGCGGCACTAAGATCTAACAGGACAAGTACAGAGATGAGTCCTTTGTCTGATGCCATTAGGAGGTCATTTGTAACTTTGACTAGTGCGGTCTCTGTGCTATGATGCACTCTAAATCCTGACTGAAAATCCTCAAATAAACTGTTCTCAAGGAGAAAGTCACACAACTGATTGGCTACAGCTTTCTCAAGTATCTTAGAGAGAAAGGGAAGGTTTGATATCGGTCTGTAATTGGCTAAAACCTCTGGATCTAGAGTGGGCTTTTTAAGAAGAGGTTTAATTACAGCTACTTTAAAAGACTGTGGTACATATCCTGATAATAGAGACAGATTAATCATATCCAATAAAGAAGGGCTAACTAGAGGTAAAACGTCCTTGAGCAGCCTGGTTGGGATGGGGTCTAAGAGACAGGTTGACGGCTTAGATGAAGAAATTACTGAAGTAATTTGATGAAGGTCGATGGGAGAAAAACAGTCTAAATGTATATCAGGTTTTACAGCTGTTTCCAAACTTGCTGTGTAAGAATGCAGATTGGTGCCTGCTGAGGGCAAGAGGTGATGAATTTTGTCTCTAATAGTTATAATTTTATCATTAAAGAAGCTCATGAAGTCATTACTACTTAGACCTAAAGGAATAGATGGCTCAATTGAGCTGTGGCTCTCTGTTAGCCTGGCTACAGTGCTGAACAGAAACCTGGGGTTATTCTTATTTTCCTCGATTAGTGAAGAATAATAGACTGCTCTGGCACCACGGAGAGCCTTCCTGTATGTTTTAAGATTGTCTTGCCAGATTAAACGAAAGTCTTCCAGTTTAGTGGCACGCCATTTGCGTTCAGATTTTCGTGCCTCTTGCTTTAAGTTGCGAGTCTGCTGGCTATACCATGGTGCTAACCTCCTTTGTTTAATTATCTTCTTTGTCAGAGGTGCTATAGAGTCGAGAGTTGTTCGTAATGAGTCCGTAGTACTATCAACAAGATGATCTATTTGTGAGGGGCTAAAGGAAGCAGACAAGTCCTCTGCTACATTGAGACATGGCATTGAATTCAATACTGAAGGAATCACTTCCTTAAATTTGGCTACAGCACTGTCAGATAAACATCTGCTGTAGGAGTTTCTGCCAAAAGGCTTATAGTCCAGTAATATGAACTCAAAGGTTATTAAAAATGGTCAGATAGAAGAGGATTCTGTGGAAAGACTATTAGATGGTCAATTTCAATGCCATATGAGAGAACAAGATCAAGAGTGTGGTTCAGACAATGAGTCGGTTTATTTACACTCTGACAGAAGCCAATTGAATCTAACAAAGAGATAAACGCAGTACTAAGACTATCATTGTGGTTGTCCACATGAATATTAAAATCACCTACAATGATTACTTTATCTGTTTTAAGGATCAAGCCTGGGTGGGCAGCTGCTCTAATGGAGGCGCAGAGAAGCGTGTAAGACTGCGACTCTGCTTCCTGGTCTCAACTCTGGGTTGTCACGGTTTTGGTCGACTAATAAACTTGGCCATGTTTCTAGATATGAGAGCTGCTCCATCCAAAGTGGGACGGATGCCGTCTCTCCTAATCAGACCAGGTTTTCCCCAGAAAGGTGTCCAATTATCTATGAAGCCCACATCGTTTGCTGGACACCACCTCGACAGCCAGCGGTGAAATGACGACATGCGGCTAAACATGTCATCACTGGTCACATTGGGTAGGGGTCCAGAGAAAACTACGGAGTCCAACATCGTTTTGGCGTATGCACACACCGATGAAACATTAATTTTAGTGACCTCCAATTGGCGTAACCGGGTGTCATTACCGCCGACGTGAATAACAATCTTACTGTATCTACGTTTCTCCTTAGCCAGCAGTTTTAAATTTGACTCGATGTCGCCCGCTTTGGCCCCCGGGATGCATTTAACTATGGCCCCTGGTGTCGCTAACTTCACGTTTCGTAAAATGGAGCTGCCAATGACCAGAGTTGGCCTCTCAGCGGGTGTGTCGCTGAGTGGGGAAAACTTGTTAGAAACGTGGAGCGGTTGGTGGTGTACCGTGGGCTTCAGTTTGGGGCTATGCCTCCTTCGGACAGTCACCCAGCCTCCCGGCTGCTCGGGGGCTGCCGGGGGACGGCTAGCTGAAGCTACCTTCGGTGGTACCGCACCGGCTACAGGGGACTTGCTAACTATAGCAGCTACTGACTGTTCGGTGGTGCGGTACCGTGCCTCTAACTCACTGAGCCTCGCCTCCAAAGCAACAAATAAACTACATTTATTACAAGTACCGTTATCACTAAAGGAGGACGAGGAGTAGCTAAACATGTGGCACACGGCAGGAGAGAGGAGAGGAAAGAGCAGGAGAGGAGAGAGAAGCCATTGCTATAGCTAGGCTAGTTAGTGTGGTTAGCAGAGACTGGTAAAACTATCGGCTTTTATGTGTTACTAAAGTTAAGAGACCTGTTCGTGCACAAGCAGAACAAGTCTATGGATAGTGTAGATAGTCACTGATGTGAGAAATATACGAAAATCTGTTTAGGTGAGCAGAGCAGAGAGCACCGTGGCAGTAACACCAATAACCGGAAGTGCTGTCAACTGTCGTCGATCAGTAATGCATCCAGACTTTAGTCAGACTTTAGTTGCCAGATTGAGGACTTGTGACTTGATTAACAGAGATAAAAGGCTTGAGTTGACTTTGACTTGCTATTCGTGACTTGAGACTTGACTTGCATGAAATGACTCGACAAGTCATTGCTGATATTTTTCCGTGGCTGGATAATTTCATAAGTCTATTATTAATGGCCCGCTGGTAAATCGCACTCCCAGCACTCATACTACAAATCCCACAATGCACTGCAACAGCTGACACACAGGTCAAGACCCCCTCTAACCCCGCTGCTTCGGTTGTTTTGACACACTAATCAGTGGTCATCACTGCATGGGATGAGGAACACTTCAACAACCATCGAACACACTTCATCCCTGACTCCATGATGACAGCTCAGACTGCACCATGCAACTTTTAACTGGATGTATTGGGTTACAAGTTATTCATACCAAACCAAACCCTTGCAGAGATTGTGGCCATTTTATTGAAATAACAACAAACAACAAGATAACCACTAGATGGAGCAATAGTCCTTTTCTCTGTGTTTTTGTGTCATGCTGTCACAGAGATGTAAGCTCTTGTTTTCTCTCTGTGATCAGGACAACTCACATGAACCTCTGCTGTGAGTTCACGTGAACACGTGATCTTCACCTCATGCTGAACACCTGTCTGCAGCTAGATTCTAATAAGGTCATGTGGTTTTATGGTTTACCTGTGTACCCTATTTTAAAAGGTAAACATCATAAACAGGTCAATAGAAACCCGCCTTCTAACATAATGACATCAAGATAAGAATATAAAAAAGATATCTAAAAATATAAATGAGTATATAAACATAAATCTGACAATATTCCTGTCTGTACTTTTCTTTCTTTTTGTCTTTTGGTCTTTTGTCATTGTTTTCTAATGAAGCATCTGGAGACAAATACCAACAACAGATGCATAAAATCTTCTCAACAACTGGAATGGGAGTGAAGTGAACGTGAGCTCAGATTATGAGCCATTCTTTCTCTCTCCGCAGAGTCACTGAAGGAAATATTGGACTCATTTTTCATAAACACAAATCTTCTGAACATTCTGACACTAAAATGACATTTTCAGAGAAAACAGGAGAAAATGAACCTTGTTGGAGATCTGTCTCTGTCCCAGCAGCTCAGACATCTCTTCTCTCTGTCGGTCTGCTTCACCAAAGATGATCTATAACAACTGAACCAGAACTTAAAGAACTTTCTGACCCGATCTGCTTTCATCATCTACACGACGTTCACAACAACAGCACTCAACAGACAGGAAGTCAGTACCGTTTCATTTCATTGGTCGAGACTGGAATGCGTCATCTTCAGTTATTGAAAATATTTGACACTGTTCACTCATCCTGTTACTAAATGAGGATCCTACTACTCGAAACTAAGTCCTTCAAAATGTCACAGACTCTAATAACTTGCTAACATATTGAAAGCATTGAACAGCTTCAATGCTTTCAATATGTTAGCAAGTTATTAGAGATTTCCTGAAGAACAGTCTGTAGTCATGACAACATGTGACAAAGTCCTCATATAAAAATATAAAGATCAGCTGAGCTCAGCAGAGTTTCACTGACAGCAATCCTCATTTCCTGTTTACACCTGTACATTAACATGTGTCACATGTGGACCACATTCAGAGGTGTATGACCACATTGATGTTTGATGTAGGTATGTAGCCTCTTTGAGCTACAACACAAGTACCGCAGAGAGTACCACCAGGTCTAGATCATATTATTTACAGAGACTCAACAGTTCCACCATGAGCATGAAAACTTTTCTTTAAGAGGCAGAAACCTCGAGCAGAACCTGGATGACAGTGGACCGAGTGCAGATGTGAAAAACAGATGAAACAGGTTTGAAGTGTTCTCTGATGAGCTGCAGCCTCTCAGCTTCTGTCTTCTGCATTATTATTACCTGCTGCCTTCCCTCATCAATTATACATGACGGCTACAGTTCACTGACCTGCCACACTGTCCAATCAGCTTTACACTCTGTGTGTGTGTGTGTATTTACTCCCTGCCTTACTCCATTAAACCTGGTTTCATGTTCCTCTTGTTCATCTGCTGGTTGGGCTCCACTTTAAAATACAAACTGAATATTTGGATACGATGCAACACCAGCGTCAATTTGTTTCATTTAATCAAGTTCAAAATTTAAAAAACGTGGTGGAGGTCATTAAATGAGCAAGAAACAAACGACTACACAGAGGGAAGCGTTTCATTGGATAGAAAATTAGTTCACGGTGACATCATCAACAACTGTTTATAGTTTAGCAGGAAATGACAAACTCTAAAATACCATGAAGAAAACCTGAAAAAACTGAAAACATGACCACATACACATAACAACGACAACGACAGTGCAGAACTTACTACAAATTCCACTTCCTGTATGATCACTTACACGTTAGTATTTTAATAAAAGTAATTAGTATTTTAGAGTTTATTTGACTCGTTTAATAAAGTAAACCAGTTTTAAATGTTTCAAAACAAACACTTTTATTAAACTGATGAATTCATGAATCTCAAAATGTTACAAAAATGAAGCAGTCAGTTATAAAAACAAAAATCATAATTTACATCCTGTTCTGATCAACAATGAACTTTTTGTTTGGAAACTTATAAAAATATAAAAGCCGCATCAGACCCTTTCATGAATCAGCTGAGAAAACAAACTAAAGCACTTCATTAAAGGAAAAACAAACTAGACCAGACCAGAACAGAACAGAACAGACCAGACCAGAACAGAACAGAACAGAACAGAACAGAACAGGCCAAACCAGACCAGAACAGAACAGAACAGACCAGTACAGGCCAAATCAGAACAGACCAGAACAGAACAGAACAGAACAGAACAGAACAGAACAGAACAGGCCAGACCAGAACTGACCAGAACAGAACAGAACAGAACAGAACAGACCAAAACAGACCAGAACAGAACAGAACAGACCAGCACAGGCCAAATCAGAACAGACCAGAACAGAACAGACCAAACCAGAACAGACCAGACCAAACCAGAACAGAACAGAACAGAACAGAACAGAACAGAACAGACCACAACAGAACAGAACAGACCCGAACCTCCAGACCAGCAGGCTACGACATGTGTGTGTGGACAAAATAATAGAAACCCTCAGAAAAAGCTCGGCAGTAAATGAAAAATCATGATTTTGAATTTCTTTCATGGCTCGTTGAAGTTGATCTTAATAAGAGGCTCTGCAGTATCTGAACACAAAGCTTCAGAGTGTCTGTGGATATTAACAGACCAGCTCTGTGACATGAACCATCCGGGTCAGAAGAATCCTGCTTCAGACAGCTGTGATGATCCAGATGTTTTTTCACAGTTCCGTCTCCCAGCAGTCGGTCCTCCCTTCATGTCAGTGTGTCAGCGCTTTAAGGATCAGAAACCTCTAGAAAGATTTCCATCGGATGGCAGACAGGATAGTGTGGACGAAGTAGAGGAGAGTCGCCACATACGAGAAGACCTGAAGACACAAAGAGGATCAGTGAACCTGAATGACAGTCGACGGGAGAATCCACAGAAATCTTATTTAATTAACAATTATAATTACATTATAATTATATTTCCTGTGCGGTGTGTTCAGGTGCTTGTGAGAAGCTCAGCTATTTGTATGTTCAAGAACATTTATTTAATGAGCTACATATTTAATCACAGATAATTATTATCAGCTGTATGTCATTTAAGAAGGCAGAAACAAACAATACTGTATAAATAATGAAGTCGTTTTCTGGACAAAAATGACAAATAACTTTAATTTGTCATTAATGACATATCATAGCTTGGCTGTCCATTTACAGTTATACAACAAGTAGTTCCGACTGAGCAATCTGATTGGTCAACTAGACTTTTTGAACATGCTCAAATCAGCATGACATCACACCTGACTCATCACTAAAAATATTACTCCACCATCTGCAAATGAAAATATGCAACACGTAAATTTACTAAGGCTCAGACTACTTGCTGGAGGAGTAAACTGGGTTCATTACATACAAGAGTCTACAGCTGTGACTGATTGTTTTCCAGGTATTAGTCAGACTCTGTGTAGGTGGCAAGTAAAAAATGTTTATATATGAATATTATATTAGATTATATGTTTTATTTCATTCGGTAATTGTTGCATAATCTCTGGTCTTATTTGAAATCAGATGGTTCTGTTGAACATGAACAGAGTCGTCGTTCGTTTCTTGACTTCAGTCACAGACAGGAAGAGGAAGTCGACCTGTGGTCAGAGATAAATTCATGGTTCTTCAGCCAACGAGCCCTCCGACTATTGAGAGGTGTTATTTTAGATTTCACACAGGCCGTCAACCATCAGCTGATGAATTTTCATCATAGGACTTGATGATCACTGAAGTCAGTTTGAAGATGTCAGGATGTTCTGACTTTATGAAACATTTAATATTCTGGTTCTGGACTATTTGACAGATTTCAACATGTCATTTTTTTACAGTTTTCTGATGTTATTTAAATATTTAATGATTCATTAAAAAAAGAATCTGCAGATGAATCCAGAATAAAAATAATTTCATGCTGTTAGACACCAAATAAAGATGAAAAACCTTCAGAACCTTCACAGAACGACTGACAAGCTTTTTGTCTGTCTCTCACTGCATTTTCAGCTTCTTTCTTTTTGCAGTTTTGTTGTCATGTCATTCACAGCATCACAAATGAATAAATATTGATCTCATCTTTAATTAATCTAAGAGAAGAAATGACTCCAGAAATGATGTGAACAGACCAATGAGAGTTCAGAATGGAGCAGTTAAGAGCCAATCAGGAGGGTTTGTCAGTTTTTCTGGAGACATTCAGGTCCTGCAGGTTCAGGTCTGTGTGCTTTGGTTTTATTGGTTTGGACGAGATAATCGTCATCAATCACTAACACATTAAACATGAAGCCAAACTCACCACTGCAGAGATGTCCAGCTGGTAGTTCTGGAAGTTGGTCCCATCTTTCATCTCCAGGGTCACTTTGGCCAAAGCCACTGAAGCACTGAGGTAGAAGAAGGCAGCGATGCCGTGATACACGAAGTCCTGACAGACGAGGAAGAGGAAGACGAGCATGAAGTCTGAGTTTAGTGAGCGTGACACAAACACAGTTCAGTCTGCAGGGACGTCACGGAGACTACGTCCAGGTTTCAGACAGTCTGCGGGGACGTCATGGAGACTACGTCCAGGTTTTAGACAGTCTGCGGGGACGTCACGGAGACTACGTCCAGGTTTTAGACAGTCTGTAGGGGACGTCACGGAGACTACGTCCAGGTTTTAGACAGTCTGTGGGGGACGTCACGGAGACTACGTCCAGGTTTTAGACAGTCTGCGGAGACGTCACAGAGACTACGTCCAGGTTTTAGACAGACTGAGACCCTACACATCAAATATTGACGCTGTAAGTCTATTATAATTTCTGCCATTAATTTATCAAAAATAAACACACAACGTCTGGTTAGACTTTCAAAATAAAACTTGTTTGTATAACGTTGTGAAACAGTTACATTACGTATCTGACCTAACGTTAGTATGTTGTTCTTTATGTTTGCTTCTTTGTCATATTATATATGAATAATTACGTTACACAGAGCAGCTCTAGACTGAACACATCATGTGTAAATCTTGTAGCTCGTCTGTTTTTTGGTATGTTACATTTGTCTTTAATCAGTGATCACCTCTGTTAAAATGTTGCCTCATGAATGGTGCTTTTTTGTGTCCAAACTCACTTTGCTGAGACATTATAGAAATGAAGTGAAACAGTGTTTGAGGATCTGGACAATGATGACGGGTTCAGGACTAAAAGCTGCAGTGGTCCAGATTGTGGAGTAAAGATGACTTACTGCTGCAGCCCAGCTGCTTTTGTTGTAATGCCCCCCGCAGGCAAACACCACCATCCAGATGAAAGTCATGATGAAGCAGAAGACAGAGACGAACATGACCCAGCCCTGAGGGTTCGCCGGCACCACCAGAGTGCACGCCACCAGGATCCACACCAGACCACCGAAGATCTGCAGGAACACCAGAGACAGCTGATCATCACCTCCAACACTTTGTTTTCATTATCGATGAATCTCAGTGTATCCATCCAAATGTCTGATGAGGACAGACTGACAGACGACAGACTAACAGACAACAGACGACAGACTAACAGACTAACAGACGACAGACTAACAGACTAACAGACTAACAGACGACAGACTAACAGACGACAGACTAACAGACTAACAGACTAACACACTAACAGACTAACAGACGACAGACTAACAGACGACAGACTAACAGACTAACAGACTAACACACTAACAGACTAACAGACGACAGACTAACAGACAATAGACTAACTGACGACAGACTAACAGACAATAGACTAACAGACGACAGACTAACAGACAATAGACTAACTGACGACAGACTAACAGACTAACACACTAACAGACTAACAGACGACAGACTAACAGACTAACAGACGACAGACTAACAGACTAACAGACTAACTGACGACAGACTAACAGACGACAGACTAACAGACAATAGACTAACAGACTAACAGACTAACTGACGACAGACTAACAGATGACAGACTAACTGACGACAGACTAACTGACAATAGACTAACTGACGACAGACTAACAGACTAACAGACGACAGACTAATAGACCAACAGACTAACTGAGGACAGACTAACAGACTAACTGACAACAGACTAACAGACTAACAGACTAACTGATGACAGACTAACTGACAATAGACTAACTGACGACAGACTAACAGACGACAGACTAACAGACCAACAGACTAACTGAGGACAGACTAACAGACTAACTGACAACAGACTAACAGACTAACAGACTAACTGACGACAGACTAACTGACAATAGACTAACTGACGACAGACTAACAGACTAACAGACTAACAGACGACAGACTAATAGACCAACAGACTAACTGAGGACAGACTAACAGACTAACTGACAACAGACTAACAGACTAACAGACTAACTGATGACAGACTAACAGACTAACAGACGACAGACTAACAGACTAACAGACTAACTGATGACAGACTAACAGACTAACAGACGACAGACTAACAGACTAACTGACAACAGACTAACAGACTAACAGACTAACTGATGACAGACTAACAGACTAACAGACGACAGACTAACAGACGACAGACTAACAGACTAACAGACGACAGACTAACAGACTAACTGACGACAGACTAACAGACTAAAAGACGACAGACTAACAGACTAACAGACGACAGACTAACAGACGACAGACTAACAGACTAACACACTAACAGACTAACAGACGACAGACTAACAGACGACAGACTAACAGACAATAGACTAACAGACGACAGACTAACAGACAATAGACTAACAGACTAACAGACGACAGACTAACAGACGACAGACTAAGAGACTAACACACTAACACACTAACAGACTAACAGACGACAGACTAACAGACTAACAGACGACAGACTAACAGACTAACAGATGACAGACTAACAGACGACAGACTAACAGACTAACAGACTAACAGACGACAGACTAACAGACTAACAGACTAACAGATGACAGACTAACAGACTAAGAGATGACAGACTAACAGACTAACAGACTAACAGATGACAGACTAACAGACGACAGACTAACAGACTAACAGACGACAGACTAACAGACTAACAGACTAACAGATGACAGACTAACAGACGACAGACTAACAGACTAACAGACTAACAGACGACAGACTAACAGACTAACAGACTAACAGATGACAGACTAACAGACTAAGAGATGACAGACTAACAGACTAACAGACTAACTGACGACAGACTAACAGACGACAGACTAACAGACAATAGACTAACAGACTAACAGACTAACTGACGACAGACTAACAGACAATAGACTAACAGATGACAGACTAACAGGCTAACTGACAATAGACTAACTGACGACAGACTAACAGACTAACTGACGACAGACTAACAGACTAACAGACTAACTGATGACAGACTAACAGACTAACAGACTAACAGACGACAGACTAACAGACGACAGACTAACAGACTAACAGACGACAGACTAACAGACTAACTGACGACAGACTAACAGACTAAAAGACGACAGACTAACAGACTAACAGACGACAGACTAACAGACTAACAGACGACAGACTAACAGACTAACACACTAACAGACTAACAGACGACAGACTAACAGACGACAGACTAACAGACAATAGACTAACAGACTAACACACTAACAGACTAACAGACTACAGACTAACAGACTAACACACTAACAGACTAACAGACGACAGACTAACAGATGACAGACTAACAGACTAACAGATGATAGACTAACAGACTAACAGACTAACAGACTAACTGATGACAGACTAACAGACGACAGACTAACAGACAATAGACTAACAGACTAACAGACTAACTGATGACAGACTAACTGACGACAGACTAACAGACAATAGACTAACAGATGACAGACTAACAGACTAACTGACGACAGACTAACTGACGACAGACTAACTGACAATAGACTAACTGACGACAGACTAACAGACTAACAGACGACAGACTAATAGACTAACAGACTAACTGACAACAGACTAACAGACTAACTGACAACAGACTAACAGACTAACAAACTAACTGATGACAGACTAACAGACTAACTGACGACAGACTAACAGACTAACAGACTAACTGACGACAGACTAACAGACTAACAGACGACAGACTAACAGACGATAGACTAACAGACTAACAGACTGACGACAGACTAACAGACAATAGACTAACTGACGATAGACTAAGAGATTAACAGACTAACTGACGACAGACTAACAGACTAACTGACGACAGACTAACAGACTAACTGACGACAGACTAACAGACAATAGACTAACTGACGACAGACTAACAGACTAACTGACGACAGACTAACAGACTAACAGGCTAACTGACGACAGACTAACAGACAATAGACTAACAGATGACAGACTAACAGACAATAGACTAACAGACGACAGACTAACAGATGACAGACTAATAGACTAACAGACGACAGACTAACAGACTAACAGACGACAGACTAACAGACTAACAGACGACAGACTAACAGACTAACAGACTAACAGACGACAGACTAACAGACAATAGACTAACAGACTAACAGACTAACTGACGACAGACTAATAGACTAACAGACTAACTGACGACAGACTAACAGACTAACTGACAACAGACTAACAGACTAACAGACTAACTGATGACAGACTAACAGACTAACAGACTAACAGACTAACTGACGACAGACTAACAGACTAACAGACTAACTGACGACAGACTAACAGACTAACAGACGACAGACTAACAGACAATAGACTAACAGACTAACAGACTAACTGACGACAGACTAACAGACTAACTGACGACAGACTAACAGACTAACAGGCTAACTGACAACAGACTAACAGACAATAGACTAACAGATGACAGACTAACAGACGACAGATGACAGACTAACAGACGACAGACTAACAGACGACAGACTAACAGACTAACAGACGACAGACTAACAGACTAACAGACTAACAGACGACAGACTAACAGACAATAGACTAACAGACTAACTGACGACAGACTAATAGACTAACAGACTAACTGACGACAGACTAACAGACTAACTGACAACAGACTAACAGACTAACAGACTAACAGACTAACTGACAACAGACTAACAGACTAACAGACTAACAGACTAACTGACAACAGACTAACAGACTAACAGACTAACAGACTAACAGACTAACTGATGACAGACTAACAGACTAACAGACGACAGACTAACAGACTAACTGACAACAGACTAACAGACTAACAGACTAACAGACTAACTGACAACAGACTAACAGACTAACAGACTAACAGACTAACAGACTAACTGATGACAGACTAACAGACTAACAGACGACAGACTAACAGACTAACAGACTAACAGACTAACTGATGACAGACTAACAGACTAACAGACTAACAGACGACAGACTAACAGACGACAGACTAACAGACTAACAGACGACAGACTAACAGACTAACTGACGACAGACTAACAGACTAAAAGACGACAGACTAACAGACTAACTGACGACAGACTAACAGACTAACAGACGACAGACTAACAGACAATAGACTAACAGACTAACAGACTAACTGACGACAGACTAACAGACAATAGACTAACTGACGACAGACTAACAGACTAACTGACAACAGACTAACAGACTAACTGACGACAGACTAACAGACTAACAGACTAACAGACTAACTGACGACAGACTAACTGACAATAGACTAACTGACGATAGACTAACAGATTAACAGACTAACTGACGACAGACTAACAGACTAACTGACGACAGACTAGCAGACAATAGACTAACTGACGACAGACTAACAGACTAACTGATGACAGACTCACAGACTAACAGACTAACTGACGACAGATTAACAGACAATAGACTAACAGATGACAGACTAACAGACAACAGACGACAGACTAACAGACGACAGACTAACAGACGACAGACTAACAGATGACAGACTAACAGACGACAGACGACAGACTAACAGATGACAGACTAACAGACGACAGACTAACAGACTAACAGACTAACTGACGACAGACTAACAGACTAACAGACTAACTGACGACAGACTAACAGACTAACAGACTAATTGACGACAGACTAACAGACAATAGACTAACTGATGACAGACTAACAGATTAACAGACTAACTGATGACAGACTAACAGACTAACTGACGACAGACTAACAGACTTACAGACTAACAGACTAACTGACGACAGACTAACAGACTAACAGACAATAGACTAACAGACGACAGACTAACAGACAATAGACTAACAGACGACAGACTAACAGACTAACAGACTAACTGACGACAGACTAACAGACGACAGACTAACAGACTAACAGACTAACTGACGACAGACTAACTGACGACAGACTAACAGACGACAGACTAACAGACTAACAGACTAACTGACGACAGACTAACAGACAATAGACTAACAGACGACAGACTAACAGACTAACAGACTAACTGACGACAGACTAACTGACGACAGACTAACAGACGACAGACTAACAGACTAACAGACTAACTGACGACAGACTAACAGACAATAGACTAACAGACGACAGACTAACAGACTAACAGACTAACTGACGACAGACTAACTGACGACAGACTAACAGACAATAGACTAACAGACGACAGACTAACAGACGACAGGCTGTGACGGCCTCTCTCTAATCCTCCCTTATGTTTTACCTCTCTGTAGCCTTCAGGCATCATCCAGGCCGTCAGCTGGTTGGCTGCACCTTGAGAGGGTGGAGCTATAAATAGGGCGGCCATCTTAGAGTCTCTCTCTCTTTTGTTCTGGCAGCACGGGCGATTCAGTTTGTTTTAAGTTTGTTACTTTATTTCCCACACACCCGCTCTACACCACTGATAAATAACACTCACACAGTTTAGGTTGTGTTATGTTTAGTTAAATAAATGTTTTGTTGCACTACATTGGTGTGTGGACTCTTCTCCTTTTGTTGCAAACCTTTGAGCCAGGTTCGTAACACAGACAAATGGACTGACGGACTGATGACAGACTGACGGACTGATGACAGACTGACGGACTGACGGACTGATGACAGGCTAACGGACTGACGACAGACTGACGGATGACGGACGACAGACAGCGCTATGAGCCGCACCAAACAGAACCTCTGGAACCAGCAGTGTCCAGTCTAAAAGGGAATGACAAACTCATGAAGAATACCTGAACATACTGAAAACATGACTGTGTGTCACTGCTGGACAGAAACTGGCGGACAAAAATATGAGACATCAAGTTTGACTTCATTAAAGCTGAATGTTTCAGTGTCTGGTTTAGTTGGTTTAGTCCTTGGACTATAGTTAGGTTGTTGTTTGAGGGCTCATTAAGCTGATCTGACCTGTGGAGCAGCTTCTGTTATTTCAGGGTTTAAGTCTTTGTTAGCTGTTAGCTGCACAGAGCAGGGCGTCGTTCACTCTACACCTCTGATGATTGACAGGCTGCATTATTCATGGAGCTCCACCAGACTCCACCTGTGTGTGTGTGTGTGTGTGTGTGTGTGTGTGTGTGTGTGTTCATGCATGACTTTGTGTGAAAACAGCAGCAGCATTCCTCCTCCGTTCAGACTGTCGGGTGTGACAATAGAAATGTTTCTATCTTATCAGCTTGTGTTTTCCTTCTGATCTGTCGTCCGTCACGCAGCTTCACTCCAGGAATAATATCTGTCCTGTCTAACGTCTGGCTGCTGCGACCTTTGACCCCTGACCTCCTAACAAAGCCAGTCAAGGTCGGCATCAGACTTATACCAGTGAAGGTTAGTTTGACCAATTTAAAAAAATTTAATTTAAAAAAGATGTCAGTCACCACGAGGTGTTAGTTCAGCGTTTATACTTCATATAAATCTGATCAGTCATCCTTCATTCAGTTAACTGACACACAGAAGTGAAGTTTGCAAAAATAAATCAAAATGTTAGAATGAATAAAAAAATATAATCATTGAAAAATATAATAAATACACCAATTCAACATGACAATACACACACACACACACACAGTCACTTTATGTCGCTTCACTCTCAAAGAGGTTTTTCAGAATAAAGGTCACGTAACCATGGAAACACTCACATCATCCAAATCACTAAACCTCGGCTCGGCTCGGCTCGGCTCAGAGTAACCTGCATCATTTCTCTCTGTGAGATTTATTTATTGAAGTGACTCCACTTGTTCTCAGTTTCATCTTGAATCATTTGTCTTTGAAAAAAGTGAAATAACATTTTTAAAACAACTTTTTTTGGTTTGTTTTTATCTTTAACTACACACACACACACACACACACACACACACACACACACGCAAACTGGTGTATTACATGAATCTTACCAGCTCTGGCAGGTAGAGGATGTCTGGGATGGTCGTACATATCCCGATCCCCCGGGGGAGGTTCGACATGGTGGCAGTGTTGGAGGCCATCCTGCTGCTGCTGCTGCTCTGACTGACGCGGGGCTCGGAGCTGCTGCGGTTTAAACCAGGAGGAGCCGACAGGAAAAACCGGAATCCCCGCAGACACGCCCGCCGGCCCACACACACCCCGGAGGAGCTCCTCAGAGCTCAGTTATCCCGCAGAACCTCACGGCAGGTCCGGAAGTCCAGACCGACTTATCGGTGTTTTATCACCATGACAACCGGCAGCAGCAGCAACAACAACAACAACAACAACAACAAACATCATGACATATTAATGACATCATTTATCATTTATTAATTCACTGATGTCACAACAATAACAATAACAAATATTATTATATCAATTCTCATCTAAATAAACACAGAGGACACTTCCTGTTCTCTGCAATAATAATAATAATAATAATAATAATAATAATAATAATAAATATGAACATACATGTTTTAAAGTCTGCAGAATATTTTCAGTGTGAAAGATATTTAAGAAATGTGTGATCCAGAAGATCACATGATGTAACATTAAAGTAACATTAAAGTAACGTTTTGGGTCTGGGCTGGAGGTCCATTTCAGAGGGGGTCCCGGGCCTCCTTCCAGCTGCAGTCGGGTAAAGACTGTTCTTGTGGTGTGAGGTTCTGGTTCTGATGGACTGGAAGGTTCTGACTGATTGTTTTCCAGTTAACAGTCACACCTTGTATCTCCATGGAGACTTTAGTGATGATGACTGTCGTGTCAACAGTACACCCTCTCATGTTATACTGCAGAAAGAAGAAGAGATACTTTATTAAATTCTTTTTTCACTCAGTTTATTTTACATGCATTTTCAACCCCCAACACACACAACAGCCCCAAGAGGAGCGCCCGGCGAGCAATTGGGGGGTTCAGTGCCTTGCTCAAGGGCACCTTGGCAGTGCCCAGGAGGCGAACTGGCACCTCTCCAGCTATCAGTCCACCTTCCATACTATGGTCCATGCTGGACTTGAACCAGCCACCCTCCGGTTCCCAAGCCAAGTCTCTACAGACTGAGCTACTGCCGCCCCAGCACTGCCATTACTGCTTAAGTCAGGTTGTTGGTTTGAAGACAGAGTTGTGGGTGAAGACGGATGTTTCCTCTTTTGATGGAGCTACGCTCAGTTTCCACCCACTTCCATTCTTCTAATATAAGAACTTTATGCTGATCTATATTTAACATGAGGCGTGTTTGTGAGTCTGCAGACTTTCATGGAAACAAACAAGCTTCTCATTTGGCAGACGAGCTGTCGGACAAACACCTCGGATAATCGCTGAGCTGGATCTGGTTTCAGCTGCTGTCATCTGATCTGCTGCCTGAAACCTTCAACATCTGTGTGAAGGACTCATCACGCAGGAAGCATCAACATCAACACCACACGAAGTTCAACGTGTCTTCAAGCATCAGAACATTTTACATGACGTCTCATTCATCTTCATTCAGGGAATTTTATATACAACTAATTATTTTAGAAGGAAACACTGACTGATGTTTTCTATGAACAGAATGAGGAAACGTTCATGTAACGTGACCACAGCATTATTAATGTTCATCATCATGATTATCTAACCTCAGACATAACCTGAAGTTTACTTAAACCTGACCACAGAACAGATTCTGGACGGGCCTCTTCGTTAGGTCTAATGTGTCACAAAGGTCGTAATCTGCTTCATTAATTATTAATGAGCTTGTAGTGGGTGGAGCTGTTGTACTGCATCATGCTGAAAGGTGTGGCCAAAATATTAGAAACACCTCCCTGTAATGAAACTCAACATGTAGTTAAATTAAAACAGTGACGTTAATTATCTCTGTAAAGGCAGATTAAAAACTGATGATGATGTTCAGCTGTTGCCAAGGTAACACCTAACGGGGACACACATACACAAGAAGCAGAGAAATGGACGAGCGTCAAGATTTCAGCGACTTTGACAAGAACCAAACTGTGACGGCTCGATGACTGGGTCAGAACATCTCCAGCTTGTGTGGGGTGTTCCCAGTCTGCAGTGGTCCAAGGACCGGAGACAGGGTCACAGACGAGCTCCTGTAGCTCAGACTGCTGAAGAAGTTCATGCTGGTTCTGATGCAAAGCTGTCAGAACATCCAGACCAGTCAGGGTGTCCATGCTGACCCCTGTCCACTGCCCAAAGACCCAATGTGAGCATCAGAACTGGACCACTGAGTGGTGGAAGAAGGTGTTCTGGTCCGATGGATCAGGTTTTCTTAGATCTCAATCCAGCCAAGCATCAAACAAGTCCGATCCATGGAGGAACCAGGTCTGGACGGGTCAGGGCTGTTTGAGGGACAGACATCTTTATATATCATATATGTTGTAGAAATGTGTGTCAGTGTTTTTTATGGGAGACATGAAAAGACACTTCCCGTTATTCCAGGATTCAGTTTGTACCTGAGCTGCAGGTGTTATCAGATAATGAGTTACCGTGTTAATCTAATCTGATAGGATGATAAACGCTGCAGTCCTGGATCAATACCACCACCATAACACCAACACTGCATCACCTGACCTGCTTGTTTTGGTAATCTGGACCTGGGCATCTTGCTCGAGGGCTCCTTGGCAGCAGTGAGTTGAAGGTTTTAGTTATCAGACAGTCCAGTGAACCCACCTGGCAGGTATTTGACAGGTGTGGAGTCTGTGTGGACCGATGGTCTCCCTCAAGCGTGTCTTTTGCCAGTTGGCCTGGCTCGGCTCAGCCTGGCACGGCTCAGTAAGTAAACTGTCAGCTGAGCTCACTGTATGTACGGCAGCCAAACACACAGTGTGAAGGCTGCAGATGAGACCATCAGCATACTGACAGGTTCTGTCAGACAGGTTCACCACGACCCGTTTGTTTGACTGTGTTTGGTCACTCGCAGGTCGAGTGGGTTCATGTCTTCAGAGAAATGAGGGTCGGTCACAGGTAGAGTCCCGACAGCAGCTGAACAGGTCGGTCACAGGTAGAGTCCTGTTCTTATTCCTGGAAATGTATGAAGAGTTTCCTGTAACAGAAATAAGTCAACATTCATGATCGGAGACGTTCAGAACTAAATAACCTGATTTATTTATTTACAGTCCAAATGAAGTGTTTGTCCATCTGTCCTCCTGATACTGTCCTAATACTGTCCTGATACTGTCCTCCTGATACTGTCCTCCTGGTACTGTCCTCCTGGTACTGTCCTACTGTCCTCCTGGTACTGTCCTCCTGATACTGTCCTCCTGGTACTGTCCTCCTGGTACTGTCCTAATACTGTCCTCCTGATACTGTCCTCCTGGTACTGTCCTCCTGGTACTGTCCTAACACTGTCCTCCTGGTACTGTCCTCCTGGTACTGTCCTACTGTCCTGCTGGTACTGTCCTCCTGGTACTGTCCTCCTGGTACTGTCCTAACACTGTCCTCCTGGTACTGTCCTGGTACTGTCCTCCTGGTATCTTTGTTACAATGTAAGACAAACGTTGGCGTAACGTTAATGTAATGTGAATGTAGAGTGATACATGCAGTGATCACTGACTCATCAATTAATCTGATTAACAACTCATTGATTCATCTTTCAGTCACTGAGACAAAGAAGAGCAAAGAGACTTCTTACAAAGTAATCGATTACTTCTTCATGATACTTTGATGTGAGTACTTGTTCCAGTGCAGCTCAGAGCTCGTCACGATCTGCTGATCATCTGAAACTCTGATCTCAAACATTCCTGATACGTTAGTGACGCAACGCTGACGTCAGTCAGACGTACACATCAGAGATGAGGCTTCTGATCACACACACACACACACACACACACACACAAACACACACACACACACAGAAACAGAATGTTTGAAAGCTGCACTGTAAAAAAGAAAAGTTGGAAGAACTGTCACTAATGAGTTCATCCATTTTTAACCTGGACGTAGTCTCCGTGACGTCCCCGCAGACTGTCTAAAACCTGGACGTAGTCTCCGTGACGTCCCCGCAGACTGTCTAAAACTGGACGTAGTCTCCGTGACGTCCCCGCAGACTGTCTAAAACTGGACGTAGTCTCTGTGACTGTCTGTATATTTATTGCTGGTATTAGTTTAAGGCTTGTGTGCAGTGACTAATACAGACCACAGGGTGACAGTGTAGCCAATCAGAGGCAGTCACGCTGTTTAAATGGCTGACTCAGGTGTTGTAGTGCCATCTGCTGGTCAGGAGCAGCACATCATCCCCCTGCGCCTGTAGTCGCAGAGTTACGGTATTTGAGCTGCGGCTCTACATTACCGTACCTGTGAGGACACGGCAGCCAGCGGCAAACAGCAGCTCCACAGCCGCGCGTGAGGCTCTCCTTCTTCTTCTTCGGTTTTTAAACGGTCTGCTCATGTGTCAGCAGACTGTCGGTTAGCCTGTCGGTTAGCCCGCTGCTAACATTAGCACGCGGCTGATTCAGGTGATCTGTGATCTGGACACGCGGTACCGGAAGCGGCGGGCTGTGTCCAGCTGCTCCGTGACGTGTTTAGAGGACACCGTGTCTGTCTCCTGAAGATCTCTGAACACCTGAGCTGGACCATTGAGGTGAAACACAAGACAGACACCTGCCATGTGTTTGAGCTGATGAAGAGAGATTTAAACATTATTAAACTTTAACAAACGGACAGTTTACCTCCTGTTGATCCACACTGACCTGTGATCAGGTGAATGGTGTCTCTGTCATCCGTACGTCTGTTCTCACACTATGTAACTTTGGGCTCCGGGTCGGGAGAAGTACGTAACGCTTTACGGCACTAAGTCACACACCACCAACTATTTCACTGATTTTGGTGAAACTGGATCATATTTTATGGAGAAAATGTTTTCTGGTTTTCCCTCTGATGTCCTCCGGCTGCTCCGCCTCAACTCTCTGTGATTTACAGAGTTTCCTGATGGACAGTGAAGTAAACTGCTGACAGCTGTAGCTGCTGTTAGCTCATGTTAGCTCAGTTTGTTAGCTGCTGTTAGCTCATGTTAGCTCAGTCTGTTAGCTGCTGTTAGCTCGTGTTAGCTCAGGCTGTTAGCTGCTGTTAGCTCGTGTTAGCTCAGTTTGTTAGCTGCTGTTAGCTCATGTTAGCTCAGTTTGTTAGCTGCTGTTAGCTCATGTTAGCTCAGTTTGTTAGCTGCTGTTAGCTCGTGTTAGCTCAGGCTGTTAGCTGCTGTTAGCTCATGTTAGCTCAGTTTGTTAGCTGCTGTTAGCTCATGTTAGCTCAGTTTGTTAGCTGCTGTTAGCTCATGTTAGCTCAGTTTGTTAGCTGCTGTTAGCTCAGCCTGTTAGCTCAGCCTGTTAGCTCAGTCTGTTAGCTGCTGTTAGCTCAGTCTGTTAGCTCAGCCTGTTAGCTCAGTCTGTTAGCTGCTGTTAGCTCAGTCTGTTAGCGCAGTCTGTTAGCTCAGTCTGTTAGCTGCTGTTAGCTCAGTCTGTTAGCTCAGTCTGTTAGCTGCTGTTAGCTCAGTCTGTTAGCTGCTGTTAGCTCAGTCTCTTAGCTCAGTCTGTTAGCTGCTGTTAGCTCAGTCTGTTAGGTCAGTCTGTTAGCTCAGTCTGTTAGCTGCTGTTAGCTCAGTCTGTTAGCTCAGTCTGTTAGCTGCTGTTAGCTCAGTCTGTTAGCTGCTGTTAGCTCAGTCTGTTAGCTCAGTCTGTTAGCTGCTGTTAGCTCAGTCTGTTAGCTGCTGTTAGCTCAGTCTGTTAGCTGCTGTTAGCTCAGTCTGTTAGCTCAGTCTGTTAGCTCAGTCTGTTAGCTCAGTCTGTTAGCTGCTGTTAGCTCAGTCTGTTAGCTGTTGTTAGCTCAGTCTGTTAGCTCAGTCTGTTAGCTGCTGTTAGCTCAGTCTGTTAGCTCAGTCTGTTAGCTGCTGTTAGCTCAGTCTGTTAGCTGCTGTTAGCTCAGTCTGTTAGCTCAGTCTGTTAGCTGCTGTTAGCTCAGTCTGTTAGCTCAGTCTGTTAGCTGCTGTTAGCTCAGTCTGTTAGCTCAGTCTGTTAGCTCAGTCTGTTAGCTGCTGTTAGCTCAGTCTGTTAGCTGCCGTTAGCTCAGTCTGTTAGCTGCTGTTAGCTGCTGTTAGCTCAGTCTGTTAGCTGCTGTTAGCTCAGTCTGTTAGCTCAGTCTGTTAGCTGCTGTTAGCTCAGTCTGTTAGCTGCTGTTAGCTCAGTCTGTTAGCTGCTGTTAGCTCAGTCTGTTAGCTCAGTCTGTTAGCTGCAGTCTTTTTCAGACTCTGACATTGAACGATGTAAATGAGACATTCACTGACCTCTGTAAATCAGAGCGTTTGTGTTTGTAAAGATGATAAACGCTGTAAAATATTTTGATCCTGTGGCTTCGTGTTTCAAACTGACTGACAACAAAAACCTCTCGTGTCTTTCTACAGACGACCAGGACGGAGCTGAAACTCTCACCGCTCTGTTTACGAGAGGACGACGTGCCAACAGTTCCCACAGAGGTATCAGTTCACAGCCCGTCCCTGCTGAGGCTGTGAGCGCTGACCTGAGCACAGTTCTTGTCGCTCTGGGTTCCAGCCGGCCGTGTCACCGATGCCTCGATGGAAAGCGTTCTTCGCTCAGCACTTGCGATGGTCCAGCGGCGTCACTCAAGCCCTCGTCCTGTCCGTCATCACGTTCTGCGTGGTGCTGCCGCTGTGCTGCCACCGGCTGCTTTACTCTTACTTCTTCATCAGGTCCATGTACCTGGACTCCATGAGCGAGCAGGTCCTGCGGGAAAGCCTCGAGCGAGGCCAGGACGCCCTGCGCTTCTGGCAGAGCGCCTCCGCCGCAGCGACGGTGTCTTCCAGGTTCGGTGACATCGCCCAGCATCCTGAGCTGTTGGTTACCGTGGTGACGGCCAGGCGGAACAAGGGGCAGGACTTCCACTACCTTCTCCAGGTGATGCAGCAGCTGAGCGGCATCCTGGGCGGCTGTGGGGAGCGGCGCTGTGCGGAGGTGTTGATCTGTGACGTGGAAAGCGGTCCACAGGAAAACCAGGACGCAAACCTGCTGGAGGCCCACTTCAAGGTGGTGCGGCGCTCCCCCCAGGAGCGGCGGTGGAACAGGGAGCGGGTCAACACCTTTGAGAGGGAGAAGAGGGACTACGTCTTTTGTCTCCGCAGAGGATGGGAGCTGGTGAAGCCCAAAAACATGGTTGTCCTGGAAGACGATGCTTTGCCGAGGCAGGACTTCTTCACGGTGGTAAAGGACCTGCTGTCACGTCGGTTTGCCCTCCAGACTCTTTACATCAAGCTGTATCACCCTGAACGGCTGCAGCGTTACTGGAACCCCGAGCCTTACCGCATCCTGGAGTGGGTCGGACTCGGGCTGGTCGGAGCGACGGCCCTCCTGCTCAGCTTTCCTTACTGGAACTCCTGCTCTTTCTCCTTCACGCTGTCGTCCGGCCACCTCCTCTTCTTCACCCTCTACTTCATGGCTGCCGCGGAGCTGCTGGGCCGGCACTACCTCCTGGAGGTGCGGAGACTCTCCCCGCAGCTCTACGCCGTCTCCCCGGCCACGGAGTGCTGCACCCCAGCCATGCTCTTCCCCGGCAACTCCTCGCTCAGGGTGGCAGAATACCTGGATGGCTCGTTCTGCGTCAAGGGGAATGCCAAAGACATGGTTCTGTATCAGATGGCGAGGACGATCCCCGGGGAGCGGTCTCACAGTGTGGAACCCAACCTCGTCACCCACATCGGGGCCTATTCCTCCGTCAGGGCCAATCCGTCCAGGCCCAAACTCCTCTGAACTCGACTTTTGACCTGACGTGTCGCCTTCTGGATCACTCTGCCGAATGAATGAATGAATGAATGCTGACATGCTCCTGACTGAGTTGAACTTCTTAAATCCGAGTTGCTGACTTCAGCCGAGCGGCTGCTTCTCTGCTGCCACCGTTAAATCAGATGCTGTCGACAACCTGAAGTTTATTTCTGTGTGTTCTGCGTGTTCTTTGGACATGATGAGCAACATTTATCACATTTATGCCTCACACGATCTTTGGTTGAGTAAAAGCAATGATTGTGTGCTGCCTTGAAGAGTTTCATAGTTTCATACGCTGATCTTGAGACAAGCGTCGTAACGCGTGCATACCTGAAGTGCAGCTGAACGTTCTGATGTACGTTGTATTGAGGTTGTGAACACGTCTTTTCTGGGTTCAGAGTCTCTGTGGATCGAACCAGACCAGTGTTCACTGAGAACCTCTCGTTAATGTCTGAGGACATCGAGCTCTTCACTTCCTGATCGTGGCCTTTTTCTGTTTCATTCAGAGAGTTTGGAAGTAGTGAGCGGTCGTGTGATTACACCCATCTCTGCGGGCCGCCACAGTGCTGCTGCTTACGGAGGCCCGGAGTGGCCAATCCACAGGACACATATCTAAATACTGAGGCCACATCAAGCACTTGAAATGTTATTTCTTGGACACGAGATGCAGTTCATTCTCACGTTAATGCGTGCAGCAGCCTTCCTCCGCACGATGTGAGGCATGTTTTGTGCACATACATTCTTCCAACAGTGCACTGACGAGTAAGGACTAAACTCTGGATCAACTTTAACCTGCCATTGAGTTCTTCACGCTGCAGCACGTCTTAATACAAGTACCACCTCAACATAACAGTCACAGTTCAAAGGTCGTGCATGATTGACAGAGCAAACTATTTAGCGGATAGCTAACGGTGTTGGACTTGGATTAATGAGCCGTGCAGGCTGCTCGTTTACTGATCTTTACTAATGAATCAAAACGAAGTAACGGATTTGATCCCGTGTTCAACAAAACAGCATTTCAGTGTTTTCCCGACTTATCTCGAAAATGAATCGAAGATTTAAGCTCAGTTTGTATTTTCAAACTATGTTTTCACGTTTAACAGTGAGAGAGGAACGAGTGTTAATGTCGCTACGCTAACTGAGCTGCTAACCTTAGCTTAGCTTAGCCTAGCCTAGCTTAGCTTAGCGGTCTCAGAGCAGACAGAGAAAAAGAGGATTTACTGAAATGATTGTTTAAGACCAACGTAGCATCTCACTGACCGCTCTATCACTGAATGTGCCTTCAACATCCAACATGATTATCACAGATTATTACCCATGATGCAACTCTGGATGACATGTGTCAGTCGATCAGTTGCAATATTTGAGTGCATGTCATTTATATGTAGATATTAATTAACCTGTATATGTTACAGGAAGTCGCTGCCAAAGTAAAACCGACACGCCTACGAGAGTTCTCCAGTCTGCCGTGAATCACATGAAACTTGTAGTTTCTAACGTGGTCGGCGGCTCCGAACGAAACATTTGAATGATGTGATGTTTCTGAGGAGTATAAAACATTTAATCTGATCTGCACGTTTTAAAGGAAAAGTTTGACGTGAAACGTTTTTAGTGTAAAAATGACGTGTTGAGTTTTTACGGTGCAGATTATTTCCTCTGTGACATGAACCTCCCGTTAAACTGCAAACTGACGTTTTTATACCAACATGAGAGTGAACGTGTGGCAGAGAAGAAGATTTTCAACATGTCTCACAGGAAACATATCAGACGTTCACTCATTGGTCCGTGTGACGCTCCTCCTCAACATGTGACACGTGTGTCATGTGATCTCTGTGACGTCCATCTTTGTTTGGTCGAGAGCAAAAAAAACAACAAAATGTTTCTTAATGTGGAAACACAAAAGATTTTATTACAAATCACGAATGCTGTTTTTTTTTCTGTAGAGTGAATATTTAATCAAAGTTAATCTATGAAAATGACTCCAATCATTTAAAACACTTCCTGAGCAGCTTCATTAAAATCTATGAAAACATGAATCAGGTCGATTATTGTTGATTTATTACATGATTCTCAACGTAACTTTAAATTTCAGTGTAAACATAACAAAGTCATCAATCGTTAATTATTCCATAAAATAAACAGATATGAAGTTAGAGTGTCTGAATATCTAAAAGGAAGTGACATGCAGTTTACCTTTCACATTTTCAAAATAAAATCACATATCTGAAGCTGAAGCTGCGTTTTAAACATTTTATTGAATTTAAAATTTCTCAAAGTTGTTTCCTGATTTATAAAGTTAGAAAGTTTAATTAAAGTTTGATTTCTGTCATATTTACATATTTATGATTTGAATCATGCGTCTGCATGAGTTCCTTCATTAAGTTTGAGTGGTGTGAAGTTATTAATGTTTCTGATCATCATCGACGTGTTTGCACCTTCATGTTTGGTTTAATATTTGAGTCTGATGATTTGAATATATATTGGTTTACTTTTCAAAATAAAAGCACTGTAATTACTTTATTCAGACAAGTTTGAAGATCACTTTTTAACTTTGAGTTGATTTTAAGTGAACACGTCTTGTTTACACTGACACTGTTTTCTACATTTTAAATAAAGCACGTCGTCAAAAGTCACCGTGTTCGTGTTTGTTTGCTTCATGAGGACAAAGTGTGTGCAGATAGATGTTCTTTACCATCATGAGCATCACTGAAGGTCTCCATGGAGATACATGGCTGACGTGAGTAATATACAGACAGTCTCATACAGTTGGTCCAGAAATATTTGGACAGTGACATAATGTTCATCATTTTGTCTCAGCACGTCACCACACTGGATCTAAGTGAAGTGACTCAGCTTCGATTCAAGAGGTCAACAAAACTATGAATTAACTGTTTTTTTTTTTTTACAGTTCTCTTATTTCAGGGGCTCAAATATAATTAGACAAATGAACATATTCATGAATAAAATGTTTATTTTTGATACTTCGTCCAGACTCCTTTGTTGACAGCGGTTGTTGAAGTCTAGAGCCCATGGACGTCACCAGGTGCCGGGTATCATCCTCCTTTGTCGAGCTGTCTTCAGTTGTTGCGTGTTCGTGGGTCATTCTACCTTCAGTTTTGTCTTCATGTTTGATCAGGTTGAGATCAGGTGATTGACTGATCATTGCAGAATATTTCACTTCTTTGTCTTGTTTTGGATCATCGTCTGTAAAGTGAAACACTGTCCAGTCAACTTTGCTGAATTAGTCTGAATGTGATCAAACAGTGAATTCTGACACTGTCTTCTGTCACATCATCAATAAACATAGTGACTTAGTGCTAATAAATAATAATAATAATAATAAATTTTATTTGTAAAGCACTTTTTTTATTGTTAAAAGCGATCCCAAGGTACTACAGAGTACAACAAGATTAAAAAACGGGTTTAAAAGCCAAAGCACAACAATACATTTAAGAAAAGGCTTTTTTAAAAAGATATGTTTTTAGGCCTTTCTTAAAAGAGTCTGGTGTTTGAGGAGCCTTCAGGTGGTCTGGGAGGGAATTCCAGAGGTGAGGAGCGGCTGAGCAGAAGGCCCGATCACCCATAGTATGGAGCTTAGTCCTGGGGGGCTGTAAGGTGGCTTTGTTTCCTGAGCGGAGGTTACGTGAGGAGGTTTGTGGTGTGAGGAGGTCTTTGAGGTAGGGCGGGGCATTTCCATGGATGCACTGATGGGTTATTAGAGCGACTTTGTAGTCGATCCTGGATGAAACAGGAAGCCAGTGGAGTGAGTGAAGGATGGGTGTGATATGGTCGTATTTACGCACCCTCATCAGGACCCTAGCGGCGCTGTTCTGGATGTGTTGCAGTTTTTGTAGGCTCTTGCTAGGAGTCCTGATGAGGAGTGCGTTACAATAGTCGAGCCTTGAGGAGATAAAGGCGTGGACCAGTTGTTCTGCATCTGACAGACCGAGTGTGGGCCGGAGTTTGGCAATGTTACGGAGGTGGTAGAAGGAGGTCTTGCAGAGATGATTAATGTGGGTGTCAAAAGTGAGATGAGTGTCGAATTTTACACCCAGGTTGGTGACTGTAGATGACAGAGGTATGTTTTGACCAGAGAAGGTGATGTGTGTTATGGGAGATGACCGGACCTGGTGTGGTGTGCCAACTAAGATAGCTTCTGTTTTTGAGCTATTAAGTTGGAGAAAGTTTTTCGCCATCCACGTCTTTATCTCCTCAAGGCTGGTGCTCAGTGTTGATGAAGATGATGATGATGATGATGATGCTGATAATGATGATGACGACGACGATGACGATGAGGATAACGATGACAATGATGGACCAGTTTTTATATACAGTTGTGTGTCGTCAGCATAGCAGTGGAATGATATTCCATGCTGGTTAATGATGCGGCCAAGGGGTAGAGTGTAGAGGGTGAACAGGGTGGGGCCAAGAACCGACCCTTGAGGGACACCACAGGCGACCGTCTGTGTCTCTGACTTTGCCCCTCCCAAGGAGACATATTCTGTTCTCCCAGACAGGTACGACTGGAACCAGCTCAGGGCGGAGTCAGAGTCTGATGGTGTGGTGGAGGCGCTGAAGGAGGATGTTGTGGTCGACTGTGTCGAAAGCTGCAGACAGATCCAGGAGGATGAGGAGTGATGGTGAGCCAGTGTCAGCCGCCATCAGCAGGTCGTTGGTGACTCTGACCAGAGCTGTTTCAGTGCTGTGGGCTGAACGGAAACCGGACTGGAATTTTTCGAAGAGGGAGTTTGAGTTGAGATGGTTCTGAAGATAGGCAGCAACTACTTTTTCCAGCACTTTTGACAGGAATGGGAGGTTGGAGATGGGTCTGTAGTTGGAGAGGATTTCTGGGTCTAACGTGGGTTTCTTAAGAAGGGGTCTGATGACAGCGGATTTCAGAGCAGGTGGAACATGACCAGCCTGGAGTGAGTGATTGATGACTTGAGTAATCAGGGGACTTAGAGTGCAGATGTTTGATTTGACCAGGGCTGTAGGAAAAGGGTCCAGGGCACAGGTGGAAGGTTTCATCCTGCGGACGATGTCCTCAACTTCCTGCTCAGAGATGTCGGGGAAGTAGCAGAGAGGCTGGAAAGTCCCAGTGCTATTACAAACCATGCATGCCCATGCCACACACTGCCTCCACCGTGTTTGACAGCTGATGTGTGTTTCAGATCATGAGATGGTCCAAGCCTCCTCCATACTTTGTTCTTCCAATCATTCTGGTTCAGGTTGATGTTCATCTGTCCAAAGAATGCTGTTATAGATCTGGGCTGGTTATCTTACTCTAATCTGGCCTTTCTGATCTTCAGGGTTATTAATGGTTTGCACCTCATGGTGAACACTCTGTATTCTCTTTATGGTAGACTTGAAGAAGGATGTGTCTACCTCCTGCAGAGTTGGCTTCAGGTTTTTCTTTACCGTGGAAAGTGTCCTATGATCATCCACCACTGTTGTCTTCTGTGGATGTCCAGGCCTTTTTGTGTTGCAGACCTCATGAGTGTGTTCTTCTGTTGATTTGATGTCTCTTAATGTTCCTGATATCTCTCTAATGGATTTTCTCTGTTTCATTGACCGCATGTTCTGGGTTCACAGCAACAGCGTACAGATGTGAATGTCACACCTGGAATCAGCTCCAGATCTTTTACCTGCTTACAGCTCACATCTGTCCATCAAACAGCTTTTGAGTCGACTGTCCTCCTAAAACTCAATGATAATTACTTTTGGTCTCTTGAAAAAGAGGGAGCTACATATCAAAGAGCTCTAATTCATAAACCTTTTGTCCAATTTGAATACCACACATATAAACATAAACTGAATAAATACCACACATATAAACACTAACTGAATAAATACCACACATATAAACACAAACTGAATAAATACCACACATATAAACACTAACTGAATAATTACCACACATATAAACATAAACTGAATAAATACCACACATATGAACACTAACTGAATAATTACCACACATATAAACATAAACTGAATAAATCCCACACATATACACACTAACTGAATAATTACCACACATATAAACACAAACTGAATAAATACCACACATATAAACACTAACTGAATAAATACCACACATATACACACTAACTGAATAAATACCACACATATAAACACTAACTGAATAATTACCACACATATAAACACTAACTGAATAATTACCACACATATACACACTAACTGAATAAATACCACACATATAAACACTAACTGAATAAATACCACACATATAAACATAAACTGAATAAATACCACACATATAAACACTAACTGAATAATTACCACACATATACACACTAACTGAATAAATACCACACATATAAACACTAACTGAATAATTACCACACATATACACACTAACTGAATAAATACCACACATATAAACACTAACTGAATAAATACCACACATATAAACATAAACTGAATAAATACCACACATATACACACTAACTGAATAAATACCACACATATAAACACTAACTGAATAATTACCACACATATAAACACAAACTGAATAAATACCACACATATACACACTAACTGAATAAATACCACACATATAAACACTAACTGAATAAATACCACACATATAAACATAAACTGAATAAATACCACACATATAAACACTAACTGAATAATTACCACACATATAAACACAAACTGAATAAATACCACACATATACACACTAACTGAATAAATACCACACATATAAACACAAACTGAATAAATACCACACATATTAGATTTTTTTAGATTAGATTAGAAATACTTTATTACTTTTTTACTTACTTTTTTTTTTTATACTTTTTGATGAGCTCGCTTCAGTTTTTAGAAGTGGGAACTTGCAAACTCATAAATGGCGGCCTCGCAGACAGATGGTGGACTAATGCTCTGTGTTTGTTTGTTTCCTCCTGTCTGTGTGAATGCTGTGCTTTGTTTAGAAAAGAGTGCTGTCTGACACACCTTTTGTAACAGTGACACCTGCTGCTGATGAGAGCAGTTATTGACTGTTTGTAGGTCTGAATATTCATGAATTCATTCACTCATTATTCTGTGAGATGTGACTTTTTGGTCAAAATGAGTCTTTTCATGGGGCGGTGTTTAGCTCAGCTGGTAGAGCAGCCGCCCCATGTGCGAAGGCTCAGTCCTTGCTGCGGGAGCCCAGGGTTCGAGTCCGGCCTGTGGCTCTTTCCCGCATGTCATTCCCCATCTCTCTCTCCCCACATTTCCTGTCACTCTTCAGATGTCTCTATCACAATAAAAGCTTGAAAAGACCAAAAAAAAAAAAAAAATGAGTCTTTTCATGTTGAGTTTAATCAGCACCAGGAAACAAGTTAGATTTGAATCTAAACTGACGCTCACTGCTGACAAATGAGGGAGAGTCAGAACTGGTCTGACAACCTGAAAACTTTTTCTCTTTAAACTTGATCGGCTGGTTATTCTCTGACTGTAGAAAACAAAGAACAAAGAACTGTTTGTCTTCACCCGGAGACTCATTTAGGAAAATTTATGTTGTGATGTCACACCCTCTAGGAGGCGGGGCTTGTGTTGTGTTCCTGAGTTTAATTTATCAGGTCAGAGACAGAAAGCTGTTTTTGATTGGCAGGTAATCTCATCCAATCAGAAGTGTAAATCTGTTGATTCATTCATTGATTTATCTCAGAGGAAGGTGATCTGGACAACTGAGAACCTTCACAGACTTCATGTGGTTCTGTTTTTTTGGTGACACCTGATTTTACCTGACTCTAGGATGCATCCATCCATTTTCTGTAGCTGCTTATCTTTATCGGGGTCATGGGGTCTGGAGCAAAGGACGAGCACACCGTTGATAAGTTTATCATCACCACCGTGCCAACCTCCAGGACCCCATGACCCCGATGTATCTATACATCACTCCTCCACACCGTGCAGTGGCACTCAATGCACTCGTTTACCATTTACTGTTTGTCCACTCTGCAGTAATGTTAGCTTTATATCACGGAGACTACGTCCAGGTTTTAGACAGTCTGCGGGGACGTCACGGAGACTACGTCCAGGTTTTAGACGGTCTGCGGGGACGTCACGGAGACTACGTCCAGGTTTTAGACGGTCTGCGGGGACGTCACGGAGACTACGTCCAGGTTTTAGACGGTCTGCGGGGACGTCACGGAGACTACGTCCAGGTTTTAGACGGTCTGCGGGGACGTCACGGAGACTACGTCCAGGTTTTAGACGGTCTGCGGGGACGTCACGGAGACTACGTCCAGGTTTTAGATGGTCTGCGGGGACCTCACGGAGACTACGTCCAGGTTTTAGACGGTCTGCGGGGACGTCACGGAGACTACGTCCAGGTTTTAGACGGTCTGCGGGGACGTCACGGAGACTACGTCCAGGTTTTAGACAGTCTGCGGGGACGTCACAGAGAGTACGTCCAGGTTTTAGACAGTCTGCGGGGACGTCACAGAGAGTACGTCCAGGTTTTAGACAGTCTGTGGGACGTCACGGAGACTACGCCCAGGTTTTAGAGTAGACAGTCTGTGGGACGTCACGGAGACTACGTCCAGGTTTTAGACGGTCTGCGGGGACGTCACGGAGACTACGTCCAGGTTTTAGACGGTCTGCGGGGACGTCACGGAGACTACGTCCAGGTTTTAGACGGTCTGCGGGGACGTCACGGAGACTACGTCCAGGTTTTAGACGGTCTGCGGGGACGTCACGGAGACTACGTCCAGGTTTTAGACGGTCTGCGGGGACGTCACGGAGACTACGTCCAGGTTTTAGACGGTCTGCGGGGACGTCACGGAGACTACGTCCAGGTTTTAGATGGTCTGCGGGGACGTCACGGAGACTACGTCCAGGTTTTAGACGGTCTGCGGGGACGTCACGGAGACTACGTCCAGGTTTTAGACAGTCTGCGGGGACGTCACAGAGAGTACGTCCAGGTTTTAGACAGTCTGCGGGGACGTCACAGAGAGTACGTCCAGGTTTTAGACAGTCTGTGGGACGTCACGGAGACTACGCCCAGGTTTTAGAGTAGACAGTCTGTGGGACGTCACAGAGACTACGCCCAGGTTTTAGAGTAGACAGTCTGTGGGGGACATATACATAGTACACAGTGTTGTAGAAACAGAAGTGTATTTTCAGAACAACAGATCAGTGACGTTCATTTTCTGGGTACCGACCGTCACACAAGTGGGTTTTCAGTCCAGTGGGACATTTTTCAGATCAATGGACAGTCCTTGCAGTCACTTGGTCAGGTTCTTATTTCATCTGATACACAGATTAGGAAACAGGAAGCCATTTTGTTGATGATGTTGTTGACTCATGTTGATGAACGTTGGACACTTTTTGAGATTAACATCTAAGAACTTTTGTTTTATTCATATTTAGATGAATTCACTTTAAAGTTGTGGTTCCATGATGACTTTATCTTTCTTGTACAGCAGTGTTTGGTGTCATGAGCTGTGCTGCTAGCTAAAAATAACAGCAGTGTCTTTATTTCAACAGAAAAGCTGACAGGACTTTATATTCTGACTCTTAACGGCTGCTTTAACATTCACAGTTTACACTGAGTGGTGCTTTGACTCAAAGATGGCTCTCTTTAATTGAAAGAAGTGTAAGTGGTGTGCCACATGTCCAGCCCATAGAGGAGCAGGAGGAGCTCTAACAGACTCCTGTGTCAGCCAATCACAACTCCTGTTGCTGCTCTGATACATTTGTGTCATACTTTTCCTTCAGGTCGACGATACTTCCTGATTTTAGCCAAGATGACGTCAGAGGACCTTTTGAAGACTCTGGAGGATTTGACAGACGATGAATTGAAGGACTTCAAATGGTATCTGAAGCAGCCTGACGTCCTGGATGGATACCAACCCATCAGAGTGCCCAAGCTGGAGAAGGCAGACAGACGGGACATCGTGGATCTGATGGTGGACACCTATAAACTTCATGGAGCTCTGAAGGTGACCAAGAAGGTTTTAAAGAAGATCAACAGGAACGATCTGGCCCAGAGTCTGTCAGAGACGAGCTCAGGACCAGAAGGTCAGTCACATTTCTTATTTTTATATTTTCAGATATAAAGAGTGGGTTGACAACACAATACTTAAAGGAACAATTCAATCCAATTCAGTTTTATTTATATAGCGCCATATCATAACAATATCCCAACAATTCCACCATGAGCAAGCACTTGGCGACGGTGGCAAGGAAAAACTTCCCTTTAACAGGCAGAAACCTCGGACAGACCCAGACAAGGCTCATTGGTAGACGGTCATCTACCACGACCGGTTGAGTTAAAGATAGAGAGGGGCAGATAGAGAGAGAGAGTAGTGTGTATATGTAGTGGACGTCGAGCAGGACCACAGCAGCAGCCACAATCCATGAGAACCTGCTGGACGAGAGAGCACAGAAACTCCGGGGAAGAAGTTTAGTGTCAGTTTGTTTTACTTTCTGTGTCAGATATTATGACTCTGTTGTCTCTGTAGTTCATTGATCAGACTTAGTCGAAGCAGCATCAGAGTATCTGCAGGCCTGAACATCTTAAAAAGTTTTCAATTCAGTTCTCTGAAAAAGGACCTAAAAGCTGTTAAAACGTTGAATGTCACCAAACTGGAGAATTTGTGCTCAACTCTTAATATTCTCACAACAGTCGTGGACGGTCTCACAGGTCATTTCCTCACTGAGTGAAATGACCTGAAGTGTTAACGTCAGCCATGATGAGAGCTGTTTGAATTCTCTGAATGTTAAGGAAAGGAGCTTCAATGCTTCCTAGATTATCTCCTTTAGCAGAGTTACACTGCACCAATCATTTACCAAAGAAATGGAGATAATGCCGTCCCACAATTCCTTGCAGCAGCAACAAAAAAAGCAACGCACCATTTGGCCAATCACAGTCAGACATTAAAAAACATCAATGTATTTAAACAGTGTGATGCAGACTGACAGACAGACTAAAATCTCTGACTATGAGAATACTGTCCACAGACAACTTCCTCCACCTGAAACTGTGAAATTATGTGACTGCATTTTAGTTTCTCTTCAAACCTTCAGCAAACAAAGAATGTTGACTGATGCTCATGAGAGAAGATGCATCTATAGACATGCAGTCTAAATGCAGTCTATGTTGTTTTTTCCATTCATGTCACAGATGGGATTGTTCAAGTACCAGAGCCACGACACATCTCATATTATCAACAGCTGCTTCAACCAAACCTCAAGGATAAGTTTGAGTGTGTACAACAGGGGTGGTCACAGAAGAAGGATGAGGAATGTCTGGTTGATATCTACACAGAGCTGTACATCACAGCTGGGGGTGACATCCACATCAACACACAGCATGAGGTCTTAGAGATTGAGGCAGCGGGGAAACCAGCAGATACAGAGAAATCAATTAAACCCAGTGAGATGTTCAAACCTCCCTCTGGAAAAGAAAGACCCATAAGAACAGTGCTGACCACTGGAATCGCAGGAATTGGAAAAACTGTTCTTGTGAACAAAGTTGTGTTGGACTGGGCTGAAGGAAGAGCCAATCAAGATGTGCATCTCATATTCCCCTTCACCTTTCGCCAGCTGAACTTAAAGAAGGGACAAAAGTTTTCTTTGGTAGAGCTCATTCATAAATGTATCACTGAGGCCAAAGTCATCCCAAAAGAAGCTCTTAATGAGATCTTTACAACTCTGCAGTCATCAGGAATCACCAACTATGATAATAGTGAATTCAAAGTTCTGTTTGTTTTGGATGGACTGGATGAGAGCCGACTTCAACTGGACTGCTCTACCAATGAAAACCAGGACACAGACTTTGATGTTACAGAGTCGACCTCAGTGGATGAGCTGCTGACAAACCTCATCAAGAGAAAACTGCTTCCTTCTGCTCGCCTCTGGATAACCACACGACCTGCAGCAGCCAATCAGATCCATTCTGATTTTGTTGACATCATGACAGAGGTCAGAGGGTTCACTGACCCACAGAAGGACGAGTACTTCAGGAAGAGATTCAGAGATGAGGAGCAGGCCAGCAGAATCATCTCCCACATCAAGACATCACGAAGCCTCCACATCATGTGCCACATCCCAGTCTTCTGCTGGATCACTGCTACAGTTCTGGAGGATCTGTTGAAGACCAGAGAGGGAGGAGAGCTGCCCAAGACCCTGACTGAGATGTACACAGAATTCCTGGTGTTTCAGATCGATCGGACAAAAGACAGGAATAACCAAAAACAGTGCATTCAGTACATCAAGTCATTAGCAAAACTGGCTTTCCAGCAGCTGGAAAAGGGCAACCTGATCTTCTACGAGAAAGATCTAAAAAAGAGTGGCATTGATGTCAGAGGAGCCTCAGTGTGTTCAGGAGTGTTCACAGAGATCTTTAAAGAAGAACGTGGGAAGAAGAAAGAAGATAACAAGATGTTTAGCTTCATCCATCTGAGTGTTCAGGAGTTTTTGGCAGCTTTACATGTAGAGATGTCATTAACTAACACAAACAAGAATGTGATGTCTGAGCCAGGGCAGAGGTTTGGTGAACGTGTGCGAATGGTTTTCACCAAAACATCTGTGACAGAGGTCCACAGGTTTGCTATTGACAAGGCCTTACAGAGTCCAAATGGACACCTGGACTTGTTCCTCCGCTTCCTCCTGGGTCTTTCACTGGAGACCAATCAGACCAATCTCCCTGAAGACCTACTGAAAAAGAAAAGAAGCTCACAGACCAATCAGGAAACAGTCGAGTACATCAAGAAGAAGATCAATGAGAATCTGTCTCCAGAGAGAATCATCAATCTGTTCCACTGTCTGAATGAACTGAATGATCTTTCTCTAGTGGAGGAGATCCAACAGTACCTGAGTTCAGGAAGTCTCTCCACAGATAAACTGACTCCTGCTCAGTGGTCAGCTCTGGTCTTCATCTTACTGTCATCAGACAAAGATCTGGATGTGTTTGACCTGAAGAAATACTCTGCTTCAGAGGAGGTTCTTCTGAGGATGCTGCCAGTGGTCAAAGTCTCCAACAAAGCTCTGTAAGTGCACAGATAACCAAAGATAATAACTGTATCAAATGTAGGATTGTTCTCAACTAATGAATGTCTTCAACTGAAAAGATCTAGTCAACTGATTGTTTAGTGGATAAATTGAACAATCTTTTAAATTGTTTCTTTAGTTTGATTCTACCTCTACAGATTAACGTAGCCATGCAAGATAAACAAAAAAATGCAGTGTAGTTCATTTAAGGCTAAAATTAATTTCTATAAATTATTGCAATATTTTGATGAATTGTTGTTAGATTCCAGTAATATATTCAATAAAAACATGCATCATCCAAAAAAAATCTCTTCACTTGAGATCCTGATGACTGAACTCATCAGCTCAGTAAGACCAACCATAGAAATGTTTTTTACATTGTCGATGGCAGAAACAGCAACAGTGTTTGTCTTTATCACTAACTCTCCTTCAGGTTGAGTGGCTGTAATCTGTCAGAGAGAAGCTGTGAAGCTCTGTCATCAGTTCTCAGCTCCCAGTCCTCACGTCTGAGAGAGCTGGACCTGAGTAACAATGACCTGAAGGATTCAGGAGGGAAGCTGCTCTCTGCTGGACTGAAGAGTCGACGCTGTACACTGGAGACTCTCAGGTCAGATCACACTGATGTATTTGTGTACCACTGTATTTCCCTTTTGTTTAAACATACATTTTTACTGGCAAAGTGACTGATGTATTCATTTGGCTTCTTCTGTGTCACTGATGATCGTACATCTGCCCTTTCAAATCATAAGGTTCAACGAAAATTCAACAAATAGATCACTATTTTATCCAGTTTAATGTCACTCTGTCAGAGCAACCCTCTGCTCCTCCATCAATGGTTACGTTCCGCCACAACCTCCGTAACTTATCTCCAACCCACTTCTCCTCTATTGTCGCCTCTGCTCTACCTCCAATCAGCACATTCTCCTCTCTGAAGGTTAATGATGCCACCGATTCACTCTGCTTTGCTCTGAAGTGTTCTTTATCTACGAGGCCTGCTCGATCCAACCAATCTCACCCATGGTTGAATGATACCCTCCGATCACAGCGCACCAAACTCAGAGCTGCTGAAAGAAAATGGCTCAAATCCAAACTAGCCGATGACCTCAAAAGCTACCAGACACTCTTAACCCTGTAAAACCCAAATATAGAAAAACGCAAAAAAAAAAAAAATTCAACCATTCAGATGTTGTTGTAGGAGGCCTTTGGGGGTGAAAATGGAGTGTTTTCAAAAATTTTATGTTTTAGTAAGTTTTTACGGAAATGTTGTAATATTGCAACATTGGGCTTAATGGGGAGCAGAATCTCCTGTATTTCCACTCATTGTCTGAACAACAGTACAGAACTAAGGATTCATTTGCAGGGTTTTGCTTTTCCAAAACCAGTATATAGCATAAATAATAATCTCAGTCATGTTGTTATGAAGAGTCATTTACTCCAACAACAAGAACTTTGACATTTATTTACATTATTTACATTATAAGCAGTTCTTGTCCTCTGAAAAACAGAGGCAGATATCCAACTCAGTCTCACAGCGTCACACTTGCTTTGGGTATTAGCCTTTACTGCAATGTCTGCAGCGTCCTCTCTTCGTCTTTAGTGGAAAATGTCCAGTGAAGTCCGTGTGCACATCCACATTTATTTGCAGTGATAGTCCCAGAAGCAGTTCTTGTCTTCTGACAAACAGAGGCGGACATCACACTTGCTGCATTGGGTATTAGTATACCCTTTACTGCAATGTCTGCAGCGTCCGCTCTTCGTCTTCAGTGAAAAATGTCCAGTGAGGTCTCTGCGCACATCCAGAGGGGGGTGTGCACGTGATTTTTTGGAGGAGGGACCGTTTGGACTCCCATCACCCAAGGATGGTCTCTTTCCAGCATTCAAAGGGCTCCCTGCTGCGTCTGGGCTCCTGTTGCCTGAAGATGGTCGTCCTCTCTTTGGAGTTTTGGGTGTTGTGTCCACCTGATAAGAAAAAAAAGAATAAATATATCAATTCATATACATCTATCTATCATCTATCTATTGTAGACTGTGATTATCAGTCTAATAGGAATGCATGTAGCCTCCAGCTTACGACCACACCTTACATCCATGAACATTAACACCTGTTCCAGAACAATGCCACAAATGCACCAGGAGCATCCCCCACAACTGCTTTGACTATGAATTGATAGGAGCATTTTCTTATCAATAGAGACCAAGACAAAGGGCAGACATGCACAAACAGATTTCTTTGTTAAAAAGTCCTGCATTCTGTGATAAGGAGAAAATACTGAGAGTGTTGAAGGTGGTTAAAAATCATTATAAGTAAATGAAAATGTTTAGATACAGCAATATATCTTTGCACTTTAGTTTCTAATACAATAAAATATGTAATCCAATATAAGGCTAAGGCTAGAATGTGTAAATCATGTGTAGTTTAAAGTTATATTGTGAACATTTTAACTGAAGTTCCTCTCAAGACATTCCTCTCAAAAACAGGGCTGTTTTGACTACCACTCTGACCCAACGTTGAAATATTGCAACAATTATAAAACAAGCTCTAAATAAAATGTAGGGCATATTTTCCACAATAACTACATATGTTCATGTTCTAGACACTGTAATAACACAAAAAAAATATTCAAAGCATTTTACTTACTTGAATCAGATGAATCCAGTCCAGTAAATTGAAGGGATGTTGCTTGATCAAAAAATTGGAGGTTGTGTGACTTCTTGACCTGAGGGCGGGCCTTATATACAAATGATGGATCCAATCGCATTGTGAGAACAAACAATAGAACCCAATGATCATGTTAATGTGGTTGAACAAAAAACAAAACAACAAAAAATTGTTGTAATTCTGCAACACTGGGTCTGGCTCTTTCTCCACCAGCGTCACTGCTGCACAGACTGCTTTTTACAACAACAAAGTCAACAGTGTCACTGACACCCGGAAACTTTTCTCCACCTTCAAATCACTACTTAACCCTCCGCCTCCTCCTCCTAGGCTTTCCGCTGATACCTTTACAGCCAATTCTCTGACCAGCTCACTCTCTACCCGACTCCTAACACTGTGACGTGTAGCAGTCCTACTACATGTCTCTCTGTATCTCAGCTGTGCGGCACCAATTCAGCTACTGGCACTTCATTTTCTGGCTTTACAGCCCTCTCTGAGAGTGAGGTATCCAAACTGCTGACATGTAGCCGTCCTACTACATGCTCGTTGGACCCTATACCAACAAACCTACTTCAATCCATTAGCCCAACCATCACTCCAGCTATCACACGTGATAAATGAGTCACTGACCTCCGGCACTTTTCCCACTGCATTCAAAGTGGCTCGAGTAACACCGCTACTCAAAGAACCCTGAACCTGCTCAGGTCAAGAACTATCGTCCTGTCCCACTTCTTCCATTTTTATCCAAAACTATTGAATGGACAGAATTCCTCTCACTGAACAATCTTCTTGATCCAAATCAATCTGGTTTCAAGAGCGGTCACTCGACTGAAACTGCTCTGCTATCTGTGACAGAAGCCTTAAAAGAAGCAAGAGCAGCAGCAAAGTCCTCTGTCCTCATTCTACTCGACTTATCAGCTGCCTTTGACACAGTTAACCATCACTTCCTCCTCTCTACTCTCTCAAACATGGGCATCTCTGGCTTGGCTCTTTCCTGGTTTGAATCCTACCTGACAGGGCCTCATTCAGTGTATCCTGGCTTGGACAGTCGTCCACCTCTCATCACCTCACCCTTCTATTTGCTATCTTACCTAACTCAACATGCCACTCAACTCCTGATACAAGCTGTCATCATCTCAAGACTAGACTACTGTACCGTCCTCCTGAGGGGCCTCCCAGCCTGCACAGTGAAACCTCTTCAGATGATCCAGAACGTAGAACGTCTGTTTATGTTAATGTAACATCAACAGTTAGCTATCTATTATGTCTGTGAAGGCAACATTCAGTTCCTTTGAAAATGAATGAATGCAGATTTGAGTCAAAATACTTTGTTGATCACAGGTTCTGGTGTGATTTACTTTAGTCAGAATGAATTTCAAAGCAGTGGACTGATGAGAAAATTTAACATTGAGTTCATTTTAATCAGTGAATTCACACTGAAAACAAAAGAATAGATGAAATATCATTCTGTGTGTGTGTGTGTGTGTGTGTGTGTGTGTGTGTGTGTGTCTCCAGGCTGTCAGGTTGTCTGATCACAGAGAAAGGTTGTACTTCTCTGGCCTCAGCTCTGAGATCCAACCCCTCCCATCTGAGAGAGCTGGACCTGAGCTACAATCATCCAGGAGAGTCAGGAGTGAAGCTGCTGTCTGCTGGACTGGAGGATCCACACTGGAGACTGGACACTCTCAGGTATGAAGAGACAACAAGAACTCACACACTGTTTCTCTGTCACACTGACAAGCTGAGGACTGTTGGTTCACAGTCTGAACCAGCAGCACTGCTGATAACAGTGAAGACAGTAACTGATGTGCTGAGAGTCCCTGAGACTGGCCTCCTAACTGATACCAGACCAGGATTTGGTGTTGATCATTTGTTGATGAATATGACATACATTCTTTCTGACAAATATAGTCAAGTGTTTATGAAGCAGAATACAAATGTGGCAGGTCTGTTGCCACAGTGAGTCCTACTCAGCACAAAGACACACCTAGGACAGGTAACCGTTTAGAGCAGGGGTGGGGAACCTGTTCCACAAAGGGCCGGTGTGGCTGCAGGTTTTTGTTCCAACCAACCAAGAGCACACAGTTTGACCAATCAACTCTCTGAAGACTGAGATCAGTTGATTAAATGAGTCAAGTCTGGTGTGCTGCTGCTTGGTTGGAAAGAAGACCTGCAGCCACACCGGCCCTTTGTGGAACAGGTTCCCCACCCCTGGTTTAGAGGATCTTTTATTGAGACGGCGACATGCCACAAAACACCACACACTCGCAGACTTCTGTTCCTTCTCGCTGCCGTCTGCTTGTGTGTGTGTTCCCCAGTCTCTCCTGTCTCTCGCCCAGTCCAGCACGCTACTGTTAAAGGGGAGAGTGATTAGTTAACAGTGAACAGGTGTGCTCATCATCTCCCCTTGCGCTGCTCACCTGAGCCCTCTCCACAACAAACTTATCAAGAGGATCAAAGTTCATTTTTGGACATTTGGACTAAGATTGTCAGACGTAGTTTGTAAGTCAAGTTACATGATCAGAACATTTCAGTGTACTACAGTCCTTCAGGAAAGACTACACCAATGATGATTTACTAACTCTGAATGTTTCAACCAAACAGCAGGATTAAAACGTACTGTGTGTTGTGCTTCATTTAGTGTGTCTGATCCTCTGACTGACTCCCTCTGTACTTGTGTGTACTTCTACCTGTGAACTGAAGTTTTTAAATCAAGATTCATTCATGAGATATGAGAGCACAAAGTTCTTCACAGATCCAGCCTCTCAGTTTTGTTCTCAAAGTCCACCAGACTGATGAACTTTAAAATGTACAACATATTCTCTGGGGCAGCCCCTGGACCCCCCTAGAAGGTCTGAGGTCCACCACCACAGTCTCACAAAGTCCTGTGGGAAACACTGAATCACTGAATGTGCCTGTGCATTGTCTGAGTTATTTGTTAACATCTTTACTTCCTGCTTCAATTGAAACCAATAACTTGACTCATTTCTACTTTGAAATGTTTGTTACTGTTAACGGCTGTCAGCCGTCCCTGTCCGCCTTCAGTCCAAGAAACTGATTGTGTCTGTCTGTGAGGAGACGTCAGAAAGATGTTCTGTGATAAAATTTGACTTCTTCAACCAGAAAGAGTTCATCTATAAAACAGCGTCCAAAAGAAAACACACAGCAGTGTGTAAATCCTGAAATACACTGACTGAGAGGCCTCACCCAAAGAGATTTGGACAATATGAGCTACATGTTAGCTACATAAGTCGGCTACATGCTGTCTGGTCTTGGTCTTGGTCTTGACTTGGTCTCTGTTCAGGTCGTCTTGACTTCAACACAGTGCAGCACATTATTATTGTTATTGCTATTTTCCAAAGACATGTTGATGTGTTGACGTTGACGATTGCTATCTCAGACAGGCAAAAAGTGATTTCAACATTTACCAACAAAAACCTGGTCTAAAGTCAAAAGCAGTATTTTCCTGTTATTTAAAGGACTCATTGTTCAGATTATTGGGGATCCCAAATGGTTAAAGGGACACCAAACTATGTCGGTGCAATTACTTTTCAGAATGATCAAAGATAATCATAAATAATAACTTCAAATAATATTAAAGTTCCTTTTATGACTTGTTTCCTCTTTGCATGGTGGAGTCATGGTGGACTCGTTGTGGAGTCGTGGTGGAGTCATGGTGGAGTCGTGGTGGAGTCATGGTGGAGTCGTAGTGGACTTGTTGTGGAGTCGTGGTGGAGTCGTAGTGGACTCGTTGTGGAGTCGTGGTGGAGTCATGGTGGAGTCGTAGTGGACTCGTTGTGGAGTCGTGGTGGAGTTGTGGTGGAGTCATGGTGGAGTCGTGGTGGAGTCATGGTGGAGTCGTAGTGGACTCGTTGTGGAGTCGTGGTGGAGTCATGGTGGAGTCGTAGTGGACTCGTTGTGGAGTCGTGGTGGAGTCATGGTGGACTCGTTGTGGAGTCGTGGTGTAGTCGTGGTGGAGTCATGGTGGAGTCGTAGTGGACTCGTTGTGGAGTCGTGGTGGAGTCGTGGTGGACTCGTTGTGGAGTTGTGGTGGAGTCATGGTGGAGTCGTAGTGGAGTCGTGGTGGAGTCATGGTGGAGTCGTGGTGGAGTCATGGTGGAGTCGTGGTGGAGTCATGGTGGAGTCGTAGTGGACTCGTTGTGGAGTCGTGGTGGAGTCATGGTGGAGTCGTAGTGGACTCGTTGTGGAGTCGTGGTGGAGTCATGGTGGACTCGTTGTGGAGTCGTGGTGGAGTCGTGGTGGAGTCATGGTGGAGTCGTAGTGGACTCGTTGTGGAGTCGTGGTGGAGTCGTGGTGGACTCGTTGTGGAGTCGTGGTGGAGTCATGGTGGAGTCGTAGTGGACTCGTTGTGGAGTCGTGGTGGAGTCATGGTGGAGTCGTGGTGGAGTCATGGTGGAGTCGTGGTGGAGTCGTGGTGGAGTCGTAGTGGACTCGTTGTGGAGTCGTGGTGGAGTCATGGTGGAGTCGTAGTGGACTCGTTGTGGAGTCGTGGTGGAGTCATGGTGGACTCGTTGTGGAGTCGTGGTGGAGTCGTAGTGGACTTGTTGTGGAGTCGTGGTGGAGTCGTAGTGGACTCGTTGTGGAGTCGTGGTGGAGTCATGGTGGAGTCGTGGTGGAGTCGTGGTGGACTCGTTGTGGAGTCGTGATGGAGTCGTGGTGGAGTCATGGTGGACTCGTTGTGGAGTCGTGGTGGAGTCATGGTGGACTCGTTGTGGAGTCGTGGTGGAGTCGTAGTGGACTTGTTGTGGAGTCGTGGTGGAGTCGTAGTGGACTCGTTGTGGAGTCGTGGTGGAGTCATGGTGGAGTCGTGGTGGAGTCGTGGTGGACTCGTTGTGGAGTCGTGGTGGAGTCATGGTGGACTCGTTGTGGAGTCGTGGTGGAGTCATGGTGGAGTCGTGGTGGAGTCATGGTGGAGTCGTAGTGGACTTGTTGTGGAGTCGTGGTGGAGTCGTAGTGGACTCGTTGTGGAGTCGTGGTGGAGTCATGGTGGAGTCGTAGTGGACTCGTTGCGGAGTCGTGGTGGAGTCATGGTGGAGTCATGGTGGAGTCGTAGTGGACTCGTTGTGGAGTCGTGGTGGAGTCGTGGTGGACTCGTAGTGGACTTGTTGTGGAGTCGTGGTGGAGTCGTAGTGGACTCGTTGTGGAGTCGTGGTGGAGTCGTGGTGGAGTCGTTGTGGAGTCGTGGTGGACTCGTGGTGGACTCGTTGTGGAGTCGTGGTGGAGTCGTGGTGGAGTCATGGTGGAGTCGTAGTGGACTCGTTGTGGAGTCGTGGTGGAGTCGTGGTGGACTCGTTGTGGAGTCGTGGTGGAGTCATGGTGGAGTCGTAGTGGACTCGTTGTGGAGTCGTGGTGGAGTCATGGTGGAGTCGTGGTGGAGTCGTAGTGGACTCGTGGTGGAGTCGTGGTGGAGTCATGGTGGAGTCGTAGTGGACTCGTTGTGGAGACGTGGTGGAGTCGTAGTGGAGTCATGGTGGAGTCGTAGTGGACTCGTTGTGAAGTCGTGGTGGAGTCGTGGTGGACTCGTTGTGGAGTCATGGTGGAGTCGTGGTGGAGTCGTGGTGGACTCGTTGTGGAGTCGTGGTGGAGTCGTGGTGGAGTCATGGTGGAGTCGTAGTGGACTCGTTGTGAAGTCGTGGTGGAGTCGTGGTGGACTCGTTGTGGAGTCGTGGTGGAGTCATGGTGGAGTCGTAGTGGAGTCGTGGTGGAGTCATGGTGGAGTCGTGGTGGACTCGTTGTGGAGTCGTGGTGGAGTCATGGTGGAGTCGTAGTGGACTCGTTGTGGAGTCGTGGTGGAGTCGTGGTGGAGTCATGGTGGAGTCGTAGTGGAGTCGTTGTGGAGTCGTGGTGGAGTCGCGGTGGACTCGTTGTGGAGTCGTGGTGGAGTCATGGTGGAGTCGTAGTGGAGTCGTGGTGGAGTCATGGTGGAGTCGTGGTGGAGTCATGGTGGAGTCGTAGTGGACTCGTTGTGGAGTCGTGGTGGAGTCATGGTGGAGTCGTGGTGGAGTCATGGTGGAGTCGTAGTGGAGTCGTGGTGGACTCGTGGTGGACTCGTTGTGGAGTCGTGGTGGAGTCGTGGTGGAGTCATGGTGGAGTCGTAGTGGACTCGTTGTGGAGTCGTGGTGGAGTCGTGGTGGACTCGTTGTGGAGTCGTGGTGGAGTCATGGTGGAGTCGTAGTGGACTCGTTGTGGAGTCGTGGTGGAGTCGTGGTGGAGTCATGGTGGAGTCGTAGTGGACTCGTTGTGGAGTCGTGGTGGAGTCGTAGTGGAGTCATGGTGGAGTCGTAGTGGACTCGTTGTGAAGTCGTGGTGGAGTCGTAGTGGAGTCATGGTGGAGTCGTGGTGGACTCGTTGTGGAGTCGTGGTGGAGTCATGGTGGAGTCGTAGTGGACTCGTTGTGAAGTCGTGGTGGAGTCGTGGTGGACTCGTTGTGGAGTCGTGGTGGAGTCATGGTGGAGTCGTAGTGGAGTCGTGGTGGAGTCATGGTGGAGTCTTGGTGGAGTCATGGTGGAGTCGTAGTGGACTCGTTGTGGAGTCGTGGTGGAGTCATGGTGGAGTCGTAGTGGACTCGTTGTGGAGTCGTGGTGGAGTCATGGTGGAGTCGTAGTGGAGTCGTTGTGGAGTCGTGGTGGAGTCGCAGTGGACTCGTTGTGGAGTCGTGGTGGAGTCATGGTGGAGTCGTAGTGGAGTCGTGGTGGAGTCATGGTGGAGTCGTGGTGGAGTCATGGTGGAGTCGTAGTGGACTCGTGGTGGAGTCATGGTGGAGTCGTAGTGGACTCGTTGTGGAGTCGTGGTGGAGTCATGGTGGAGTCATGGTGGAGTCGTGGTGGAGTCGTGGTGGAGTCATGGTGGAGTTGTAGTGGAGTCATGGTGGAGTCGTAGTGGACTCGTTGTGGAGTCGTGGTGGAGTCGTGGTGGACTCGTTGTGGAGTCGTGGTGGAGTCATGGTGGAGTCGTAGTGGAGTCGTGGTGGAGTCATGGTGGAGTCGTGGTGGAGTCATGGTGGAGTCGTAGTGGACTCGTTGTGGAGTCGTGGTGGAGTCATGGTGGAGTCGTAGTGGACTTGTTGTGGAGTCGTGGTGGAGTCATGGTGGAGTCTTAGTGGACTCGTTGTGGAGTCATGGTGGAGTCATGGTGGAGTCGTAGTGGACTCGTTGTGGAGTCGTGGTGGAGTCATGGTGGAGTCGTGGTGGAGTCGTAGTGGACTCGTTGTGGAGTCGTGGTGGAGTCGTGGTGGAGTCGTAGTGGACTCGTTGTGGAGTCGTGGTGGAGTCATGGTGGAGTCGTGGTGGAGTCATGGTGGAGTCGTAGTGGACTCGTTGTGGAGTCGTGGTGGAGTCATGGTGGAGTCGTAGTGGACTTGTTGTGGAGTCGTGGTGGAGTCATGGTGGAGTCTTAGTGGACTCGTTGTGGAGTCATGGTGGAGTCATGGTGGAGTCGTAGTGGACTCGTTGTGGAGTCGTGGTGGAGTCATGGTGGAGTCGTGGTGGAGTCATGGTGGAGTCATGGTGGAGTCGTAGTGGACTCGTTGTGGAGTCGTGGTGGAGTCGTGGTGGAGTCGTAGTGGACTCGTTGTGGAGTCGTGGTGGAGTCGTGGTGGAGTCATGGTGGAGTCGTAGTGGACTCGTTGTGGAGTCGTAGTGGAGTCGTGGTGGAGTTGTGGCGGAGTCATGGTGGAGTCATGATGGAGTCGTGGTGGAGTTTGAGCTGTCATTTGTGGATGCAGAGATGAAGTGTGTTCACAGTCGATGGTTTTTGGAAGTGATGTCCACGACAGAATCCTGTCTGTGTTTGATGCACTGCTGTCTGCAGGGCCTGAAATGGACACAAAATGCTCCAAATCAAACTTATCAATACTTGGTTTAACAAAGTTATTTATTCCTTTAAATCCAGATGAATTATCCAACAAAAGGAAGTGAGCTGAACTACAAGCAGAACAAAGGGCGAGCTGATGCTGTTCAAACCAACAAACTAATAGAACTGAAAGAGAACTCTCTAAAAATCAATCTAAGCTGTCAAAATGAATTGATAACGAGAAAGAAAAACCTGACTATCTAAACTATCATCTAACAACCAAAAACAAGCTGCCACGACTGTCAGGTGGTTCTATCCGAATCAGAATCAAGTTTATTGCCTAGTAGGTTTGCACTTCCAAGGAATTTGACTTGGTGTAATTGGTGCAGAATAAACATTAAGTAAAAAGAAAAATAGAAAAAATATAGGAAGATAAGAAACCAAGTATTAAAATATAAAAAATATAAATATATATACAGTATCTTCTAAAAACAAAGGAGCTGCAGTGCAAGCTCATGTGCAAGTCTATGACAGTATATGACAGTATAGTTCACACTATATTCACAGAATACTATAAATACTATAAATGTGCAGCTATACATCAGGATGAAGTGGACCCGAATAAATAGAGACTGTGCGTTAATGTAACGCAGAAGGTCTGAAGATGCTACGTTAGTGTAGCATGTAGGTCTGGATGGGGAGAGGCAGAGAGTCAGAGTCAGGGGGGCTCCGGGCCTTGTTGATAAGGCTAGCAGCAGATGGGAAAAAACTGTTCTTGTGGTGTGAGGTTCTGGTTCTGGTTCTGGTTCTGATGGACCGCAGCCTACTGCCAGAGGGGACTGTCTCAAAGAGTTTGTGTCCGGGGTGGGAGGGATCAGCCACAATCTTTGCTGCACGCTTCAGAGTCCTGGAGGCGTACAGGTCCTGGAGAGATGGAAGATAACAGCCAATCAGCTTCTCTGCAGACCCAATGACACGCTGCAGTCTGCCCTTGTCCTTGGTGGTGGCAGCAGCGTACCAGATGGTGATGGAGGAGGTGAGGATGGACTCAATGATGGAGGAGTAGAAGTGCACCATCATTGTCCTTGGCAGGTTGAATTTCGTCAGCTGCCGCAGGAAGTTCATCCTCTGCTGGGCTTTCTTGATGAGGGAGCTGATGTTCAGCTGGGAGAGCTTCTCCTGAAGCAGAGCTGGGATGATGGTGTTAAAGGCAGAGCTGAAATCCACAAACAGGATCCTGGCGTAGATTCTTGCGGAGTCCAGGTGTTGGAGGATGTAGTGGAGGGCCAAGTTGACTGCATCGTCTACAGACCTGTTGGCTCTGTAGGCGAACTGCAGGGGGTCCAGGAAGGGGTTGGTGATGTCTTTCAGGTGTGACAGAACAAGGCGCTCAAAGGACTTCATGACCACAGAGGTAGGGCGACAGGTCTGAAGTCATTAAGTCCTGTGGTCCTTGGCTTCTTGGGAACAGGGATGATTGTAGAGGTCTTGAAGCAGGCTGACACGTGACATGTCTCCAGTGAGGTGTTGAAGATGTCTGTGAACACTGGAGACAGCTGATCAGCACAGTGCTTCAAAGTGGAGGTTTGAAGGTTCTGTGCTAGGACCACTTCTATTCAGTTTATATATGCTTCCTCTAGGGAACATTATTAGGAATCACTCCATTAATTTTCATTGTTATGCTGACGACACCCAATTATATTTATCGATCAAGTCTGATGAAACCAATCAGTTAACTAAACTCCAAGCATGCCTTAAGGATATAAAAAGTTGGATGACCTACAATTTTCTGATGTTAAATTCAGACAAAACTGAAGTTCTTGTAATTGGACCCAAGAACCTCAGAAACTCTCTTTCTAGAGACTTAGTTACTTTAGACGAGATCACCCTGGCCTCCAGCTCCACCGTAAAGAATCTTGGAGTTGTTTTTGATCAGGATTTGTCCTTTAATGTCACATAAAACAAATTTCGAGGACTGCTTTCTTCCACTTACGTAACATCGCCAAAATCAGACGCATCGAATCTCAAGTGGATGCAGAAAAACTAGTCCATGCATTTGTTACTTCTAGGCTGGACTATTGTAATTCTTTGTTATCAGGCTGCTCCAGTAAGTCTCTGAGGGCTTTGCAGCTAATTCAGAATGCTGCTGCACGTGTTCTGACAGGAACCAAGATCAGAGATCACATCTCTCCCATTTTGGCTTCTTTGCATTGGCTACCTGTTAAATCTAGAATAGAATTTAAAATTCTTCTCCTTACATACAAAGCTCTTCATGGTCAGGCACCATCATATCTAAAAGAGCTCATAGTACCTTACTACCCCTCTAGAACACTGCGCTCTCAGAATGCTGGGTTCCTTGTGGTTCCTATAGTTTCCAAAAGTAGACTGGGAGCCAGAGCTTTCAGCTACCAAGCTCCTCTTCTGTGGAACAAACTACCATTTTGGGTTCTGGAGGCAGACACGGTCAACACTTTTAAGAGTAGACTTAAGACTTTCCTTTTTGATAGAGCTTATAGTTAGGGCTGGCTCAGGTCATCCCTTAGTTATGCTGCTATAGGACTAGACTGCCGGGGGACTCCCTCTCCCTCCTTTCTCTCTCTGTCTCTCTCTCTCAGGGTTATGCCTAGTCAGGCACGGTACTGGTTGAAGGTGTAGTCACATCTCCCTTTACTGAAAACTCTACTCAAATCTCTCTCTCTCTCTCTCTCTCTCTGCTCTCTCTCTCTCTCCCCATCACCATCACCATCTGTAAACATGCATGTCTCATTAATGCATGTTAACGCATGTTACTAACTAAACTTCTTCCCCGGAGTTTCTGTGCTCTCTCGTCCAGCAGGTTCTCATGGATCGTGGCTGCTGCTGTGGTCCTGCACGACGTCCACTACTTATATTATTACTGTCATTATTGTTACCATATCTCTGTGTACTCTGTATACTGTAATCATTTTATCATTCATTGTAATTGTACAATATGTCTCTGTTGATTTGTTCTGTACATGTGACATCTATTGCACGTCTGTCCGTCCTGGGAGAGGGATCCCTCCTCTGTGGCTCTTCCTGAGGTTTCTTCCACCTTTTTTCCTGTTAAAAGGGTTTTTGTGGGCAAGTTTTTCCTCACTCGAACCGAGGGTCTAAGGACAGAGGGTCTAAGGACAGAGGGTGTAAGGACAGAGGGTCTAAGGACAGAGGGTCTAAGGACAGAGGGTCTGAGGACAGAGGGTGTAAGGACAGAAGGTCTAAGGACAGAGGGTCTGAGGACAGAGGGTCTAAGGACAGAGGGTCTAAGGACAGAGGGTCTAAGGACGGAGGGTCTAAGGACAGAGGGTCTGAGGACAGAGGGTCTGAGGACAGAGGGTGTCACTCCCTGTACAGATTGTAAAGCCCTCTGAGGCAAAATGTGTTTTGTGAATTTGGGCTATACAAATAAAATTTGATTTGATTTGATTTTATTTATTCTCAGTGTTCTATCATCCATCTTGGAGATCGTGAGCCGCTGTAACGAGTGAATTTCCTCACTGAGGATCAATAAAGTCGATCTGATCTGATTTGTTGGATGTTTCCTTTTTGTCTTCTGAATATTTGATGTAAAGTTGAATTGAGTGTGTGTATGAAATGTGTTTTATAAATGCAGATGTTTTGTCTTGATGGTGGATGTGAGTGAAGCTTTCTGAAGGTCATTGATGAAGAAGCTTCTGAAGGTTCATTCTGACTTTGTTTCTTCCTCCAGGGTGGATCATGGTGGAGAGCAGAGGCTGAAACCTGGTCTGAGGAAGTGTAAGTGTTTGTTCACTTTGATTCATGAAAACAAGGCAGCACATGTTAAAGTAGTTTCAATCAAAAGCTTGTGTATCTGCATTCAACTCTCAGTTTGAAAGAAGATCCAAAAAGACGAGTCATTGTGAAGTTTTGATCTAATTAACAGTCAGTCTGTTAATAAAGCAACAAATAAACCATCAGGTGTGTTAGATGATAAACTGCTGCTGTATTCTGTCTTGTTCTCTCCATCAGATGCCTGTGAACTCACAGTGGACACAAACACAGTGAACAGAGAGCTCAAACTGACGGACAACAGGAAGGTGACACGGGTGACAGAAAAACAGTCATATCCTGATCATCCAGACAGGTTTGAGCACTGGTATCAGCTGCTGTGTAGAGATGGTCTGACTGGTCGCTGTTACTGGGAGGTCAAGTGGAGAGGAGTGGTTTATATATCAGTGACTTACAGAGGAATCCAACGTAAAGGAAAGAGTGATGACTGTAGGTTTGGAGGAAATAATCAGTCCTGGAGTCTGAGCTGCTCTGAAGATGGTTACTCTGTCTGTCACTATAAGAGAAAAACAGTCCTCCTCCTCCTCCTCCTCCTCCTCCTCCTCGGTCTCTAAGAGAGTAGCAGTGTATGTGGACTGTCCTGCTGGCACTCTGTCCTTTTACAGAGTCTGCTCTGACACACTGATCCACCTCCACACCTTCAACACCACATTCACTGAACCTCTTTATCCTGGGTTTGGGTTTGGGTTGTGGTTTGGCTCATCTGGTTCCTCAGTGTCTCTGTGACCTGTGTCAGATGAAGAGTCTCCTCCTGTGCAGACAAACTTCTGACAAACACAAACTAACTCTGAATTATGTGAAACATTTTTGGTGAATGTTCTGCACATTAGTGGTTTGAAATCTGCAGAAATATTTAGAAATGTTTTCATTCAGTGTTTCAGGACGAACGTTCAGATTTCAGTTTGACATTTTCTGTTGTTGAGAGGATTTCTGCAGTTATTGTTGATCATTTGTGTCGAGATGTTTCTTTAGAAAACGACGAGAAAAAGACCAAAAACCAAAGAAAAGACAGGAGGCCAAAATATGATCAGACCAAGACACAAGGTCAACTTGTTTGTATTTTCATTTATTTACCTAAACTCATTGTTCCTTTTGTATTTTTCATGTTTTATATAGACATGTTTTTATATATCCTTATTCCATTCTTATGGTGGTGAACATGGTGGTGGAAAGAGAGTTTCCATTCAGCTGTTTATGGAGAAACACTGAATCATTCCAACTGTTTTATGCTTTCCTTTATTTTTGATTCATTCATTTTTTATCATGACTCAATCCAAATTCAAAGCATGTTGTTATTATTCAAAGACTTTTCATCTTTGTCTTTATTTTTACTCATTAGATCATAAAAAATAAAGAGTGTCATGACTAAAAATGTAAAGAGTCATAATGACTTCATTTGATCCATAGTAGAGTCACTTCGAGGTGCTGAACAGAACCAAATCAATCTTTCATTTTTTATGTGGAATTCTCTTTTTGTGTTGAATCAACAAACTGTTATCGGGAAAATAAAAATGAAACTTTAAAAAGTTTTTGTCGTCACTTTCATTTCTGGGTGAGGACACACACGGCATGATGGGTAACCTGCACATGGCTCCGTTAATGCTGAACCATATTTTCAGGTTTTGGAAGAACATCTGCTGCCAAGTAGACGACGTCTTTTTCAGGGACGACCTTCTTATTTCATCCAGACGATGTCAAACCACATTCAGCACGTGTGATGTCACAGCGCGGCTCTGTGATGTCACAGCGTGGCTCTGTGATGTCACAGTGCGGCTCTGTGATGTCACAGTGCGGCTGTGATGTCACAGCGCGGCTCTGTGATGTCACAGCGTGGCTGTGATGTCACAGTGTGGCTGTGATGTCACAGCGTGGCTCTGTGATGTCACAGCGCCGCTCTGTGATGTCACAGCGCGGCTCTGTGATGTCACAGCGCGGCTGTGATGTCACAGCGCAGCTCTGTGATGTCACAGCGCGGCTCTGTGATGTCACAGCGCGGCTCTGTGATGTCACAGCGCGGCTCTGTGATGTCACAGCGCGGCTCTGTGATGTCACAGCGCGGCTCTGTGATGTCACAGCGCGGCTCTGTGATGTCACAGCGCGGCTCTGTGATGTCACAGTGCGGCTCTGTGATGTCACAGTGTGGCTCTGTGATGCCACAGCGCGGCTCTGTGATGTCACAGTGTGGCTCTGTGATGCCACAGCGCGGCTCTGTGATGTCACAGCGCGGCTCTGTGATGTCACAGCGCGGCTCTGTGATGTCACAGCGCGGCTCTGTGATGTCACAGCGCAGCTCTGTGATGTCACAGCGCGGCTCTGTGATGTCACAGCGCGGCTCTGTGATGTCACAGTGTGGCTCTGTAGTCAAAGAGTCTGGCTGTTGATGATTTGTGTTAATGTGAGTTTCATAAATGAGTCTTAGTGTTTTAAAGCTCCTGCGTGGATTCTCTCCTTTGACACTTTGTGACAATCATTACCAACATTTTCTTTCAAAATCTCAGTGAAGCTCCTCCAGATATTTTCAGACTCGCAGCTTTCCTTCAGTAATGTACGTCAGTTTTTCCACAGCAACACGTGATGATCCATTCTTAATATATTGATTCATCTTCAGCCTGTTCTCATTTGTCCATCCTGTAGCTATCGCTGTCTTAGCTTCATCTGCAGGCAGTGAAGTTCATGAGTCAGTAAAAGGGAACGATTGACTGCAGAGTGACCAGCAGGAAGCAGCACCTCCACACAAACACTGAGCCAAGTATTCAAAATGCAGAGAGACGTTAAAGACTTCAGGTGTGTCACATTCAAACTTCTGATGAAATCATAAATACATGTACGGGTGGAAATGACTTCAGTTATGTGAAACCAGGTGACGGTTTGTCAAAATAAAAGTCTTTCATGCTTTTATTGTGGTGTTCTGTCAGCCTGATCAATCTTTATTCAGCGCTGATCGATGGATTCACGTGAAAAAAACAGAAATATGAAGTGATCGTTGACGTGTTGTCTGCTCGCTGTATGAATGTTACACACAATAAGATCATTCCAGTCTGTCAGCAGCTGCTTTTTGTTTCGTACACGTGAAAATCAAACTGCTTCAACAAAAAGTTCAGCTTCTGTTTCTCATGAAAATCATCAAAGATCTGAAAGTTTTTCCTGCTTGACATGAAAACTCATAAAAAACATTCAAATACACAAAGTTACCAAGACAAGTCAAGACTGGAAAGATCTGAAGAACATGCTGCAATCAAGTCCTCAAGTCTTTAAGTCTTTAAGTCTTCAAGTCCTCAAGTCTTTAAGTCTTGAAGACTTTGTGTCTTTGTGTCTTCAGTGGATCTGTCCACAGTAATAAAGGACGTCTCACTGTGGTTTTGTTCTAAACAGATATTTTATTGATAGTCCAGACCAGAAGACCCGAGAGATCCAGAAGGTTCAGAAGGTCCAGAAGGTTCCGAAGGTTCTAAAAGGTTCTAAAAGGTTTAAAGCAAACGAAGAAGCAGCCTACCCTCAGACCCTGAGGAGAACATGAACTGATGAAAGGACTTTAAATGTTAACGCTGCTCTCATGTGAGCTCTCTGTCCGGTCCCGGTCCAGTTGTCTGAGTCCTGCACGTCTTAACGGTATCCGTGTGAGCCCCTCCCTCCTCCTCCTTCGGTGACGTCATCAGACCAGTTCGGAAGCGAGTGAGTCACATGACGCCTCGTGCTGCCTTCACGGCCCCATATTAAAGTCCGTAAAAACTCAAGTTGACAAAAACAAAAAAACTTTGTGCTGGACACGAGACACAGAGGAAACATGAGACATTCAATCAGTTCAATAATTATTGATCACTTATTTCACTGTTATTATTGTGATTGTTTGAGTTGCATGACGTCATCATCTCGTTGGGGGCGGCTGTGGCTCGGAGGTAGCGCGGGTCGTCCACTCATCAGATGATCGACGGTTCGATCCCCGGCTCCTCCAGTCTGCATGTCGAAGTGTCCTTGGGCAAGATACTGAACCTCAAACTGCTCCCCAAGGATGAACCATCGGTGTGTGAATGTGTGTGAATGGTTAGCTCCTGAAACTGATGAGCAGCTGGCACCTTGCATGGCAGCTGTCATCAGTGTGTGAATGTGTGAATGAGATACTGTAAAAGAGCTTTGAGTGGTCAGAAGACTAGAAAGGAGAAACAGAAGAACAGTCCATTTACGTGTTTTTGGTCAGTGAACTGTCTCACCTCCTTCACGTCATCTCTGTCTTTTCAGGGCCACGAGCCTGTTACCACGTCACTGTGTCAGATTTCCTCCTGCGGTCCGTGAAGGCAGCACGAGTCCTGCTTTATGAGCGAGGACAAACAGCAGCTCGAGGCAGATCCGAGTCGGACAGAACCGCTGATGGAGGTCCAAATGTTCCGCAGAGAGGAAGACATGTGATGTGGATCCTCTCAGCCTCAGACCTGAACACACAAAGTCTGGAAACTGTCCGAGGAGACTGAAGGGAACTTTGCAGGGAACTTTGCAGGGAACTTTGAAGGGAACTTTGAAGGGAACTTTGAAGGGAACTTTTTAAAGGAACTTTAGTGCTCAGTGTTGAAGTGTGAGAGATGTCCTCGGCGGCAGAGAAGAACATTCCTGATGAGAGTTCAACAGGAAAAGGAAAAGGATCTCCAAACGGAGGGAACGGTGCAAAAAGCAAAGAGGTGAGTGTCAGCTGATGTCTGCAGCGTGTTGCCTTCACTTGTATGTAAAGCTGAAATCACTTTGTCAGGTACACCTCTGCAGCCTCATGCAAGAGTCACCCATTCATCTGTCGATCATTTCACCAGCTCATGAATTTATTCATTCATGAATTCATGAAGTCGTTTGGTCCGTCAGATGTTTTGTCACCAGAAAGAATTCACATTGAAGAAGCTGAACTGGAATCAGTTCATGGATCAGCCTCATCTGTCATGGACAGGGCCGGCTCTAGACTTTCAGTGGCCCTAAGCAACCACACAGCCAAAACCAATCCAAAACGAAACAGAGCTTCACATAAAAACAGACGACAGTTATCCATCACAACCAAACGAACGAACCGATGATCGAGGAAACATCGACAGGTGAGCTCTACAGGGTCCTGAAGAGTTCAAGGGGGTTCAAGGGGGTTTAAAGAGTTTACAGGGTTCTAGAGGGTTTAAAGAGTTCCAGATGGTTTAAAGGGTTCTACAGGATTCAAGAGGATTTAAAGAGTTTAAAGGGTTCTAGAGGGTTTAAAGAGTTTTAGATTGTTTAAAAGGTTCCAGATGGTTTAAAGGGTTCTACAGGATTCAAGAGGGTTTACAGGGTTCTAGATGGTTTAAAGGGTTCTAGAGGGGTTAAAGGGTTCTAGATGGTTTAAAGGGTTTAAAGGGTTCTAGATGGTTTAAAGGGTTTTAGGTGGTTTAAAGGGTTCTAGAGGGGTCAAAGGGTTCTAGATGGTTTAAAGGGTTCCAAATGGTTTAAAAGGTTCTAGATGGTTTAAAAGGTACCAGATGGTTTAAAGGGTTCTACAGAATTCAAGAGGGTTTAAAGAGTTTAAAGGGTTCTAGAGGGTTTAAAGGGTTCTACAGGATTCAAGAGGGTTTAAAGGGTTTAAAGGGTTCCAGATGGTTTAAAGGGTTCCAGATGGTTTAAAGGGTTCTACAGGATTCAAGAGGGTTTAAAGGGTTTAAAGGGTTCAAGAGGGTTTAAAGGGTTTAAAGGGTTCCAGATGGTTTAAAGGGTTCCAGATGGTTTAAAGGGTTCTACAGGATTCAAGAGGGTTTAAAGGGTTTAAAAGGTTTTAGATGGTTTAAAGGGTTCCAGATGGTTTAAAGGGTTCTACAGGATTCAAGAGGATTTAAAGGGTTTAAAGGGTTCTAGAGGGTTTAAAGGGTTTCAGATGGTTTAAATGGTTCTAGAGGATTAAAGAGGGTTTAAAGGGTTTAAAGGGTTCTAGAGGGTTTAAAGGGTTCCAGATGGTTTAAAGGGTTTAAAGGGTTCTAGAGGGTTTAAAGGGTTCCAGATGGTTTAAAGGGTTCCAGGTGGTTTAAAGGGTTCTAGAGGGTTTAAAGGGTTCCAGATGGTTTAAAGGGTTCTAGAGGGGTTAAAGGGTTCTAGGGGGGTTAAAGGGTTCTAGATGGTTTAAAGGGTTCTAGAGGGGTTAAAGGGTTCTAGGGGGTTTAAAGAGTTCTAGATGGTTTAAAGGGTTCTAGAGGGTTTAAAGGGTTCCAGGTGGTTTAAAGGGTTCTAGGTGGTTTAAAGGGTTCTAGATGGTTTAAAGGGTTAGGGTGTAGGTATGTTCTGGACCGGATTGTTGCTGATTTCGATGAATCATCATTTTATTCTTTGATCCTTCAGACGTGTGACATTAACATTTCATAGTTTCCGTAAAGTTCGCTGTGGATTTAATGTTTACAAAAAGACATCAGACGTCTTCGTGTGTGTTTGTACATGAGCACATATCACATACACAGATATCTAAGTAACACACACACACACACACACACACAGTGTATCCTGTCTAAATGTATAAAGATGAATGTCTGCCGTCTGATCGATGAATCGACTCGTGTTGTGATGGATAACTGCGGCACGGTGGGGCAGTGGTTAACGCTGTTGGCTCCTGGTTTGAACCCCGGCTGGTTCTTTCAGAGCTCTGCTGTGGTTTGTGTGTTTCAGGACTTCGACCTGGCTTCGGTCTACGTGTCCGACGCTCAGTACAACAGGAACATCTTCTTTGACACGTCGCCTCAGGCTGTGAGGTGAGACGACTGTTTATCGGACTCAGACCAACACAAGTCTTCTGTTTGTGTCGATCAGAGCTCCACGTAGTGAACAGTCACATGACTGATCAGCTGTTTCCTCACATTAACACATGAAACAAACACAAATGACTGATTTACTTCCTGTTTCCTGTTTGTTTTTCACCAAAACGCCTGCGGTACAAACACTCCCCCGGCTAACAAACTGAGCTAACATGAGCTAACAGCAGCTATCAAACTGAGCTAACATTAGCTAACAGCAGCTAACAAACTGAGCTAACATTAGCTAACAGCAGCTAACAAACTGAGCTAACATTAGCTAACAGCAGCTAACAAACTGAGCTAACATTAGCTAACAGCATCTAACAAACAGAGCTAACATTAGCTTGCAGCAGCTAACAAACAGAGCTAACATTAGCCCGCAGCAGCTAACAAACTGAGCTAACATGAGCTAACAGCAGCTACAGCTGTCAGCAGTTTACTTCACTGTCCATCAGGAAACTCTGTAAATCACAGAGAGTTGAGGCGGAGCAGCCGGAGGACATCAGAGGGAAAACCAGAAAACATTTTCTCCATAAAATATGATCCAGTTTCACCAAAATCAGTGAAATAGTTGGTGGTGTGTGACTTAGTGCCGTCAGTGTAGATCAACAGGAGTTAAACTGTCAGTTTATTAAAGTTTAATAAAGTTGGTTTAAATGTTTGTGAGGTGTTGAGTTTCAAACTTTTGGATGTCTGGCTTCATATTTAACTGCTCCACATAAACTTAACTGTTGATTGTAAAGTAAGTGAATGTTTAACTTATTCTGAAGTCCATCTATTGATTTACAGACGAACGTGTTGGTTTAAATCTGAACATAAGAGCTGTAGACAATAAGACAGATCAGCTGTGTATGTCATAAAGAACAACAACACATTTCTTCAGTTAGCTCTGACCTCACATGGAAGTGTTTGAATCCTTTGTGTGTTTTCAGACTCTATCTGCGCTATAACCACTGGCTCCCTAAGGTGATGCTCTACGTCTTTATCCTGGTCGACCTGTCTCTGGCTCTGTTCGAGGAGCCCGCCGTCCTCCCTCTGCCCACATGGGTAAGAACAACAAGTACACCTTCAACAGACCGGTACCATGGACCAGCACCACAGACCAGTGTCATCAGTGTCATCAGTGTTCTCTTGTTTTCAGGCCACCATGCTCGTGGAGCTGCTCTGTCTTCTCGTCTTCACCATCCGACTCGTTCACTACGCCAAAGTGATTCCTCGAGACAAGTTCTGGAAAGACCCCAAAAACATCTGCATCATCGTCATCGTCATGGTGGGCGGGGCTTTGTGACATCATCCATGTGGTGGGAGGGGCTTCATGACATCATCCGTGTGGTGGGAGGGGCTTAACTCAAGTAAACGTGTCAATAATGTGGACACTCACAATACCGCAACACACAAAGCCGACAGACCAACCAGACTAAACCAGACAGGAGAACGTCGTAGTAAGCTTATTGTACCGTTAGCTACTAGGCTAATGAACTTGCTAACGGCATAATGATGAGTTAGCAGCAGGAGACTGTTTTCCTTTCTTCAGTGTGTCTTTATTGAATCAAACGATGAAAGTTTGTGTTTAAAGTAAACACTACAGGCTAGTGCTAGCGTGTTAGCTACAGGGGTTCACCCTCTCGGCCTGTGTATAGAGGACTCTATGGTTTTTTTCAGTTTGTGGTGTGAAGCATCAAATTGTTAGCTTACATGGATCTGGTGGCATCTTGTGGTGAAGTTGCCAACCAACTGAATACCACTCACCTCAAGCTTCAAGCATGAAGGACAAACTCTCATAAAACAGTAAAGTCTCTGCGCTTGGTTTGAGCCTTCTGGGCTACCGTAGAAACACGGTGGTCAAACGTCGCGAACAGTTCTTATTTTCAGGTGACTGTACGCTGACAGAATCATAGTCATGGAGCGGGACCTTTAAAGGCTCCGGATGGGTTCAGTTCTTTGACCTTGTGTGAAGATAAACTGCTCGCGGCCCTCCAGAGATTCGAAGGCTTTCAAACGGGGGTCGAGCTTCTTGTCCTGGTGACAGTTGGTGACTCGTGCAGTTCCTGATTTTTTTGGGGTGATATGTGTGTGCTGACTTCCTGTTTGTGAGCTGCATGGCCACAATGTGCTGAGAGGACTTTCTGCCTGTTGTTGTGAAACAACCTTTAGCCGGAGATGTTGCCTCGTCAGCAGAAAGACTTCCTGGTGACTCAGTGACTGAGGCGACCAATCACTTCAGGATACATGAAATTATATGAAGTCCTCCTGAGTGTGTTTAGAACAAAGACTGACACTGTAGTTTGATTCATTATTGTCTTCTGATGGTAAGACAAGACAGTAATCACTTTTCTATGATGAGAGCAGGAATACGAACTGACTTCATCACTTTACCTTTAAAATAAACAATCTTTGTGTTTCCCAGCATGCCTGTGGGGTTAAAGGAGTGTCAGTGATCCGACCACGCGGTGAAAAGTTCAAACTCCTGTGGGACGAAAATAAAGTCATTAGATGTGAAACATGTGATCCTCCATCACTTTAACTGATTCAACTTCTGACTGTGACAATAACTTCATGATAATCCACACATATTATATACAGACATGATGAAACATTTGAAACATTCCAGAAACTGTGCTTCACTTCATCCATTTATTTATTTCTCCTCTGAAACTCTGTTAAACCTGTTGGTGTGACGCTCTTTGTGTCTTTGTGTCTTTGTGTCGTGCAGCTCACTCTGGTCGATATGATCATCTATGGAGCGCTGAAAGCTACAAACTGTTACGCTGTCCGCTGGTCCAGAGTCCTGCGCCCGCTGCTATTGGTCAACGTCACAGAAGGACGGCAGGTAACGGATACCTGTCTCACCTGTGTCATACTTTCATTCATGTTGTCATGGAAATTAATTTATTAGCCAGAGCTCATGTTCAAATCAACATGTTGTAACTTTCATCTGATAAACTAGCTCAGTCTGTTAGCTGCTGTTAGCTGCTGTTAGCTCAGTTTGTTAGCTGCTGTTAGCTAATGTTAGCTCAGTCTGTTAGCTGCTGTTAGCTCAGTTTGTTAGCTGCTGTTAGCTAATGTTAGCTCAGTCTGTTAGCTGCTGTTAGCTGCTGTTAGCTCAGTTTGTTAGCTGCTGTTGGCTAATGTTAGCTCAATTTGTTAGCTGCTGTTAGCTAAAAGGCTGAAAGACAGACGCCGAGCTGGGCTGACTGCTGTTGGACTAGTCAGTAATATTAGCTGGCTGCTATGTCTGCTGTTGGTGACCTTGTTGATGTTTGGCTGTTAGCAAAGTTGTCGACTCGCTAGTTTTTGATCAGAAGTAATGTAATCAGAACAAATACTCGAGTACAGCTGAACATAGTTACCACAGTGGATTACACTCTGACACTGGAGACAACAAACAAACACTGATTTCTGCTTTAAATGTCATTTTATATTCCCACAAAATGTTTAAAGAAAATAAACATTAGTTATTCCATGTTTTGTTTCTGATGAAGTCATCAGTGTGTGTTCAGGTGTGTCTCTGTAATCTGTGCATCATAAATGTGTTTAAACTTGCTGCTAAACGTGGAACATGTTTGTGAGCTGATGGCGCCTGAACGCATCATTAGCCGGTGTCCTGTGTGGCGTTTGTGTCCTGTGGGATAAACTCTGTTTGTCTGTTTGTTTGTGTTCAGCTCCGCAGAGCGTTCAGAAGCATCCGGAACGCTCTGCCTCAGATCTTCTACGTCTTCCTGCTCTTCATGTTCAGCCTCCTCATGTTCTCCCTCATGGCTCTCAAACTGTTGGGCAAACGGTGAGTCCACTCAGTCCAACACCAAGACTGTCTAAAACCTGGACATAGTCTCCGTGACGTCCCCGCAGACCGTCTAAAACCTGGACATAGTCTCTGTGACGTCCCCACAGACTGTCTAAAACCTGGACGTAGTCTCCGTGACGTCCCCGCAGACTGTCTAAAACCTGGACGTAGTCTCCGTGACGTCCCCGCAGACTGTCTAAAACCTGGACGTAGTCTCCGTGACGTCCCCGCAGACTGTCTAAAACCTGGACGTAGTCTCCGTGACGTCCCCGCAGACTGTCTAAAACCTGGACATAGTCTCTGTGACGTCCCCGCAGACTGTCTAAAACCTGGACGTAGTCTCCGTGACGTCCCCGCAGACTGTCTAAAACCTGGACGTAGTCTCCGTGACATCTCCGCAGACTGTCTAAAACCTGGACGTAGTCTCCGTGACGTCCCCGCAGACTGTCTAAAACCTGGACGTAGTCTCCGTGACGTCCATGCAGACTGTCTAAAACCTGGACGTAGTCTCCGTGACGTCCCCGCAGACTGTCTAAAACCTGGACGTGGTCTCCGTGACGTCCCCCAGACTGTCTAAAACCTGGACGTAGTCTCCGTGACGTCCCCGCAGACTGTCTAAAACCTGGACGTGGTCTCCGTGACGTCCCCCAGACTGTCTAAAACCTGGACGTAGTCTCCGTGACGTCCCCGCAGACTGTCTAAAACCTGGACGTAGTCTCTGTGACGTCCCCCGTGACATTTTTGTTCTTTCAGGCTCATTATTTCTGTATTTTTATAAATGTGCTGTGTGTGTGTGCGCAGAGGCCTGAAGACGATCGACGGATCTCCGTACTTCACTAACTACCTGGAGATTGTCTTCGATCTGTACGTCCTCGTCACCACCGCCAACAGTCCTGACGTCATGTAAGACTTTCATTAACTTCTGAGGTCAGCTCTCTGTCTCACTGTGGTGACCTCTGACCTCCTCGAGCGTCACCGTCGGCACCTCGAATCGTTTTGTGTTCAAACTTTTTGTTTTTGTGTTCCTGTTTGTGTGAACATTTCATCCTGTCGTGTGTTCATCGACCTGCAGAGCGATGACGAAGCTTCACCGCTCTGACTGAAACTCTTATCTGAGGCCTGCAGCTGTTTTTATTTCTGCTTCTCGTTGGCAGGATGCCAGCGTACAACGCCAGCTTCGTCTTCGCCATCTTCTTCATCTTGTACATCCTCATCAACACCTACATCTTCATGTCCGTCTTCTTGGCCGTCGTCTACAACAACTACAAGAAATACCTGAAGGTACGGCAGAGACTGAGGTCCATCTGTTAGTGACCTGAAGACTACAAACCCACAATGCAACACTCTCTGTAGGAACTCGTCAATAAACTGTAAATGAACGCAGGAGACACTTTGATTTAATATTTCACTTCATTGGTGCATATCACCAAACCACAAAAACCGCAGGTGGCCTTCGGGCCGCCTTCCGGCCGCCAGGCCTTCGGGCCCTCAAGTACGGTGGCTCTGAAGGGCAAAATCACATAAAATCAAGGAAAGTCCTGATCGTGGTTTTCACATAGATTCTGATGCAGATCATCTACGAGTCATGTCTGATCAGCCGGTGTAGCACTTTAAAAAGTCAAGTCCTGGAAAACCTTGAAAAAAGCTCCTTTTTAACAAAACTGCTTAAAAATCAAATGAACCATCAAACTGTGAAATGTTTGTTCATCGAGTCTTTATTATTCAAGCTCTCAGACTCACCACAGTCGGTCTGGAACTTGAGCTGGAGCGTCTTCAGATTAATTCCATACCTGATATGTTCTGACACACGTCGCCATATTGGAGAGGTCAAGATCTGCTCCTAAACAAATACAGTGTGCGTCATCGATCAGTGACTCATGAACTCAATCCTGGTCACATGTTTACACTGGATATCTGCTGAATGGATCGATCGTGCATCTATAATAATAAAAACACAATTATTAAGTAAACAGAAAACAAAATGATTTTGATTTGATTTGTCTGTTGACATTAAGTTCAGTTTAACTGGATTTTACAAACAGTGACAGAAAAGTCGTGAAAATGAAACAAAGTTTTGATTTGCACATGAACAGTTTCATCTGGTGAAGTCTGTTTTTGGTGGTCGTGTTCTGTGTTCAGACATTATGAATAAAGTGAAGTATTATCAGCTGATCAGGTGTGATGTTCAGTAAATCGTTGTAAACGCTCTCTCTGTCCAACAGGAGGAGGTACGGCAGCTGGTCAGGGCCAAAAGGCACAAGATGGCGCGAGCGTTCGCCGTGCTGCAGGAGCAGAGGGAGGAGGGCGGTGAACCGGTCGTGACCCAGGCTAACTGGAACCAAGTGGTCCGACTGGTCCGGCCCGACATCAGCAACGCCCACAGAGAGCTGCTGTGGAGCGTCTCTGACGACAAGAACCAGGGCTGCATCGGTGAGGGGGGTACACGTGATTTACACGTGATTACACGTGATTACACGTGATTACACGTGATTTACACGTGATTACACGTGATTTGTGTTATGTCCCCAGAAGGAAGGCGAGTCCTCACAATGTCCCTGTTAGTAATACATGCACACACACACATAAAATGTAATGATTGACTTCATGAGGACTCGTGTGCTGAACCCATTTTCATTGAGATTTCAGAGGTCAGAGGTCAGAGGTCAGAGGACGCTGAACTTTGGAGCGTTGTTTACCTTCCTTCCTGTCAAGTTAGCATGACTTTAGCTTTAGCACATAAACCTGCTCCGTGTGGAAGACGCTCATATATTTAAACATCTGATTTAAGAGCAGGGCGACTCAATTCACCTGTTACAGCGGCCCACGATATACAAGCTGTCTGCAGCTGTCTGTCTGTCTCCATCTGTCTGTCTGTCTGTCTGTCTGTCTGTCTCCAGCTGTCTGTCTGTCTGTCTGTCTTCAGCTGTCTGTCTGTCTGTCTGTCTGTCTGTCTCCAGCTGTCTGTCTGTCTGTCTGTCTTCAGCTAGCTGTCTGTCTGTCTGTCTGTCTGTCTGTCTCCAGCTGCCTGTCTGTCTCCAGCTGTCTGTCTGTCTGTCTGTCTGTCTGTCTGTCTGTCTTCAACTGTCTGTCTGTCTGTCTTCAGCTGTCTGTCTGTCTGTCTGTCTGTCTCCAGCTGTCTGTCTCCAGCTGTCTGTCTGTCTTCAGCTGTCTGTCTCCATGCTTTCCTGTCTGTCTCCAGCTGTCTGTCTCCAGCTGTCTGTCTGTCTTCAGCTGTCTGTCTTCAGCTGTCTGTCTGTCTGTCTGTCTCCAGCTGTCTGTCTGTCTGTCTGTCTTCAGCTGTCTGTCTGTCTTCAGCTGTCTGTCTGTCTGTCTGTCTGTCTTCAGCTGTCTGTCTGTCTTCAGCTGTCTGTCTTCAGCTGTCTGTCTGTCTGTCTGTCTGTCTGTCTTCAGCTGTCTGTCTGTCTGTCTGTCTGCCTTCAGCTGTCTGTCTGTCTCCAGCTGTCTGTCTGTCTGTCTGTCTGTCTCCAGCCGTCTGTCTGTCTGTCTGTCTTCAGCTGTCTGTCTGTCTTCAGCTGTCTGTCTGTCTGTCTGTCTGTCTGTCTGTCTCCAGCTGTCTGTCTGTCTCCAGCTGCCTGTCTGTCTTCAGCTGTCTGTCTGTCTGTCTGTCTGTCTTCAGCTGTCTGTCTGTCTGTCTGTCTGTCTGTCTGTCTGTCTCCAGCTGTCTGTCTCCAGCTGTCTGTCTGTCTGTCTGTCTTCAGCTGTCTGTCTGTCTGTCTGTCTGTCTGTCTGTCTCCATGCTTTCCTGTCTGTCTTCAGCTGTCTGTCTGTCTTCAGCTGTCTGTCTGTCTCCAGCTGTCTGTCTGTCTGTCTGTCTTCAGCTGTCTGTCTGTCTCCAGCTGTCTGTCTGTCTTCAGCTGTCTGTCTGTCTCCATGCTTTCCTGTCTGTCTTCAGCTGTCTGTCTGTCTTCAGCTGTCTGTCTGTCTCCAGCTGCCTGTCTGTCTTCAGCTGTCTGTCTGTCTGTCTGTCTCCAGCCGTCTGTCTGTCTGTCTGTCTTCAGCTGTCTGTCTGTCTCCATGCTTTCCTGTCTGTCTTCAGCTGTCTGTCTGTCTTCAGCTGTCTGTCTGTCTCCAGCTGCCTGTCTGTCTTCAGCTATCTGTCTGTCTGTCTGTCTCCAGCCGTCTGTCTGTCTGTCTGTCTCCAGCTGTCTGTCTGTCTCCAGCTGCCTGTCTGTCTTCAGCTGTCTGTCTGTCTGTCTGTCTCCAGCCGTCTGTCTGCCTGTCTGTCTTCAGCTGTCTGTCTGTGCTCAGTCCTCAGTGGGTTCATTCAGCCTCGTCTCTGTGATGCTACACTCTCCATCCTCCCTCTGTTAGCCTTGTTAGCGCCGTTAGCTCCTCCATCTCACGTTCCCGCGGTAACAGACTGTCTTCATGGTTTGTACCGTCTGAGATCAGCTGTGCACCCCCGTCACCCCCCAGCACTCACATCTAAAGGGTCATTACAAAGTGTCGACAGAAGGCCGGCTCAGGGCTGAGCTCTTTAACCTGCGTCTGTACTGGAACCATTTGAGGCTTCGGTCGGTCGCTCTGTTCTGCATCGTCACAACCAACAACCACAACTGCTGAGTCACAAAGTGCCGACTCATCGTCCACACAGAGGAAGTCAAACTGTTTCATCTTCGAGCTGAACTTCATTTTGATCTGAGCAGCATCAAACATGAACTCCTCTGTCATGAACTGATGTTAAATACTACAGAAATCATCATGCTGCTCATAATAACGACAGACACAGAGAGCTGCTCCTTCAGATTTGATGCACTTATTTTATAATGAAGCTTCCACCTCATAGTTTACTCGAAATAAGTTTCTCTGTGTGAACGTGAACTGTTTTTAGACTTCCTCTCAGGCTGTGCCACGCCTGACAGATTCAGATCAGGGCCACAAAGTCTCCAGCTGATAGTAAAGTTTAAAGAAACATCTCATACAAACACA
>CP136867.1:33867897-33910397 GCA_033000465.1 Sciaenops ocellatus | reverse complement strand
ATATTTGACCACCTGACTGATGTGAGTACCTGTCCATGTTTTCATTCCCGTCCTGACGTAGCGGGGGGTTACACCAGCCGTCAGATCCTGGACATCGTCTTCATCCTGCGAGTCCTCAGACTGATCCGGGTGGTGGACAGCATCAAACGGTTTGATCTTTAACGTCACCTTCAACTATTTGTACATTGTAGTAAGTCAGGGTACGTACTGTATCTACCTGTACGCAACCATAGCAATGATTGGACGCCTGGGAAGAGGTGAAGGAAGCACGTTTGATTCGTCCATTTATTCTGTCGTCTTGATCGGACTGTTTATCTGAGCGTGTTGCTTTACTAACCATGAGGACTAAATTCTCTGTTAGGTTTCGCGCAATCATCAACACTCTGATCAGGATTGGACCAGCGATCCTCACATTTGGACAGCTGATCATTGTAAGTCGCTCAGTAAAATACTGTCAGGCATCAAAAAGTGAGAAGGAGTCCATGCTAGGTGCTAGCAGCACGCTAACACGTCACAGTGACAATGCTACGTGTTGTTAAATGTTTAGCAGAAATAATTTAGCATGTTAGTAATCAGAATTCATCCTGAGGGGAGCGCATAACTTCAGTTAGCATGTGAAGCCGGCTCGTGCTCCTCAGGTGGTGTACTACATCTTTGCCATGGTGGGGATGGAGCTGTTCAAAGGGAAGGTGAAGTTTTACGGGGAGGACTCGAGCGACCCCGAGAAGGCGTACTGTGGAAACATTCTGCTCAATGGAACGGCCTTCGCACAGCTCAACTACTGCAAGAACAACTTCAACAACGTGGTGTCCTCCTTCATCCTGCTGGTGGAGCTCACCGTGGTCAACCAGTGGCATGATATCCTTTGTACCTGAACGCCTCACACACGAGGAGTGGAAACTCTTATTATTATTATTTTTATTATTATTTCTTCTTCAGATTTGTATTTCTGTGATTCCTTAACGTGACCTCACTCCTTAGCAGCGGCTTTGCCTCCGTCACCCACATGTCAGCCAGGATCTTCTTCGTCCTCTTCCACATCATGGTCGTCATCGTCATCATCAAGTAAGACTGACAGTATCATCGTCATCATCATCATCATCAGGCTTTAAGGTCTAACTGTCGGGGGGGTGAGGAGGGACAAACATGAGACGATGATATTTTTAGGACATTGTCATCACCGATGTCCACCTCGCAGCCTGTTGTGTAGTCATGACGACGCATCACTTCCTGCTATCTTTCAGTATCTTCGTGGCGTTCGTCCTCGAGGCGTTCTTCGTGGAGTACTCGGTGGAGAAGAGCGACCTGCAGACATCTCTGGAGACGAAGATCGAGGAGCTGGAGCTGGCTGTGGCACAGTGCGTTACCATGACGACCAGTCTTTACCACATACACATATATAAATTCATGTACACACAGTGTACACACACATTACTGTGAGAAGAGCTGAACTGATGGTTTGACGGAGCGTACAGAAACGATGTCTTCTCGTCATTACATCTGTTCAAAGAGTGGTTGATGTTTTTTGACCTCGTGACCCCTCGTCGTCGTCTTGTGTCTCTGATTGGTCCATGGCCTGAACACGTTCATGAAACTTCAACATGTTTGATAATCATCCGTGTTGTTTTGTCCATCAGGGAGAAGTTGGAGGATAACTTGGTGAACGCCATGGAAACCATCGACAATGACCAGGGAACCGGCCAATCGACAGACAGCAAACCCACCCTGATGTTTAAAATCGCTTCAAAAAGTAAGAAGGTCCAGACCTGCAGGCAGCAGGTAACACCGAGCAGATGATTTTAAAGGATAAGACGAGTGGTTGATTTTATTTTGAAAGGCACACATTTTATTGTCTGCTCATTTCCTGAGTTCATTGTTTGACACGTAAAACTGTTTGATTGAATCTCAGCCGGCCTGTCGAGCACTGTATTGATGATGTGTGTGTGTTTCCTGTCAGGATATCGGACAGTGGACGCTCTGCTGCAGCGCATGTTCGAGGCCGATCTCGACCCCGAAGACTTCGCTGAGAACGATGATCCTGAAGCTCAGAACGGGAACTTTTCGAACCCGACGTTCAGCTCTGTATAATCAATAATGTACAAATCCATATGAAGGGAAGCAGATACTCTGATTTCTATACAGTTTTTATACTCAAGTCATCTCATCGTGTTTCATGTTGATGTGTAACCAGTGCAATGTGTCCACAGTCATATCCAGTGTTTTATTTTTATATATCTGTCCTGTAGAAACACAAATGAAATCTGTATTTTCACATAAAGAATATTTACACTGATGTTTGATCTGTGGGAAGTTTTTATGTTTTCATGTTCTGACGCAGGAACACAACAACAGGAAACATTAAATATATATATTAAAACTTTAAAGATAAACGGTGTATCGTCACGTGTTTCTGAAAGAAGTGACAAAAACAGTGAAAACGTGACGAGAAATCAGAAATGACACAAAACTCAAACTTTAATGAAACTCCTTGATTTTATTTTTTTTTTTGTTCCGTTAATCTTCTGAGAGCGTTACAGGAAATCAAGAAAAACATTAAAACTCTGTAAACATACAAAAAATAATTTTTAATAAACAATGAGTTTATTGAATTTTAACATAACATATATTATGAACTTCTTTTACCCTGCCCCCCCCCCATATATATTAAATATTTAGATTCTTATTAAAGTACAGCAAGAAAATCAAAACTTAAAAAGCAAGAAATAAAATAAAATAGAAATAAACTTATAAATAAATGAAAATGAATAATAAAAGAATGCACAGGTAAAGAAAAAATAAAATAATATTGATTAGATTTTGCTCGTCTCTTTTTGGTATCACTCTCCAGTCGTCTGTATCTGCTGTGCTCAAACGTTCATTCAGATTACTCCATACTACCTTAAATTTGTTATTAAATTATTTTCCAGAAACATCAGATGAAAGTAAAAAAAGATTTTAATGAAACGCTAAAAGAGAAAAATCTTTGTCATCATTTTACAATAATAATAATTTGAATGTTTGATAATAAGAATGAAGAGAAACGTTAAATAAACGGACCGCCCCCTGCTGGAGGTCACGTGTCACTGCAGCCGTCCTCCTTCACGTCCTCAGTCTGACGTCATCATTAACAAGTTCATTAAAACTAACTAGAAAAACACAAACCTTTGATTTACATGTCTATAATTAAACCATTCAAACAGTGTACATATAATACTATATGCAGTATACTGTAGATACACACGTGTGTACAAATACAAGTATTTAAACTCCACCTGCAGCACTGAAATGCTGCTGCTGAGAATACTCGAGTACTTTTACTTCATGAAGCTGAGAATACTCGAGTACTTTTACTTCATGAAGCTGAGAATACTCGAGTACTTTTACTTCATGAAGCTGAGAATACTCGAGTACTTTCACTACAGACTCCGGGTCGGCAGGTGGCAGTGTGGAGCTGCAGTTGTAACATACAGAGGAAGTGTGTGTGTGTGTGTGTGTGTGTGTGTGTGTGTGTGTGTGTGTGTGTGAGTGTGTGTGTGTGTGTGTGTGTGTGTGTGTGGTGCTGATGCTGCTGATGGAGAGATGGAGCAGAGGAGGATCCTTCTCGGCTCCGGTCGGAAAACGACGATCAGGTAAGAAAACAAACAAACAAACAAACAAACAAACAAACGTCAGACACGAGGCGAAACAGCTGATCGAAGCGAACATCGAACAGCGACACGACCCGAGTGTGTGTGTGTGTGTGTGTGTGTGTGTGTGTCAGCAAACACAGAATAAAAGCCCGCCGTCGCTCCGGTTGACCGGGTCAGCGGTCCGGAGGAGGCGAGGGTCGGTCCAGATGTTGTGGCAGCTTTAAACAACGTTCGGACAACGTTCGGACAACAGTGGGACAACGTTCGGACAACAGTGGGACAACAGTGGGACAGGCCCACGGTAAATGAAGGGGATGATGAGGCGTTCAGGTGTTGGTTAGAGGGTGGGACCGAGCAGCGCCGCCGAACAGATCACAGCTTCCGGTCCGTATTTTCAAAATAAAGCAAAAGATTTAATACAGTATGAGTAACTTGAAAGTACTCGAGTATTCTCAGCTTCATGTAGTAAAAGTACTCGAGTATTCTCAGCTTCATGTAGTAAAAGTACTCGAGTATTCTCAGCTTCATGTAGTAAAAGTATCAGCAGTAAACATGTATAAACTTTATATTAACTAATAACTGAAGCTGTAAATAAATATCTGTCAGCTGTAGATGTATAAAGTATGAAGTCGAATACTCGAGTAAACTGATGTGCAGTACTTGAGTAAATGTATTTAGTTACATTGGCTCAGTGTGTAGTTTGTGTACTGCACATGTTTTGAGGTCTGCAGCCGCTCCATGTTCAGCACCTGGACCTACGACGTCACGCTGTCTGAGCATGTGCAGAATGTGTCTTCACGTCGTCTTGATTGGCTCTAACCAACATCAACCAGTCTGTAAGAGGAGCCGACACAGGAAGTGAAACACAAACTGCAGTTCCTCTTGTCGTCCACTTGAGGCTGGCTCCAGAAGTGAGTCAGTCTCCATAAGTCCCCATGTTAAAATGTCCAACTTCACAGCAGAAATAAACATGTTTACAGCCTGGTACAAAAAACAGTTTTGGTCTCTATAGCTAATTTCCCCGTTCATGACAACTGTACTGAGGGTGAATTTTTATACAACTCACCTGTTCAGATTATATTAAGGCTTAAAGTTATGCAGGATTAAGAGCGTGGACGCTTTGACTGACAGGTGGGCGTGGTCACAAATGGCAGGTGTCATTCAGTCCGCCTCAGGTCCATCGATGATCTGCGACTTTGACCTTATGTAGATTAGTCAGGAGGAGGAAGAAGCAGGACTACAAACATGGTGGCAGCCAGAGCCACCACACTGAGCTTTACAACAGCTCTTAAATCTGCGGGGACGTCACGGAGACTACGTCCAGGTTTTAGACAGTCTGCGGGGACGTCACGGAGACTACGTCCAGGTTTTAGACAGTCTGCGGGACGTCACGGAGACTACGTCCAGGTTTTAGACAGTCTGCGGGACGTCACGGAGACTACGTCCAGGTTTTAGACAGTCTGTGGGGACGTCACGGAGACTACGTCCAGGTTTTAGACAGTCTGCGGGACGTCACGGAGACTACGTCCAGGTTTTAGACAGTCTGCGGGGACGTCACGGAGACTACGTCCAGGTTTTAGACAGTCTGCGGGGACGTCACGGAGACTACGTCCAGGTTTTAGACAGTCTGTGGGACGTCACAGATGTGGACTCGTCAGTCGGTCTCAGATGTTCTGGTCCAGAGAAGTGTGCGGTGTTTCTGGATGTTGTTGATATCTGTCTTTCTCTCTGCATGGTAGAGTCTGAACTTCATCTGTAGATGCTGCTGCCTGATGGGTCGGAGGTCACGGACATTCAGTGTTGGTTTTGGGCCTTGCCCCTCACGTGCAGAGATTTCTCTGATTCTCTGAATCTTTGAATGATGTTCTGGATTGTAGACGGTGAAATCCAGAAATTCATTCAGACTGTGAGTCCACAAACGTTCTTAAACTGTTTCACAAAGTGTTGATACTGTCATACTGTCACCTGTTCACCTGTGGAGGCTTCAAACAGGTGTTTGTTACATCCTGTCAAAACTTTATTGAAAGAATGATATTTAGGAAAAGTTAGAACATGAAATATGTTTGGACTGGGTTCAGTTGGATAAAGCTGCAGGAGGATTTCTGTTTTTATTGACAGAACTCAGAAATGTGAGACTGAAACTGAAACCAGCGTTTGTTTCTGCTTCAGTCTGTGATCATTTGTCATCACACTGTGAGAGCTGGTGGGAAAAAAACAGACAAAATAAAGTTTATTAAAAAAACTGTGAAGTGAAAAATTACAGAACAAACTAAAGATTTGATTCACAGAACCTGAACCTGACTTTATATGTCAAGACTCAATGTGCTTTTAATTTGAAAGGAGCAGTCTGTTAAAACCTGGACGTAGTCTCCGTGACATCCCCGCAGACTGTCTAAAACCTGGACGTAGTCTCCGTGACGTCCCCGCAGACTGTCTAAAAACTGGACGTAGTCTCCGTGACGTCCCCGCAGACTGTCTAAAAACTGGACGTAGTCTCCGTGACGTCCCCGCAGACTGTCTAAAACCTGGACGTAGTCTCCGTGACGTCCCCGCAGACTGTCTAAAACCTGGACGTAGTCTCCGTGATGTCCCCGCAGACTGTCTAAAACCTGGACGTAGTCTCCGTGACGTCCCCGCAGACTGTCTAAAACCTGGACGTAGTCTCCGTGACGTACCCGCAGACTGTCTAAAACCTGGACGTAGTCTCCGTGACGTCCCCGCAGACTGTCTAAAACCTGGACGTAGTCTCCGTGACGTCCCCGCAGACTGTCTAAAACCTGGACGTAGTCTCCGTGACGTCCCCGCAGACTGTCTAAAACCTGGACGTAGTCTCCGTGACGTTCCTGCAGACTGTCTAAAACCTGGACGTAGTCTCCGTGACGTCCCCGCAGACTGTCTAAAAACTGGACTGAAGATTAACTAAAGATGAAAAGTTCATATTTTTTTATGAAATACTTATAAATATAAATTTAAATGAGGTCAGTGAAACATAAAAACAAACATCAGATCTGTCTGTACAGAAATATTTCATATTTTTTATGACTTCAGTGACATCAGCTGTGAGATCCAAACTTTGATGACGCGGTCGTCACAGGGAGTTTTATTTTGAAGGCAGTGACCGGATGTTGTGGTTGTGTGCGGTGACGCGGGTTTGACGCTGCTGGATGCGGAGCTGCAGTGCGGACAAACAGGCTGGAGCCGGAGAACCTGACACCCACAGACCGCGTCTGACTGCCGGCCCGGGTCCGCCTCAGCCGGGCTTCTGGATCTGTTTTTTTATCCTGGGTTTGACTCCCGGATCCGGTCCAGCAGGAGGAGGAGGACCAGTCCGCATCCTCCCATCCATCCTCCTGCAGCAGCGGAGAACCAGAGGAGGACCCGGACCCGGACCAGGACGGAGCGCTCCTGGACTCTGAGGGGGAATAAAACCAGGTTTTTGTGGCTCGGTGCGTCCCGGTCCTGCAGCCGGGAGGCCGGTCTGGGGTTCGGACCCGGTCCGGTTTGATACCGGGGACTGTTAGAGGAGACATAAATGGTGGTTTAGTCCTGCGGGAGTGTGAGGCCCAAAGCCCGGCCCCCCTTTAGAGGAACGGTGGGTTTTCTGGACCAGGACGTTTTGTGCCGAAATAAAATCCCAGATGAAGATTCCCAAAAGGCGGAAAAGGAGCGGACGGTGCGCCAGGTAGGCCCGATCCGGACCGGACCTGACCCGGACTACACAGATCAGTGTGTGCGTGTGTGTGTGTGTGTGTGTCCCGCAGTGATGCGTGAACGGAAGTCATTTTTTTTTATTTCTTATTTTCTTTGATCTGGATGATGATCACTGAGACCAGAACCGAACCGGGCTGTGTCACTGGACTGATCTTTAATTCATAACTCGGGTCAGTCCGGGCCAGATTTATTGATCAGCAGGATGTGATGGTGCGCATGCGCACAGAGGACCCATGACTGTGCACTGCAGAGAGGAAAGATTCAATATGGGTGATGCAGAGAGGAGGGAGGGGACCGAGGAGGGGGAGGGCGGGCTAGACCCGGACCCGAACTCAGCTTCATCCAACAGAACGACCATTATAATAACTCTGATTATATGACGTCATACATATACCAGATAAATAAGATATTCACGGCGACAACGAGCAAAAGAAAAAGTCAGAAATAATTAATTAAACATTTTAATTTGAAGAAATCAGACACAGTCTGACACAGTCTGATGTCTTATTTTGAAAATATTTATTATTTTTAATTAAAGATAAATAAATAACAACTGTTGTCACAGTTTTAATCATTAATTTAAATATTTTACTAATCAACACAGATGTCTTATTTTGAAATATTTAATGTAAAGAGAAATCTTCAGATCAATCAAAAGTCAAATGTTTAAATAAGAAAAGTCACATGACCACAGTGTGACATCACTATAATCCACAAAGATGAACTGTGTAGCTGGTTTCCTGTTCGGTGCTGAAGAGAGCGCAGCGACCTTCTGATGATATGAAACATTTCATCAAACACGCTGAGATTTCACTGTTCATACGTGATACGAAGCAGCTGACCTGTGCTAACGTGTACACCGACGCTAACAAGCTAGTGTTCAGGAAGTGCTCATGTGTTGCTCGGCAACAGTGCAGTCCAAATAAATGATGAAACAAACAAATCATTGTCTGTGGACTCATAAATGGAGTTTGTTGAATAACAGAAATATCAGAGGTCGTTCAGTTATTCTGAATATCAGCACGCTGAGATTACCTACAGTCACAGCGTGCTGATATTCAGAATAACAACCACCTCAGTCTGATATTTCTTTTATAAGTTTGTATGTAATAACGTGAAAAACATTGTTATAACGATAAACTTTTCATGTTATACCGTGATAATGTACATCATTAAAATGATACATTACAACAATATTAGTTATCACGATATATAAGTTTGTATGTTGTAATTACGTGATAAACATTGTGTAACAAATTTTTCATGTTGTAAAAGTATAAGGTTGTTCTAATAACGTAGAAAACATGTAGTGACAAACTTTTCACGTTATATTGTGATAAGTTACATGTCACAACAATATAAGTTATGACGTTATAAAAGTATAAGGTTGTTTGTTCGTGTTATACTTTCACGTTATATCGTGATAAGTAAGTTATGTTGTACATAACATAGAAAACATCGTGTTATAACGATAAACATTTCATGTTATATCGTGATAATGTAGATTAATATGACACGTTACCGCAATATAAGTTATGATGTTTTGTAAATAATGTGAAAAATATCGTGTTATAACGATAAACCTTTCATGTTATATCGTGATAACTTACATTATTGAAATGATATGTTACAACAATATACGTTATCATGTTATATGAGTATAAGTTTGTACGTCGTACTAATGTAGAAAACGTTGTGTAGTGATAAACTTTTCACATTATATTGTAATAATGTACATCATTGAAAAGACACGTTACAACAACAGTATAATTTATGACGTTATAAAAGTATGTTTGCTGTAATAACGTAGAAAACATTGTGTTTTAACGATAAACATTTCATGTAGCATGCTGCTGTCCGATGACGTTTTCATGTTATATCGTAGTAACGTACATCATTGAAAAGAGACGTTACAACAATATCAGTTATGTTATGTGATAAAGTATAAGGTTGTTTGTTCTTGTTATATCGTGATAACTTACATTATTAAACAATATGTTACAACAATATACATTATCATGTTTTATGAGTATAAGTGTGTATGTTGTAATCACGTAGAAAACATCGTGTTATAGCGATAAACTTATATCGTTATATCTATAATGTAGATTATCACGATATACAACAATTTAAGTTATGATGTTTTATAAGTTTGTACATTTTAATAATGTGAAAAACATCGTGTTATAATGATAAAAAATATCGTGTTATAGCTATAAAAAACATCGTGTTATAACGATAAAAAACATTGTGTTATAACGATAAAAAAACATCGTGTTATAGCGATAAAAAACATCGTGTTATAACGATAATAAAAACATCGTGTTATAGCGATAATAAAAAACATCGTGTTATAACGATAATAAAAACATCGTGTTATAACGATAAAAAAACATCGTGTTATAGCGATAATAAAAACATCGTGTTATAACGATAATAAAAACATCGTGTTATAGCGATAATAAAAACATCGCGTTATAGCTATAATAAAAACATCATGTTATAACGATAAAAAAACATCGTGTTATAGCGATAATAAAAACATCATGTTATAACGATAATAAAAACATCGTGTTATAGCGATAATAAAAACATTGTGTTATAACGATAAAAAAACATCGTGTTATAGCGATAATAAAAACTTCGTGTTATAGCTATAAAAAACATCGTGTTATAGCTATAAAAAACATCGTGTTATAACAATAAAAAAACATTGTGTTATAGCGATAATAAAAACTTCGTGTTATAGCTATAAAAAACATCGTGTTATAGCTATAAAAAACATTGTGTTATAGCTATAATAAAAACATCTTGTTATAGCTATAATAAAAACATTGTGTTATAACAATAAAAAAATATCGTGTTATAACGATAATAAAAACATTGTGTTATAGCGATAATAAAAACATCATGTTATAACGATAAAAAAACATCGTGTTATAGCGATAAAAAACATCGTGTTATAACAATAAAAAAACATCACGTTATAGCGATAAAAAAAACATCGTGTTATAACGATAATAAAAACATCGTGTTATAGCTATAAAAAACATCGTGTTATAGCTATAAAAAACATCGTGTTATAACAATAAAAAAACATCGTGTTATAGCGATAATAAAAACATCGTGTTATAGCTATAAAAAACATCGTGTTATAGCTATAAAAAACATCGTGTTATAACAATAAAAAAACATCGTGTTATAACGATAATAAAAACATTGTGTTATAGCGATAATAAAAACATCATGTTATAACGATAAAAAAACATCGTGTTATAGCGATAAAAAACATCGTGTTATAACAATAAAAAAACATCACGTTATAGCGATAATAAAAACATCGTGTTATAGCGATAATAAAAACATCATGTTATAGCGATAATAAAAACATCGTGTTATAGCGATAATAAAAACATCGTGTTATAGCTATAATAAAAACATCGTGTTATAGCGATAATAAAAACATCGTGTTATAGCGATAAAAAAAACATCGTGTTATAGCTATAATAAAAACATCGTGTTATAGCGATAATAAAAACATCATGTTATAGCGATAATAAAAACATCGTGTTATAGCGATAATAAAAACATTGTGTTATAGCGATAATAAAAACATCGTGTTATAGCGATAATAAAAACATCGTGTTATAGCGATAATAAAAACATCGTGTTATAACAATAAAAAAACATCACGTTATAGCGATAATAAAAACATCGTGTTATAGCGATAATAAAAACATCATGTTATAGCGATAATAAAAACATCGTGTTATAGCGATAATAAAAACATCGTGTTATAGCTATAATAAAAACATCGTGTTATAGCGATAATAAAAACATCGTGTTATAGCGATAAAAAAAACATCGTGTTATAGCTATAATAAAAACATCGTGTTATAGCGATAATAAAAACATCATGTTATAGCGATAATAAAAACATCGTGTTATAGCGATAATAAAAACATCGTGTTATAGCGATAAAAAAAACATCGTGTTATAGCGATAATAAAAACATCGTGTTATAGCGATAATAAAAACATCATGTTATAGCGATAATAAAAACATCGTGTTATAGCGATAATAAAAACATCGTGTTATAGCGATAATAAAAACATCGTGTTATAGCGATAATAAAAACATCGTGTTATAGCGATAATAAAAACATCGTGTTATAGCGATAAATGTTGGTCGTCGTGGCAGTAACACGCTGCTGTCCGATGATCTGAGGATCTGAAGCTGTTGTTCTTTAACCAGGTGTATGACGGCCTGATCCATGCTCCGCCCCCCCTCCCGTGATGTCACAGCCCTGCGTGTGTAGGTCATGGTCGTCTTCCTCCTCTCCTGGTTAACTGTGCCCTCTGTTTTGGCTTGTAGGCTAACACAGGAACAGGAAGGGTTTTGTCCCGCTCAGGATTTGTTGTAAGCCGTCAGGTTTTCCGGGAGCTCAGAACTATGGTGAGCTCTGACTGATTCATCAGATCGAATCTGGAATGATGCAAACCCGGCTTCTGGCAGAGCACCCCCGCCACCCCCCCTCCCACCCCCCTCCAGTAATAGATTGGTAGTTTGTAGGTGAAGAAGAAGAAGAAGAAGGAGAGCAGACTGAGGTTTGAAGGTAGAGAAAGTGTCTGTCAGGATGTTTCACTCTGATCTGCTGCTGAGACGCTGCTGGACCACAGAGTTCCTCTTTGACACTTTGTTTACACTGCAGGGTTCATCATCAGCCACACTGTAACTATATGTACATCATATATATGTGTTAATATCACACGGCAGGAAATGATACTAATACAATGTAACACAATACTGCGCTGTAATCGGATACTATCGTCAGGGGTCCAAATGTTTAGGTTGGAGGACCAGATTTGGCCCACGGGTCACTGTTTGTGCACCACTCGCAGGTTCTCATGGATCATAATATTCATGAGTGTTTAATCACCTGAAAATATGAATCATGTTTTCATCTTAAAATGAGACTTTACCTCTACAGACAGAGCCGGTCCTCTGATCTACATATGAACTGAAGGAGAGGGTGAGGCGTGAGGGAGAGGATTCAATCTGCAACTTCACCACTAGGTGCCACTAAATCCTACAGGCTGGACGGTTAGGAGGCAGAAACCTCGAGCAGAACCCGGGTCAGTTTAGAGAGACAAAGATGAACAGCAGCAATAATAATAACAATAATAATAATTATTATTATTATAATATAGTGGACGTCATCAGCAGCAGCTACGATCCATGAGAACTTGACGAGACGAGAGAGCACAAAAACTCGAGGGAAGAAGTTAAGTTAGTGACATGAGAAGAGCCCAGTGCATTATGGGAAGTGTAGTCCTATAGCAGCATAACTATGGGGTGGTCCAGGACTCACCTGAGCCAGGACTCACCTGAGCCAGGACTCACCTGAGCCAGGACTCACCTGAGCCAGGACTAAGTATAAGCTCTATGAAAAAGTCTTAAGATGACTCTTAAACACGGTTTATACCAAATATGTTGATGTGTTTCATATTAAGAAGTAAAAAGCACTCAGACATGATGATACTACTACATGTGACACAGTAATGTACACACCTTTGTGTAAACTACAAAGTACTTCTTAATTTTCTCTAATACACTGTAAAGTGGTAAATGTGCTACACAGGTGAGGATCATGCTGACTGACTGCACACTGTATAATTATATGTGGGTGCTGATTGGCCGGGTGCTGATTGGCCGGTTGCTCCCCCCTGCTGTGTAAGCCTGATGCGTGTTTTCGGGGAACTCTGTGGTCCCGCCCTCTGCAGTGATTGGCGGCTCAGCAGTGTGTTGAGGCCTGCAGCAGGTTTCACTACATCTCCAGTGTTACAGTGACTCCCAGCTGCTGGTCGCCGGTCAGCTGACGGTGACGCTGCTGATGATGCTGCTGATGATGATGATGACGGTGCTGATGCTGCTGTGTAACAGAGCTGTATCACTGCAGGTGCAGAGAAGCCTCCTCCTCCCCTCCTTCCCAGTCCGTCCAGTCCTCTATCAGAGCTGGTCTGACTGGAAAACACAGCGGACACTCTCCATTATATCTGCAGTCCGCCTGAGCTCTGCATGCACTGATGACGGCCCGTGGCACTGCATGCAGAACAGCATGTTTGAGGACTGACATGCATCAACTGAAAACTGATAACCATTCATGGCTGACGCGTCGTACCGATGATGTCATACCGATGATGTCATAATGATGATGTTGTACCGATGATGTCGTATCGATGATGTCATAACGATGATGTCATATCGATGATGTCGTATCGATGACTATTTCCACATTCAGTGTTCGAGGTTGTTGAGTTCAGAATAATCAGATTTAATGACTTAACTCTAAGAATTAATCAGACTTCATCAGTAATCTGCGATCTTGTACCAAAGCAAAGTTTCCCCCCTGAGGTCGTCTTCTCAGGCAGAGCTCATTCCCAGTCTGTTTGCTCCCCAACAGGCTCCTTTTCTAACCTTCGACTCAAACTCCTCCAGCTCGACGCCTGACGACCGACATCAATCTAACCATTTCTCATTTTCGGAGCTTGTTGGGAGCCGTGCACGACGTGGGAGTGTACGCTGCCTGACAGGCTGTACTCAGGGCACTGAACTTCCTGTATGAATTTCAAAATGATGGTGGCGCCCCCGTCAGGAGGACGAAGGCGCAGCGGCGACTACAGAACAAATATCCAACAGAGTTCCAAAGAAATCACGTGAACATGAAATTTACTGTAAAATAAACGTCAGACATTTGAAAACTTTCAGTTTTTCACAATTTTTGATCAATTTCAGTCTCAAAGAAATATTTATTATATATTTATTATATATTTATTATATATTTCTAAGTAACCAGTTGACCAATAATTCTGCCAGCAGACGGTTAGCTTAGCATGAAGACTGGAAACTAGCAAGTAGCTGCCTACCAGCAAAGCTAAGCTAGCTGTAACAATGCACGTGTCAGGTGACGTGGTACAAAAGAGCCCGATCATGTGACTTTACCCCAGGTGACCGCGTTCCACGTCAAACCAAAAGACTTTGTTTAAGTTCATGTTTTTATTACGTTACATCACGTAACTTAACGTGAGTAACGTACGTATGTCTTCCTAAACCGACCGTTTCATGACATTAACCGTGTGTTTATGGTTACCATGGCGACGGAGGTCACCTGACTGACAGCAAAGGTCACCCCGCGCAGACATGACGCGTCCTTAAAAGTGGTCGTGGTCGTTGACGGATGAGTTTCCGCTCAGTTGACCGGTAAGACAGAAGTAGTCCCACACACACACACACACACACGTTAAGTTAGCTTCATGCTAAGCTAAGCTAACCCACAGAGCAATATCAGGTGGGTGTTTCCCAACATGCGAGTTCAGAGCTCAGACCTGGAGCTCGGGGGGTCGGTCCTGGACCTGATCCGGTGCCATGCTGATGGTTGTTAGTTCAAATTTTTAAAAACTCTGGCCTGTTGTGCCGGTTCGGATGATTCGGGTCGGGTCTGGATGAGAGCAGAGTGTCCGGCTGCTTCCTCTGCACACATGATATTTGCTCCAGTTACTGCAAATACCATCACACCCCCAACCCCAACCCCTCCACCCCCACCGGCCTGTAGCCTGATCCAGCTGAAGAATGGCTTCAATGGCAGCCAGCCATCTCTAATGCCTGTTGTTATATTGGACTGCTGTGACCGTCCCAGCACAGGGCTTGTGGTTGGAGATGTTTTTAATTCACTGATTGTTCTGCCCCCCCGCCCTTCTTTCTGCCCCCCCCTCACAGATAAATGGCTCTTTTAAGCTGGGAGCTGCTCGTGTTCTGTCTGGCTGGCAGATGCAGTGCCTAGTCCCCGGCCTCCAGGACAACGCCAACATGAACGGGACGTCCGAGCAGGCCGACATCCTGCCGCCAAACTGCATGGTCAAAGACCGATGGAAAGTGGTGAGTCGGGGAACTAAAGGGTTAATACATACAGAGGACGTGTGTTTGATGCTGTCGTCCTCTGAGCTTCCTTTGTTACGTAATGCAGCTCCTGTCTGAGCCAATCAGATCGCAGCGTTTAGCCTGCAGGCTGTTTGCACTTCACTGATCAATGTACTGTCTCCACTGAACCGCAGAGGTATAGCATAGCATATATATATATATATATATATATATATATATATATATAGACCCACAGCACACACACACACACACACTCACACACGTATATGTATGAAGTAATCATTTGATTTTTTTGAGTCTCCACAAAAAAATCAAATGATGGTCCCACTGAGCTCAAACCAGATGGATGGCATGTCTCTGCAGAATGCTGTGGTAGCCATGTTGGTTAAGTGTCACCAGAAAAGAACCTGCACATCATCACACCTCCTCCTCCATGCTCCATGGTGGGAACCACACATGCAGATACCATCTGTTCTCAAAGACACGGCGGTCTGAACCAGAACTTTCAGATTTGGACTCATCAGACCAAAGTCCAGATTTCCACTGGTCTAACGTCCATTCATGTGTTTGTCTTCTTGTTGTTGGTTTGTTTGCAGTCATTCAGACTATGAAGGTGTGATTCACACAGTCTCCTCTGAACACTGACACACACATGTTGACGTGTGTCTGCTACTTGAACTCTGCTGTTCAGTGTTGATCTGTGATGAACTTCTCTGCAGCAGAGCTAACTCTTCTTCTTGTTTGTAACGCTGAGATTAACAGCCTGAACTGATCCAGAGTCTGTTCTGCCTCCCAGCTGAAGAAGATCGGCGGGGGCGGGTTTGGGGAGATCTACGAGGCCTTGGACCTCCTGACGCGGGAGAACGTGGCGCTGAAGGTGGAGTCGGCCCAGCAGCCCAAACAGGTGCTGAAGATGGAGGTGGCGGTGCTGAAGAAGCTGCAGGGTGAGACACCTTCAACACACTTTTAAAGTCTGACATCTACATCCAGGTGCAGGTCTAGTTCAACTTTGGTGGCTAACGGTACATTGAGTCTCCACAATTTACTAAAAGCTGAATTAGCACGTCCTCCTGTCTCAGCATTTCATACTCTGACAGAACTGTGCTACTTGGGTTGATATAAAGTAGAAAATCGAGTGTTTGGACCAACCCGTCGGTGGTTTTACTAAAAACAGAACCTGCTTCTTCAAATTAAATCCAGCTGACATACTAGCGAGCGATGTTGCAGCAACAATTGTTGGAGGACAGTTTACTTACCAACAGCTCCAAACCTCTTCCTCTTTGATGGTGTCCTTATGATACGGGTGCTGCGGATCCTACAAGTATATTTTCAACTTTGTAAATGAGTCTCGTCGTCCATGTCGACTGCTGACTGGAGGGGAAATGGAAAAAGTACGTCAGCGAGTTTAACCAATGAAAACAGTTTGGAGCAAGTGTGCGTCACATCACTAAGCCATCACTAAGGAGGGGAGAAAAAGTTGCTTCCAGTTAGAAAGTCTAACTAACTTAAATCAGATTAGTGGGACGATCGAGACATTTTAATGTGACTGGTTATTGATTAAAGCTCATCTTTATCTTTATTTTTATTTTCCAGGTAAAAACCACGTCTGTAAGTTTATTGGCTGCGGGAGAAATGACAAATTCAACTACGTGGTGATGCAACTTCAGGTGAGTCAGAGAGCACACGACTACAGCCTGAAGGGTACAGGAGGCTTTTATTGTGAAGGATTAAAAATACAGACAAAAGTGTGAAATACTTCAGCTCAGAGGAGGACATAAATATCAACTCATGTACTCATATATATTAATATTTAATGTTTAGTCTTGGTTCAATTCCATCGTCACATATAATCAGAATCGGTTGAGAAACACTCACCGAAGTTGCAAATATTTGATTTAAATTTTAATCTCAGCTCTTCAAATGATGCACACACACGTCCTTTAACATGACTAATCCATCCTTTTATACCTGACCTCCAACAGGGGTTGTAGTAGTTTAATAATGAAGAGCAGGACTCCAGCTTCACACCAACCTGCTATTTGATTCATGAGATGTTCTCTGAAGAGACGTCATGGTGTCTGAATCAAACCGAGCCAAAGAGTCAGTGTGTTGTGTGTGTTTTTAATGGAACAGACCCGACGTGCTCTCCGGCTCATGTGTCTCGGGTTTATCATTCAGACTGCAGATAGATCGAAGTGTTATGAGTGTTTTAACGTACTGTGCTGCTGCAGGGTCGTAACCTGGCCGACCTGCGGAGGAGTCAGCCCAGAGGAACCTTCACCATGAGCACCACCCTGCGGCTCGGGAAGCAGATCCTGGAGTCGATCGAAGCCATCCACTCAGTGGGCTTCCTGCACCGCGACATCAAACCGGTACGACGGGAACAAGTTTTCTTTTCTTTAAAGGTCCTTTGTGGTCGTTTCCTTCTGTGGTTTGAGGACTTCATGTCCTGTTCTCTTCCTGCAGTCAAACTTTGCGATGGGTCGGCTTCCCTCCACCTACAGGAAGTGCTACATGCTGGACTTTGGTCTGGCGCGACAGTACACCAACACCACCGGAGAGGTTCGACCGGTAAGAAACTCTATCCACTCCGTCCCCGCTGACTGTAGCACCGCCGGGCGGCGATCCAACTGAGTCAGACCGAACCTCACCTGATCAAACAGGAAGTCACAGAGTCAGGTCACATGACCAGAGGGTTCAAGATGTTTTAGTGAAATGAGAGGAAAGGAGCTTCAGTGCTTCCTTTCTCGTCTCCTTTAGCAGAGGATACACCGGAGCATCCTTTAGGAAAGGAAAGGAGATAATGACATCCCATAATTCCTTGCACCATTTGGTCGTTTTGGTTGTCCAGCGTCCTGCAGATCATCATGGAAGTTACTGTTGATTATGAAGGAATCATATTTTGCCATAACTTGCCAATATGCTAACATGCTAATATGCTAATATCTGAGTGGAGCGACCGTTCTCAGTATGACAAACACTCTAAGATCTAAGATGGAGCTTTTTGTAGTCCATCTTCTGAACTTTGTAGTTTCACCACAGATCACGTCGATCGTCCTCGTTAAATAATGATAGACAGATTCTCTGAGTGCCGCCGCGACCGTCTTTTCCTTCACATCTTTCCTCATGACGTTCAACATCGAGCTTGAGGAAAAGTGTTTAGGAAAGGACAGAGGAAGTCATTTTGTCTCAACGCTGCTCTAATCAACATGTTTCAGTCCACCTGAAGGACCCTGTGATCGTTGAGTTTGTCAGGGCAAAACATGTGACGAGTAAAAGAAATAAAAAATTAATAAGCATCTAAAAATATGAGGAATTAGTTTGGATCCAGAGTGAGATGTTCAAACATGAGTATACTATAAAAACATGACAAAGTACACTGTATAAATATACTGAGGATGGTGTGTATTCAGAGTATCAGTGTCATCCAGGAGCTGCAGTCATGGCTGATCCTCTTAGATTCAGAGTAGAGAAGTCTGATGGTCTGATGGTCTGATGGTCTGGACGTCTGATGGTCTGATGGTCTGGACGTCTGATGGTCTGATGGTCTGGACGTCTGGACGTCTGACGGTCTGGACGTCTGGACGTCTGATGGTCTGACGGTCTGGACGTCTGACGGTCTGGACGTCTGACGGTCTGGACGTCCGGACGTCTGGACGTCTGACGGTCTGACGGTCTGGACGTCTGGACGTCTGACGGTCTGGATGTCTGGACGTCTGGACGTCTGGACGTCTGGACGTCTGACGGTCTGGACGCCTGATGGTCTTCGCTCTATAGAGCCCGTTGTCTTAAAATGCTGCCAAAAGGAGGCGGTCAGCTCTTCCTGCTGTGTGTCTGATGATTGGCTGCAAACAGTGATGAAATTATCTGCTCAGTAAAAAATCAGATTTTAAAAAATGAGTTGATTACAGTAACGTGAGCGTTTGACCTCTGACCTGAAGGAAAACAGCTGTGTTCACAGCTGGTGCGAGTCTGATGATGATGAGATGACCTTCATCTTTTCCAAAGCGTGTTGATTTGAACACGCTAACAGGCATGTGACACATTGTCTTTTTTAGTTTCTTCTTCTTGTGAGATTTAATGAATTTAATAATTTACTCATTAAAACTTATAAAATCCAAATAAATAAATTGTAAATAAACTGTAATGAATTAATTAAAATTTTAATTCACCAAATCTTTTAATTCAGTTCAGTTTTATTTATATAGCGCCAGATCATAACAAAGGTTATCTCATGACGCTTTTCATGCAGAGCAGGTCAGACTGTACTCTGTATAACTTATAATTCTTTATTAATTCATTCATTTATAAAATGTGACATAAGTTGATATTTATTTATATTTATAGTCGATCTGTGCATCAAAGCTGACTTCATTTGCATAATGACGCTAAATGCATAAAGAAAATTTAAATAAATTAAATAAAAGGTAAAATAATACATAAATAATTATTGTTTAAAAACAAAGAAATTAATAATTAATACAATAATATAAATAAAGAAGCAAATAAAAACAGAAATATTAATTTAAATATTATTTTTGGTATGTTTAATGTTTTATTTTTATTTTATTGAGTCATTTATTTACTTTTGATTGTGACAGTTTCATGTTGTTCAGTCTGTATCGATCACCAATCATCAGTTCTTTTATCAGTGATTTATGTTTTATGTGTTGACTTGTTTTAATTTCATCGTTTTACGTTTCAGTCTTGTTTTTTTTGTTTTTCTTACAGTTCCTTTGGACTTATGATTTTGACGTGCATGCCTCCCGTTTCTCCATCATCTCCATGGTTACCCAGGGATGTGAGTGGTTTCTATAGCGACAGAGGGGGGCGGGTCACAGTCGCATCACCAGCCGGCCACTGAACTTCAGTTTAACACTTTTTACAGCTTCCATCAGTCGTCTCCACGTCTCAGCTCGTAAAGACTTTAGTCGTTAGTAAATCAGTTGCTAGGAAACATCTGTAGCACCGTCCAATCATAAGCAATCAGCTGTTTAAACAGGAAGTGACTACAGCGCCACGAGCTGGCAAAACTTCCAAAATAATTTTAGGATTCAAACTAAACGTGAAACTCTGAGTTTGTGATGACGGACATATGGAATCATGCTCAGGTCAAATTTATCAAACATATTTTTAATATTTAATTTTGGAACAGTTCACGTGATTAGCAGGCTAATGTTAGCGCTGGTGGTTCGTTTGGTGCAGCTCGTTTTAATTAAATGATGATTCGTCTGATGATCTACGAGAGCCAGTTAAACGGTCCTTTGGTAAAGAACCCGTCTGAAATCAGGTGGTTCTGTTGAAGAACATGAACAGAGAAGAGGAAGTCGGCCTGTGGTCAGAGAGCACATGAGCTGATGAACGGAGGATGATGATCACTGACGTCAGTTTGAAGGATGTTCTGACATTATGAAACATTTAATATTCTGGTTCTGGACGGTTTGTCAGATTTCAACATGTCATTTTTTACAGTTTTCTGATGTTATATCGACGATTAGAAAAACCTTTTAAGAACCATTGCGTTCCCTCTCGAGTCATGTTGTTTCTCCCAGTCGTCATGGGAACCTGAACGTGTCATCACATCCTGCTGACCGCACAGTTATGAATAACGTCACCATGGAAACGTCCTAACTGATGGTGGCGGTGGAGGCTGCGTGGATGCAGTGTGACCCCCCCCCCGATGTTTCTGTCATTATTTGGTTATTTTGGTTTGAATTCATCTGAAACATGAATCCATGTTTCCACTTTGTGTTTGTACTGAAGATTAAAACGACATCAGCGACACATCTTTGACCTGATGACCTCATCAAACCTGACCAGCACAGAGACGTTTTGAGACGTTTTAGGCTGAACAAAGTTTGTTTGTCAAGAGCAACGCAAATATTACAGACTGACACACGAGTATGTGACAGATTCAAACATTCCTCTCGTGTCACCGTTGACTTCATTTGGCCTGTTAGCGGCGAGGGCGGGGAAACGGCGTGCAGGTGAGCTGACACTGTGCCGGTCAGGTTTTAGAGCATTTTACAAGATTAGTAACTAAAAATTCGACTTTAGATTGAAAACATTTGTAACAACGCTAACTTTGGATCACTAACTTTGCTTCGTCTTGTGTTCAGCCGAGGACCGTGGCAGGTTTCAGAGGGACGGTCCGATACGCTTCAGTCAACGCTCATAAAAACAAGGTCAGTGCTGTCCATGTGAAGCGGCGGCCATGTTGGTCCTCACAGCTGCTCTCCGTAACCCCGGTGACGGTATCCTGACGATGTGTTTGTTTTTTGTCGTGTTCCTCCAGGAAATGGGTCGCCATGACGACCTGTGGTCGTTGTTTTACATGTTGGTGGAGTTCGCTGTTGGACAGTTGCCATGGCGAAAGATCAAAGATAAGGTCAGACTGTTGAAAGCCGATTGTATTTTTGGTTTTGACGGCTGAGCGTCATTTTGTTGTAACCGGCTGAGCTGAAAGTGATTTTCTGTTTTGTTCCAGGAACAAGTTGGTCAGATTAAAGAGCGTTACGACCATCGGATGCTGCTCAAACACATGCCTTCAGAGTTTAATATCTTCCTGGACCACGTCCTGGCCCTGGACTACTACACCAAACCAGACTACCAGGTCCACCCCCCGTAAAGTAAACTGTGTTTCAGCGTTAACACCTGGACATCAGTTCACATTCATGAGTCCGTCTTTTTCTTTCTTCCAGCTGCTCATGTCAGTGTTTGAGAACAGCATGAAGGAGCGAATCATCACCGAGAACGAGCCTTTCGATTGGGAGAAGGGAGGAAGTGACGTCACACTGTCGACGAGTGCCTCCACCCAACCACAGCACAACACCCGACCCACTGCAGCCATGGTGGGGTAAGAACCCAACCACTTTCCGCCCCCTAAATGTGACGCTGTCTGACTCTTTGGTGACCGCTCAAGAAAGACATGAACATGACGTGTACAAAACTACCAAAATAAGACAATTATTGACATTTACAATCCTCTATAACACTCGTCGTTCTCATAAAGAGGTCGTGTCAGTATTTTTTAACGTGAACCAGGATAATGATCAAGAGGCTTCTTCAGTTCTAACTGACTGATGGGGAGTCCGAGTGGGTCTTTGAGGTCCCCTGAGTGAAGGTGTGGTTGGGGGATCATGGTGACCTTGACAGCCCACTGGGTGGAGGGTTGCATCTCTCTCAAGGCGTCAACAGAGCTAAAAAAACCTGAGACTGTCAGTGAGAACTGAAGTGCTCTCTTCGATGAATCTTCTTCAAGAGTCCAGTTGACGATGACAAAGACGACTGTTTCAGTTCATTTAATCAACCTGCAGAGAGATAATCCATCACCGTCAGTCCACGTCGCCGTGGTGAAGGGTTGAACTCTCGTCCTTGAGAGGACATTTGCTAAAACTGTTCCAAAGACTGCATGGCAGAATAAAACTGATTCTGTACAGGAAAGAAAGTTGAGGTTTTGACCAAGTTGCTCAACTGTGATTGACAGAGTGTAAAGGGGGCGGGGATTATGAAGTTAAATATCTAAATATCAGAATCTCCCGTGTCCGCAGAGCCATCGTGACGCCGGTTCCTGGAGATCTTCAGCGCGAGAACACCGACGACGTTCTGCAGGACGAACATCTCAGTGATCAGGAGAACGCACCCCCGGCGCCGCCCAGCCGACCGCCGGGGGAGACGGGGGTCCCGCATGCCGGCGAACCGGGAGAGACCTGGGAGGACACCGACTTCAACCGCAACAGACTCAGGATCAGCCTAAACAAGGTGAACAAGGAGGAATATTTGATGTATGAGCACTTAGTTAGTCGGTATACTCAGTTTAAAATTGTGTCTCAACCATAAAACATCACTTCCTGTCCCTCTCAGGGGGCTCAGGAGGAAGAGGCGGGTCGAGGGGCATGTCCAGTGTCGCCAGTTCGAGGTGGAGCCCCGGAGTCACCGACGGGTCAGGGGCGGTCTTTACGGTACCGCCGGGTCAACAGCCCCGAATCTGACCGTTTGTCTGCTGCTGAGGGCCGAGTCGACGCCTATGGACAAAGGTGAAACTTTAGAGGACCGTGGAGGAAGTCTGAGGGCAGGAGACAGTTCAAATATTATGTCCTTTTAATGGTCAGCAGATCTGAAAGACTTGAAACTGACCAGAAATTTTGCTTCTAAAGACACATGACTTGACTTGGACTTGATCTCACGGCATCATGTTGAGAGTTGACGACTTTCTTCAGTTGACTTCCTTTAAGAAGCTGTATGTTATGACTTGGGTTCACCATTATTGACTTGGATTTTGGGGCTTGACTGAACTTGGACTTACTCTCAAGTACTTAAGACTTGACCTGGACACCTTAATTGACTTGAGACTTCCTATGACTTAAATTTTCCATTGAAGGCTTGAGGTAACCTGGGCTGGACTCGCCCTCATCGACTTTCTTGGATGAGACTTGGTTTGTGACTTCCTTTGGTGAGACTTGAACTTACCACTGAAACGTTGAGACTAATCTTGACTTGCAAACAACGATGTTACAGTCGAGTCACATTCCTCTGGGTCTTTCTGTACATCCTCCAGGTCTAGGATGGACATCCTCGGCTCTCCATCTCGTCACGTCTACTCCTCCCAGCCGGCTCAGATGCTGTCTGTTGACCCTGGTTGCCGCGGTGACCGTCAGATCAGCGGCCGCCAGGAGGTGTCGGTGGCGTCTGTCGACCAGGAGGCGCACAGCAACGCCTTCATCCGCTCCGTCCCGCTGGCCGAGGAGGAGGACTTTGACAGTAAAGAGTGGGTGATCATCGACAAAGAGGCGGAGCTGCGAGACTTCCAACCAACCACGTCAGGAACCACTGACGAGGAGCCTGAGGAGCTCCGTCCACTGGAGGAGCAGGAGGAGAGGAGGAGGCTCAGGGCTGGAGGTAGGAGCTACTCACCCCCACTACACCCTCACCACCGTGCACTGCAGCCAGCAAATCTGTTTGATCGATTAGTTGGTCGTCTCTGACTCATTAATATTTTGTTGTCCTGCAGGTGAGCTTGTAGTTCGTCCAAAGACCCACACCAGGGAGAGCAGCCGAGCGATGCTAACGCTAACGGAGGAAGAGGCGTCGAGGAGGAGTGGCGGTAGCCCCGCCCAGTCGCCTTGTCACTCGCTGCCATCGGGACGCCCCCGCCGGAGAGAGTCGGAGCCCACTGGACCTCAAAGACCGGTAAGAGACCCAGCCAGCCAATCAGAGGAGAGCTCAGCTCTCTGGTGGCACGTTGTCGGCCAGATGAGGACGTGGGCGGTGCTCTGCAGCTGCTGCTCCGCCTCCTTCATCTGTCCGTCAACATGCAGCTTAAAGGACAAATCCAGCATGACCCCACAACACTCGACACTCAACGCACCATCACATGTTCATCCCAGCACCTGGACAGGTCTAAGACACTCACACCTGGACAGGTCTAAGACACTCACACCTGGACAGGTCTAAGACACTCATACCTGGACAGGTCTAAGACACTCACACCTGGACAGGTCTAAGACACTCACACCTGGACAGGTCTGGTCAGATACTACAAACACTACAGGTACTATAGGTACTACAGATACTACAAGTACTACAGTACTTCTTTGGAGGTAATGACTGAAAGTGGACTCATGCTGGAATTGTCCTTTAAGCATGTCATAGTGAAGACCTGCAGACGGACTCAGGAGTACTTCAGGAGTACTTCAGGAGTACTTCAGGAGTACTTCGGGAGGCCTTCAGGAGTATTTCAGGAGTAATTCAGGAGTACTTCAGGAGTCCTTCAGGAGTTCTTCAAGATGATCAGGAGTACTTCAGGAGTATTTCAGAAGTACTTCAGGAGACCTTCAGGAGGCCTTCAGGAGTACTTCAGGAATACTTCAGGAGGCCTTCAGGAGTACTTAAGGAATACTTCAGGAGTACTTCAGGAGGCCTTCAGGAGTACTTCAGGAATACTTCAGGAGTACTTCAGGAGTACTTCAGGAGGCCTTCAGAAGGTACTTCAGGAGTACTTTAGGAATACTTCAAGAGTACTTCAGGAGGCCTTCAGGAGTACTTCAGGAATACTTCAGGAGTACTTCAGGAGGCCTTCAGGAGTACTTCAGGAATACTTCAGGAGTACTTCAGGAGTACTTCAGGAATACTTCAGGAGTACTTCAGGAGTACTTCAGGAGGCCTTCAAGAGTACTTCAGGAGAACTTCAGGAATACTTCAGGAGGCCTTCAAGAGTACTTCAGGAGGCCTTCAGAAGTACTTCAGGAGGTCTTCAACAGTACTTCAGGAGTACTTCAGGAATACTTCAGGAGGCCTTCAGGAGTACTTCAGGAATACTTCAGGAATACTTCAGGAGGCCTTCAAGAGTACTTCAGGAGTACTTCAGGAGGCCTTCAAGAGTACTTCAGGAGGTCTTCAAGAGTACTTCAGGAGTACTTCAGGAATACTTCAGGAGGCCTTCAAGAGTACTTCAGGAGTACTTCAGGAGGTCTTCAGGAGTACTTCAGGAGTACTTCAGGAATACTTCAGGAGGCCTTCAGAAGTACTTCAGGAGGTCTTCAAGAGTACTTCAGGAGGTCTTCAAGAGTACTTCAGGAGGCCTTCAGGAGTACTTCAGGAGGCCTTCAGGAGTACTTCAGGAGGTCTTCAAGAGTACTTCAGGAGGTCTTCAAGAGTACTTCAGGAGGCCTTCAGGAGTACTTCAGGAGGCCTTCAGGAGTACTTCAGGAGGTCTTCAAGAGTACTTCAGGAGGCCTTCAGGAGTACTTCAGGAGGCCTTCAGGAGTACTTCAGGAGGTCTTCAAGAGTACTTCAGGAGGTCTTCAAGAGTACTTCAGGAGGCCTTCAGGAGTACTTCAGGAGGTCTTCAAGAGTACTTCAGGAGGCCTTCAGGAGTACTTCAGGAGGCCTTCAGGAATACTTCAGGAGGCCTTCAGGAGTACTTCAGGAGGCCTTCAGGAATACTTCAGGAGGCCTTCAGGAGTACTTCAGGAGCTGTCTGCAGGTTGCTTTGCGGCAGCAGCGTCCTGCAGCTGAACATCTGTCACATGCAGTCGTTGTGTTCGATCTGCAGCTGATATTTAGATCTGATAGACTTCAGAGGACAGAGATGAAGATGAACTTCATGAGATGTTTAAAGTTTGAGTTCATTCAATGTGAACACCTCAGTGACAGTTCAATAAGTCTTTCATGAATTTTGAGATTTTGTTCTATTGTTCTTCCATGACGTGTCTTCTTTCAGACGAGGGGAAAGAAAACGTCCAAAAATTTCACATTTCTGTTTATTTGACGTCACTTTGTCTGTTTGTGTCTGTAGATGTCACCAAAGGTTACATTAGATAACGTATGATTATGATTATGATATGATGTCCTCCGACTGCTCAGCTTCAACTTTGTGATTTACACACTTTATGATGGACACATAGCTTTAGACTAAAGCAGCTAACCGCTAATTAACTGCTGCTAACTGAATCTGCCGTTAGCATGCTAACAGAACCGGGCTCAGCAGCCAGACCGGGTTCAAGCACAGTCTCTGAGACCAACAGGGAATAACGTTACAAAGAAAGTAGCAGTAGAGGTAAAGCTAATATAATAAAGCTAATACAGCTAACACTGAGGATCCAGTTGGTTTGGAGCTAGTCCTAATGTAGCTAACTGCTAACATAAGTTAATGTTATGGACCTTGCTAGTTTTGGCATATAGCTAACGTAGTTAACTGCTAACATTAACTATGATAGTAGGCTTGGATGTAATGCTAACATTAGCTAATGTTATGACCTTCATTACATGTCAACTCACTGCTAGCATTAGATTATTTGGAGATAAACATGAATGCTAATTAGCTGGCTTGGAGCTAATGTAAATGTAATTCTGACATGGATCCAGTTGTAGCTCACTGCTAACATTAGCTACCATTACTTCATGTAAAGATTGCCATGTAGTGAACCGCTAACTGTGGTTAGCTCGGTTGAATTGAATGTCAACGGGGGCCCTGTTAGACCGGACACGCTGGTTTCAGAGGTTCTGTTTGGTTCTGGTCCTGCCGCGTTCACTGGAAGGTAGATGCTGATGTTAGCTTATAGCGCTAGCGGTGAGGACTTTACTGAGGTCGCCTTGGGTCTGTTTGCTTGGTCGGTTATCGAGTTTCTGTCGTCACCTTCGGCTTCACGTTGACTCTCGACTGCCTGTGACACGTCATGTGTTTACCGGCCGGCTGCGTGGACGGAGCTGCCGTGTTCTCCGTGTTGCTGCAGCACAGTTGAAATCTGTTCCATCTCTCTGCGTTTGCTCATGACTTTTACTTTGGTACCATCGTTTTATTGTGAAGGAGTGAATGAGGAGCAGCAGCTGTAGAACACGTATGATTCAGCCATGATGTTTGTGTCAGGATGCTGATGATGTTTTCATCTTCTGTTGTTCTGCTGTGTTCTCACATGTTCTCTGACATGTTAGACACACACACACACACACACACACACTGGTTATACGTTGGGGCAGTAAAGGTGTGATCATGACTGATGAGTGTATTCAGTATGAAGATTCCCTTCAGAGGTGGAAACTGACGGAACACGTGGCTTCACGTGACACCATCAAAATGTTTGATTTTTATATTTATCATGCATCAACGGGTGGACAAATAATTTATATTCCAACACTTCAGAGTGTGTGTGCATCAGAAAATTCATAAGCTGTTGATCTGGAGGTGTTCAACCCTCAGCAGACATTAACTTCTCTCTGATTTACACACTTTATGATGGACAGATAGCTTGTTAAAGTAGCTAACCGCTAATTAACTGCTGCTAACTGAATCTGCCGTTGGCATGCTAACAGAACCGGGCTCAGCAGCCGGACCGGACCGGGCTGGAGCACAGCCTCTGAGACCAACAGGGAATAACGTTACAGTACCGAGGTGATTTACAGACTTTATGATGTAATATTCTAATATAATAAAGCTAACACAGCTAACACTGAGGAGCCAGTTAGTTTGGAGCTAGTGCTAATGTAGCTAACTGCTAACATCAGTTAATATTATGGAAATGGATAACATAGCTAACTGCTAACATTAGCTATTTTAGTTAGCCTGGATGTAACGCTAACATTAGCTAATGTCATGAACTTAATTAGTTTTTCCCTCCAAGTTAGCTCACTGCTAACATTAGCTACCATTAGTTGATGTAAAGATTGATAAGTAGTGAAGCTAACTGTGGTTAGCTCGGTCAGCCGTGTAGCTAACTGAACTGACTCAGCCCGGGATGCCAGGAGCCAAACCCGGCAAGAAAACCACCTCGGTAGGCTGCTGTATTCACTGTTAGACTGGACACTGCTGGTTCAGAGGTTCTGTTACTGTATTCACTGTTAGACTGGACACTGCTGGTTCAGAGGTTCTGTTACTGTGTTCACTGTTAGACTGGACACTGCTGGTTCAGAGGTTCTGTTACTGTATTCACTGTTAGACTGGACACTGCTGGTTCAGAGGTTCTGTTGCTGTATTCACTGTTAGACTGCTGCTCACTGCTGGTCTGGAGGTTGTGTTCAGTCACTGGAAGGTAGCCGCTGATGCTAGCTCATAGTGCTAACTGTGAGGGTGTAACACAATCGCTATTGGCTGCTGTAAACGCCAGTCAACATCCACGAAAAGCCCCTCCCTCTCTGAAACAGGAAACTCGTAAAAATGAGGACGCAAAGTGAGCTCTACTTCCTGTTTGATGGAGACAGTTTTATTCGTAACACCGCGCTGCGACACGTTCACGTCGTGAAGCGGGAAGTCTGTTCACGTACGAACGCTGGAACGTTGCGATGAACTTCCTGTCAGAGGTGTCAGATGATTGGACGGTTGATCCACAGGTGTGAAAAACTTCATGTCGTCTGTCACAACTGATTTATACGGAGGCCACGAAGATCATTTAGATAATAACATAATATTATGTTTTAGGACTTCTGGGCCTCGGTAAATTAAAGATGAAAGTAACAAATAAAATATTAAAACATCTGTTATATAAATAAATACATAATAAACACAAAATAAATTAAAATATACTTCTATGGAGGAACAAACCTGACTAATTAAAGGGTCGTTTAAAGGGTCAGTGTGTCAGATTTAATGACGTCTCTCCGTAGGGTCGTAGTTTCAGAGGCGAGGGTGAGGCGAGGGGGCTGCAGTCGTCATCAACTAAATCTGACACACTGGACCTTTAAAGGCGGCACTGACAGTGACGGAGTGTCTGGAGGGTTCATCCTCAGGAGAACTTCTCCTCCTGTGATCAGGCGTTAGGGGTCACCAGAGTCACGAGGGTCGACCCTCTGGGGAGTCTGAATAACTGAGCTCATGGATGTGAAATCATTGAATTGAACTTTTTATTTCACATTTTTCATTTTCAGCAGGAGTTTCTTCATGGCTGATTTTTATCGATTCTTTCATTTCTTTTATGTTTTTATCCCTTTTTTGTTCCGTCGTTCGTTCATGTGGCCATTTGATTTCTTCATGCACTCATTAATTTATTAATTTATTCACTAATAAGTCCGGTTTGCTCCTCCATACTTGGCGGCTGCTGTTACATCATCGCTGATGTCACTCTGTTTGAACGCCTCGGCTCGTCTTTTAGTCACATTTTTGTTTTTTAGCTTTCGTGCCGATAGACTCGAGCTCTCCGCCGCCAACCATCGAGGACTGCCATTCTCTTTTTCTCCCCCTCCTGCTCCTCCACCTCCTCCTCCTCCTCCTCCCACCTCCTCCACATAACTACTGACGCCTTTGCCCCCCCAACCTATCGCTTTAAAAGTACACAGTATGTCGAGTTTGACTCGCCTGAGGAGAGAAAAGAGCGAGGGTGCCATTGGGACAAGACGAGAAGAAATAAAGTGATGTTTCGGGGTAAGCACAGTTTAGGAATAGTCCTTTACTCTGTTCTCTCACTCAGTTTCTGTTCCTCCTCTTTCCTTTCTCCTTTGTCTTCACACATATTCTCCTCCTTTGCTTTTTGTTTTTTTGACTCCTCCGTCGTGTGTCTGTGTTTCGTGTGCCTGATGACTCCATCTCTCCATCTTTTCTGTTCCCTTTGTTTCTTTTTGCATCATTGTTTCCTTCAGAAGCTCAAACTGTCAGCTGTGCAGACTCAGACTGTTGTAGATTACTCACTTTCAGTATGTGCAGTGTTCGTGCTGGTGACTTTGTGTCCTTTTAGACTGCTTCTTCTTCTTCTTCTTCTTCTTCTTCTTTTTCCTCTTCTTCTTCTTCTTCTTTTTTGTTGGGGGGGATGCTAGTCTGACCAATCTGGCAACCCGCACAGCTAACAAGTCTTAATCTTAATCTGATAGCTCTAACTGTAGACAGAGTGCCAGATTGACGCCAACACTCCTTAAGCTCCTCCCTTCGCAGCCTTTGACCAATCAGCTGAAGGCTTTAGATGAGCGAGAGCACCAATCAGCTCTCTCCCATCTAACGTCCGGTCATGGAGGGGGAGGAGACGAGGGCAGGAAGTCAAACAGAGTGTTGGGACGTAGCCGTAGGAGCAGATTTATTCAAGCATTTTCAAAGAGTGGCCTTCTGCTCGCTAACCCCGCCCTCCCCTCTCTCTGATTGGTCTGTTTGCAGCTGGAAGAGGACAGGCACCAACCGCGGCCCAATCAGCTGAGGAGGCTGGCCTCCTACGTCTTCTCCTCCTCCACCCTGGAGACGGAGCAGTATCCCCACGGAGGAGGCAGCTTCATCCAGAGGAGCCGCTCGGCGGAGAGCAGCCCCGCCCACATCACCGCCGCCAACGCCTCGGTGCGCCGCCGGCACGCCGGCACCCTGCCGACGCCCGGCAGCCCGCGGAGCAGACACTCGGTGCTGAACGTGTCGAGGACGCAGCTGCAGCAGATGTTAGCCAAGCTCATGAACAAGAACAGCAGCTGAGAGACGGACTCATGACGCACACACACACACACACGTCACATGACACACGTCACATGACACACGTCACATGACACACACACATGCAGAGTCTGTCAAACTTTATTTGATTCGTCCTCCATAAATTGATGAAGATAAATCCTAAAATCGTTGTCGGACAGTTCGATCCCATCGGGAGTCCGCCTGAATCACCACGCCGTGTTTCAGAACAGGAAGTCAGACAGCATAGAGGATCGATTTTCAAAATAAAACACCCTGTGCAAACACAAAAGGGAAACTGTTTCACTCTGTAGCTTCTTAATCTGAGCGAGTTAAAGTGTGGAGGGCGCACGCCGTGATGTCACAGAGCGTGCCCGATGACGTAACGTTTGAAGGCGTGAGCGTTCATTTAAAACCAACCGGCAACCTCCGTCTCCGTGAAGTGAAACACAAACTGCAGTTCCTCTTGTCGTCCACTCGAGGCTGGCTCCAGAAGTGAGTCAGTCTCCATAAGTCCCCATGTTAAAATGTCCAACTTCACAGCAGAAATAAACATGTTTACAGCCTGGTACAAAAAACAGTTTTGGTCTCTATAGCTAATTTACCCGTTCATGACAACTGTACTGAGGGTGAATTTTTATACAACTCACCTGTTCAGATTATATTAAGGCTTAAAGTTATGCAGGATTAAGAGCGTGGACGCTTTGATTGACAGGTGGCGTGGTCACAGATGGCAGATGTCATTCAGTCCGCCTCAGGTCCATCGATGATCTGCGACTTTGACCTTATGTAGATTAGTCAGGAGGAGGAAGAAGCAGGACTACAAACATGGCGGCGGCCAGAGCCACCATGTTGGACGTCACTCCAGACTCTGCACACACACACACACACACACACACACGAAGCCAGATAATAACCACAACAAGCCATATTACTGGCACACAGCAGCACCGCTGTGCTGCCAAACACACCGTCACACACAGACAGACGAACAGACAAAGAGGAGGAGGAGAGGAGGAGGAGTGGAGGAGGAGTGGAGGAGGAGAGCTGGTGACCTCCATGCAATAAACTAAAAAAAGCCTCTCTGCAAACGTGATGTTGCACACGCCACAAACTGGAGGAAATGATGTGAAAGTGAAGAAGAGGAGCGCTCCAGAGCGGGCTGCTGACAGACTGTTAAGCTTTACGCTGTCTAATTATTTTCCTGATAAACGAAGGAGCGATCGTCGAGGAATGCAGGTCGTCCCGGCGATCAAGTCTTTTGTTTTTTTGTTGCACCGAGACTTTTGGAGTTCTGCCGTTCCCCCCTCCGATCATCCCGCCCACCGGCCCGCCCACCGAGCAATATGCCGCCACCGCCGCCGCTTCACGAAGCCGTGACCCAAAAAAACAAAAAAAAGCTTCATTAAACGTGTGTGTGAAGGCACGAGTGTGAGTTTCCTCTGTCCAATCAAAGCCGGGACGGCAAAAAACTGTCGGGCCAAGTACGGTGGCCCTGAAGTGCACACACACACACACACACACACACACACACACATAAAAAAACACAGCGACGTTTTAAAAAAATAAATTCTCGTCACAGAAATCACAAAATTCATTTCATAAAAATGTTTAAAAAAAAAAAAAAGACGACGACCAGAAAAAATCTTCAGTGACGACCTCGTTTCCTCGTTTCCTCGTTTGTTTTGCTGAATGTAGCTTTTTAATTTATGTTTTATTCATTAATAAAAATCATTTTATAAACGATGTTTCGCCGTTCGGAGCCACACAGCTGTTAAACAGAGAGCCATGGAGCATCATGGGAAGTGACATCACACCTGATTGTTTGATCAGTCCAGCCTGAAACGCTGTGTCTCACCTCAGATACCTCTGTGTAGTACTCTGTGTACTCTGTGTACTGCGTTCCTTATTCGAGTATGGCTGTCGTGAACTTACAGGAAATCACATTTGATTTTCTTCTTCTCTGAATTATAGCGGCACAGAGCGTGAGCTCATCACATTTGCACACTGACGTATTCACCTCCAGGTGCCGGTGCAGGTACCAGATCGGCTCGCGGTCCTTCGTCTGCTGATGCACGAGTAGATACACGGCGTACGTTGGAGAGTTGTGATTGGCTGTAGTCATAGCAACTAGGTAAACGCTGTACGTCCGTCAGAGAGTTGACGGAGTTGGTTTTCACGTGTTTCTGTGATTGGCAGCAGCAATAAACTATATAACTATATGTGTATATATGTGTGTGTGTATACATACATACAACAATACATTTATGCACAGTATTAATTCAATTAATAATAAGAAAAAGACAAATCCGCTCACTGAGAGCTTAAATAAATGACATCTATCTATCACGTCCGGGTGGCGTTGCCATAGATACCGTATTGTCTGACCCCGAGCCGATCTGGTCCCGCCCCTTCAGCTACAGAGACAAAATGGCGTCCGCTGAGGACGAGAAGCGTCCAGAGTTCAACACACACTGATGGACGAGGACAGACACAGCGTTCGTCTCCGTCAGATTGTCATGAGATTTGTTTTCAGCCGTTTGGGTGGCGAAGGAATGACCGACTCTGCCTCTGATTGGCTGACAGTCGTGTTCTTACCCAGCCAATCAGAGGCAGAGGAGCATGCAACATGCTAACATCGGCGTGTTAGCACTGTGATGGCTAAGTCGAGGTCACTGATCAGGTTATCGTGGACAGCGAGCGACACATTGCTACTGATGGAGACTCTTCTGTGTCTATAACGAGATAATTAAGTCGTAATCTGGAGAGCTCGTTATCTCCGCATGTGGAGATTTAACGTGTCAGATCTGCATCGGGGTTTGTTGAGGTTCGTTCATTCAGTTTTATGTTGATGGAGATGCTGTGAGAGGTTCAGGCGGCCATGTTGGTTCTGGTTTTGGTGTTTTGGTTGGACCCAGCTGACCCAACGATGACTCGATGATGTGACATGTTGGGTTTGGATCACAGTCTTATCTCCAATGTGCTTCCTCTTCCATCACTGGACTTTACTGTTGCACTTTATCACTGAGTGGACCGGAGAGAGGGAGTCAGGCCGGGCCGGGCCGGGCCGGGCCGAGCCGGGGGTCTCACTGTATGGATGCAAAACACAGATGCAATAAGTGAAACGAGAGAGAGAGAGAGAGAGACTTATTTACACATTTTTAAATCAAACCATCAGTTTGACTTTCTTTCCAGCTGCTCCTTGAACTCACCACGGGAGGCGACGCTGACGTCAGCTGTGACGGATCATCAACGTTAAACGTCTCATGCTCGTTGATCTGAAGTGAGGCAGCCTGGGAAGGAAAAAATCTGATGGAGGGTTTAAAAAAAAAAAAAACGATGAGCAGGAATAAAAAAGTCCTGAATCACCTCAATAATCGAGCAGAGCGACGGCCTGATAACGTGATACGCTCGTATCGTAGTAAATGTGTGTTTCAGTGTCGTGTTGGCCTTTTAGTGAAAGTGCGTCCTGTTGTTCGATAGTAGATCGAGAAGTGTCAGACGTCTTATTTTGGCGGGGTAGTCAGTGGGCAACAAACATCCGACGCTGATGACGTCCAGACTTCGATCCGAAAAGCAACAACCACAAAGTTCAAAGTTCTCGAGGCGGAACTGATGTGAGCCATGACCAAAAAAAACCCGATCCCACGGGTCAGTTCTTGAACGATGATGAAGAGCGCCGGGTTAGTTTGACTTCGTGGTCAAACTGCGTAAAGACAGCGACGGCGTCCATAAAAGACGTTTTACTGTCAGCTCACCTCGTGAAAGAAACATCTGTAATTTTATCCACGTTCAAGTTAGCAGAGGGCTAAACAGGAAGTTAGCGGCTCGGCCGGCGGAGGTCTCACCTGCATCCGCCTCCAACGCTGCATCCAGGTCTCTTTACGTGTCCGTGACTCCGCCTCATCGGCTGCGCACAGCTCTCATTGGTTTGAGTCATCGGCTGCCCACTTTGAATGAACGACGCTCCATCGAGACGTCTTCAGCAGAAGAACACGAGAGGTGGTCGTGGCTCATTGTGATGGTGGAGTGTTGAGTTGTTTAAATATTTGGCGCTCTGTGATATTTTGAATGTCGTCACTTCCAAAGTGAGACCTGCTCGGACGGCCACTTTGTGCAGTGAAGCCAAACAGTTGTTTTCTCAGCGTGTTAAAGGGCTACATTAACTAAATATGCACCACTTCCTGTTTCATTAAGCTTGAGGCGTTGACGTCGGGCTCGTCCCGCTCTGACAGTTTGTTTTCACGCTGCTTCGTGCTGAGTTCAGCCCGTTTTATATATTTAGCAAAGCGTTACACTGCAACCACTCGGAGAATGTATGAAGTGGACTAGCTGCTAACTGAACTTTATTTTGCACGCTCGCAAAATGATTCACCTACCGTACAAGATTGTCACTGATACATGTCGATGTTTCGTCACCGTGAACGCCGCCATGCACATTCGGTTAAAAACAGGCCGTGAAAAGCTTCGAGTGTGCTTATTCTGCCGACGACACCGAGTTTAAAAAAAACACAATCGGCAGCGTTAAAGACTGTTTACCGACTGTCGCCACTCTTTGCATGAGATCTACTGTTTGTACGACATGCACCTCTGACTGTAAAATGACTGAAAACAGCACTGTACTGTAATTACAACAAAAACACGGTGAATATACACCTCTGACTGAAAAACGTCTGTGATTCTTTTGTAAATAATTTATGCCGCTGTTAGAGGAGATACTCACGGATCAGAGCTGCCGAGCTGACGTCGACACGACGCGAAGCAGCCGGAGCTTTTCTTTTTTAGTCCATCACATCTTTTATCGTGAATGTTTTCATCCACTGTTTCGTTTGCGTGTCACGACGCCGTTCAAACATCGTGGACGTCGTTTTCTGTGAGTGGTCGCGAGAGGATTCGATTGTTGGGAAAGCGACTTCCTGCTTCATGAACTTAAAGAAGTCAATGGACTGTTTGAGGTGCCGTAATTCATCCGTCAAATCTAAAAAGAGCTTCAAATCTTTACGTTTAGGACACTCCAAACAAAATGTTTCAACTTACTTACAAACTACACGTAACCCCCTGAAAAACCATGATCCACCCCCGTGGATGTAAAACATCAACCGTAATGACTAATTATTCATTTAATGAAGTTCATCACTTGAAAACACGTCGATGGTTTGCCACGATGTCTAAGAACATGTTTAATCACGTTCAGAGTGTCGCGTTAGTCAAACTCAAACTCGACAAATGTAGCCAGTAAAAGTGTCGACGTGCAGTCAAACTAAAAATCAGGCTGAACTTGAAAGGTTTTTATTCATTGAAAAAAAAATGACAATAACTTTGAAGTTTCTGTCTTCGCACTTTTCTAAAAGCAGACGAGTGGCGATGTTAAAACAGTTACAGAACATTTATACCTCATGAGTCACGCTACAATTATATAAATGTGCAAATGGTTTGAAGCTCCTGTGTCAGTGCTGATCTTTATGGAATAACAGGGTGATAATGTACAGATAAAACTGTGTCTCCATGTCCACGTTCAGTCTGGACCTCGTGTGTCGCTAACGGTTGATTCTCAGAGAAACATTCAGATGAGTCCAGTACAGAGGTTGGTCCAGGTGTTGTTTAACTTAGCTTAGCACAAAGACTGGACGCAAGGGGAAACTGCTAGCTCAACTCCTACTTTTACATGAATCTCATTAGCTAACGGGCTAGTCAGTCCATCCTGATGATGTGGTTGGTGGTTAGCTGCACTGCTAAATGCTAAAACCAAGAAGTGAAGCTGAAGTGAAGGGTTCAAATCCGACCTGCGGCTCTTTGCTGCGTGTCATTTCCATCTCTCTCTCTCCATATTCCTGTCACCCTTCAGCTGTCTCTGTCAAATAAAGCTCAAAAAGGCCAAAAAAAAAAAAGTCATCTGTTTATGAAACAACATACAACATGTCAGTGAGGCAGCTGTGGAGTTGTTGTTGGGAAGTGGATTGGTTTTTTCTCTTTTGGTGGTGCTAGGCTAGCCGTTTCACCCCCTGCCTCCAGTGTTTGTGCTAAGCTAAGCTAAGCTAAGCTAAGGTAAACACAGACCTCTGAACTTGATTTATTCCATCAAATGTCTGAATGTTTCTGAGAGGTTCTGTGGTGGAGGTGAAGAGTGTTTCAGCTCATGTGATGATCCGTGAGTGTCTTTCACGTGTACAAACACAGTTTCTTTTCTATCACTATATGATTGTACAGTACTGCTTGTATAATTTACAGGTAAAGCATGTATTTTAAACTTTTTGTAAATCCAAATGATAACTGTGTACATATATACAGAAATGTAGAAAGTAATTAGGTTTGCAGTTAATCTCTAATAGCATGATAATTAGCAGGGTTTAGTATGTATGTACAGGCTGTATGTTAAATCTTTATGAAGGGAAACACTTGAAAATCACCTGATATCAGACTGCGTGCTGTCTAAGGATAAACTCTGCAATGCATTTTTTTGTGCCTTTTATATCAATGTATGTAATCTAGACAATCTTGAAAAGCTTGTGTACAACCAAAATGACATTAAAATGGTTTTGGGGGCAAATACATCAGTTCCTGTTGTCTTTATTTGTGGCGCCAAACAGTGCTGCACGTCTTCAGCTTCCTCTAAAACATCAACACACGAGGAAGGAACAAAACTTCAATGAAAGATTGGACGTCATCGTCACAAAGCAGTTAGCTCGAAAGCAAGTTTAGCGAGTGTTTTTTTAGCGGGTCGTCCAAAAACTGTTGCACGCTGACGTACAACGCGATATTGTCGGTAGAATCCAACGAGCAATAAGAGAGTACTGAACGTGAACAAGAAGACGTTAAATTGACTTTGAATCCAATCAATGCAGTGACGGCTTCATCGTCACCGTTAATGTTTCGAAACTCACCCGTGAGTTGTTCAAGTTCGGTTCAACTCGGGAAAGACTGAAGGCAACAAGTATTTAACAGTAAATGTCATTGAAGTTAATGTGAATTATTAAGCTCTGCTGGAACTGTGTTTGAACTTGAGTGTTGGTTACTATCTTATTTTAGATGTTTGATTGTGCCCCCTAAATAAATATGGACAGAATTAATTAATTCCACCCCTCGTTTATTGTTCATGAACGCTCAAAGGTCTTGTTGTATCAGTAGACTCCATCCATGTTTCTGTTCAGAGTGGACTCCTGTCTTGTTTTGTGTTGATTCAGTTGTGTTGCATTTCAGGTGTTGTCGCCCACGGAGCAGAGCACTGCGTCGCCACCCTCCCCGGACTATCGGACAAAAGGCCAGAGCGACGAGAAGGAACATTTCCACATCCTTCCTCAGCTTCAGGCGAAGAGGGCCGACTTCCTCACCGTCATGCTAACCGGTACCTTGCCTCAGCGCCGGAGCTTCGCCACGCCGGACAAAGAAGTCCCAGAATCTCCCGGGCCAAAGGATGACGACGTCACAAAGAGCGAGTCCAACAGCGAGGCAAGTCAGAAGAGCACCGAACGTAGCCAAGACGCTGCACCTTCAACGCTAATGGCTGAGGACCAGAGGGGCCAGAGGGAGCACGCCTCCGCTGCTGATGCAGATCCTGACCTGGAGGACGCCTCCAAAACCCTGGTCCTTTTCTCACCTGGAGACACTCGCAAGTCTCCCTCTGGTGGAGATCATGTTCTAGAGGGTGAGTTGGCCACGCCGTGTGCCCTCATTTCCCGTAACGACCGCCTCCTGGTCGGGGAAGCGATTCAGGCTGAGCCCTCTGAGACCGGCCGCTTGTCCCCTGCTCTCAGGTCAGACCTGAGACCATCCACTCCCATCGCTCCTGCATCACCGCCCTTCACCAAAGTCGAGCGCACTTTCATCCATATTGCAGAGACATCACACCTCAATGTCATGTCTTCCAATGGTCACTCTGCCAAGGACAGTGACCGGGAAGTCTTGGCCATCATGAAGGCAGCAGCTGTGGAGGATGATGCCCCTGAGCAGGCGGCAGTACCAGTGACAGAAGAGCCTCCAGAGGAGTCTGTGCCAGACCAAACTATACCGGCTGACAAACACCCCAATACTGAGAATGGTCCGTCGACGATCCTGGCCCAGTCTTTGGAGGCTGTTCCAGAGGCCACGTCACCGGTTCATGAACGTAAAGATCTGTCACCAGAACCTATGAGACAGCCATCATCCAGTGAAGAAGCTGCCAAGCTTCAGACAACCGGATCAGAACTACCAGTTGCCATGAAGCCCAGAATCCGAAGCCGAATCCCAGTACTCATCTCCGAAGAGGACTCAGGTTCAGAGCAGTCCTCCTCCCTCTCCGCTCGGGCTCGGCTTCAGCAGCGAGCCAGGCAGCTGGACTTGGCTCGCATGTTGGTCCAGAAGCAACAGGGTCGCTGGATGAGGAGGAGGATGTTGTCTGGGACGTCATCATCATTATCCTCTGGGGACGATGAGCGTCGGAGGGCTTCGGAAACTTTGTCCACCACCGGCTCAGAGGAGGACACGCATACCTCGGACGAGTCCAGGAGGAGCTCCCGCCTCAAACCGACTGAAGAGCAAGGCTCCAAGGAGTGCCGGAGCAGGATCCCCAGGCCCATCACCCCCGTAAAGAGGCCTTCAGTGGGGCTCGCTGCTGCTGCTCCGTCTCCTCTCTCCTTCCCAGACTCCAGCACTACCAAAGGATCATCTTCCTTCACTAACGGGTAAGATCATTTCTCTTTCAGAGACTTTGAAGCAGTTTGCTCACATGTTTTTGAAGTAATAACACCTTCATTTTACTCTTTTGTCCACAGGAATCAGAAAATTGGACTCAGCACTCTCAGCACTCAACGGAAATCCAAACCTGCCTCGCCCAGATCCTCGTCCTCTTGTCCCCGTCCCTCTGCTGCCCCTGCCCCCTCTGGCAGCCCTCGAATGCCCCTGCGAGTCCTGTTTGGAACCCGCCGCAGCCTTAGCTCCACCCACTGCAGGACTGACAGCCCCTCGCCTCAGAGGGTATGTCCGTCGAGGCAGCCCCTTTCGGTTCGAGCCCCAACTGTCCCCATGCTACCGCCCAGGACTACAACAACAACCATGCGGCGCAGTGCCTCACAGGAAGCCACCGCCGCCCAGACCTCCTCTGGCACCACGCCCGCCAGGACCAGGCCCAAACCAGCCGGTGCGTCTAAGGGGAAGCCAAATGCCCGAGAGAAGGTGGTGCCCGCTAGATAATACAAAGAGACTCAGCACTGAGACATGTTTGTGTATAATCAGTCTTCGGACAAGCTACGCCTCAAAGGTTCTCACCTGGTTCCATATTAGACTGTGACGTTTCAATGACCTCCTTCAATTCATTCGATGTATACAGACCTCTTATATTTATATCCAAGGACAGCTTACTGAACTATCTACATGGGCTTCCAGTAATCTTGACTGACTGTCGTACAGGAGCGTTGCTGCCATGGTGCTATGGGTACGTCTGCTGCTCCCCGGTCAATCCCCGATCTAACTGGTTTCTGGAGCTGAGACTCATCATCACCACGGCCTCCAACAAGTCCAGTTTCAGAGACTCTCACCTTACACAGAAATATCCCAGCTTGTCCACAGCTATACTATTCTTCTATTGACAGTACCCTGCTTGGATCACGCTGCATGGTGAAGTATATCACAAATACACTGAGTCTGTAGAGGGAAAACATGTACAAAAATCTGTACCTTTAAATTATTTGATATAGTTCTCCCCTTCCTGTTGGCACAAACAGAATTGGACTGGTTTGACTGCCTGACCCGTGTTAATAAAGATTCCTAACTATATGCTGTACTCATTACGGTCTCGGATAAAGAGAAGAGTTGGATGTGAACACAAGATAAATAGCTCGGTCGCTTGCCTCCTCCTCATGGTGTGACAATGGGCATGCTTTAATCATTCTATTTTCTGGGTGTTTTTATTTTGTTTATGCTCTGAATTGTACATAATAGAATCATTTCCCATAAAGACATCTTTATTTTTTATCTTGCAAAGTGTAAATCTCGAGCCTTTGACCTTCTGTTTCCAATGTGTTGGCACTATGCCTGTTTTTTAACGCATGAGAAAAACAGGGTTAACCATGAGAGGACGTTATACCTGCTTGGATTCTGCTGGTCGTTGGAGCCCATGTTGTGTTTGTACGGAGGGTCGATGGGCACTGAGCTGTGAAGTAAAGTCTTGGTCATGTGGAAGGGGGTCTTGTCATTCTTTCTCACTTCAGTAAACCCAAAGACCTGCCCGATCTGGATCCAGACTTCCCTCTATAACTTGTCACCATATCAGAGCTGATATTAAGATCAGATCAGACTTTATTGATACTTGTTACAGCAGCTCACGATATACAAAGTGGATCAGAAAATACTCATGAATAAATAAATGTTAGCGTCCTGGTGGCTCAGCTGGTAGAGCTGCAGCGACCCGGTTCTGACTCTGGCCTGTGGTCCACATTTCCTTTGCTGTCTGTCGTTCCCTCCTCTGTCTCCATGCTTTCCTGTCTGTCTTCAGCCGTCCAGAGTTCCCACCAAGCCCACGATAACAGACTGTCTTCATGGTTTGTACCGTCCTCCAGTCTGTCTACAGAGAGTATGCTAACACAGCGCTAACAGCTGTTCGTAGTTCATGTTTGCACACAAACAGATGGAGCTGCTGTGACAGGTACAGGTGAGTGCAGGTTTGTATCAGACATCCACAGACAGGAACACGTTCATCACTGGAAAATGATGTTTGGCTGTTAGCAAAGTTGTTGACTCGCTAGTTTTTGATCAGAAGTAATCAGAACAAATACTCGAGTACAGCTGTAGTCATGGTTACCACAGAGGGATTACACTCTGAGGTGTTTTTTTATTATTATTGTCTGTAAAGTTTAAAATCAGTCTGTAGACACATGATCTGATCATATCAGCTGATGTCAAACATTAAATATTATAATTATGATTATTTTGGGGTGACGTCAGCGGGGGGGGGGGGGGGGGGGGGTTCTGTTGTCGTTCCGCTGGTTGTCCACCAGGGGGCGGTGACGTCACGCCGGAAGCCACAGACAGCCAGCGGTGATGACGCAGTCCAAGATGGAGGCGCAGGTGGAGCTGTGCTGCGTGGACAGGTTTCCTGCTCACCTGAGTCCTCTGGATGTGTTCATACTGAAGTCTCACCTGGACTCAGTGTTCCACAATGACACCGACCCACCGACCGTCCTCTTCACCCCGCAGCGGCCGCCACACGGCCCCGGGAGGCCGGGCATTTTACTGCGCGTCCACCCGACCACCGAGGAGGAGACTGCGGACTGCCCGAGAGCGGAGTCCCGGAGCCGGGTCCGGCTGTTCACCAGCCGCTTCTTCATGCGACACCACGGGCTCCAGCGGCTCGGCAGCACGGGGACGGTGCGGGCTCTGGAGCCGGTCGCTCTGGACAGAGT
>CP136867.1:33667897-33865397 GCA_033000465.1 Sciaenops ocellatus | reverse complement strand
ACTGCAGTGAACCGCTAACGTTAGCATGTTACACTAATGTTAGAACATTACGCTAACCTGCTAAGTGTTAGCATGTTACGCTAATGTTAGCATGCTCAATATCTTATGCTAACCTGCTAAGTGTTAGCATGTTACGGTAACCTGCTAAATATTAACATGATGTGCTAATGCTCAATATCTTATGCTAACCTGCTAAGTGTTAGCATGTTATGATCATTTTCCAAATGTGAGCATGTTATGCTAATGTGCTAAATGTTAGCATCTTAAAATACCCCTCTAAAGGTTAGCATGATGTGCTAAAGCTGTCAGTGTGAATATTTTAAGCATATACGAAATGTTAGCATGTTAAGCTATTCTAGCATGTTACGCTAATGTTCTAAATGTTAGCATGTCATGCGAACGCTAGCCTTGTATATGATCCTTTACATGTTAACTTATTGTGCTAACATGCTAATTGTTAGCCTTGTATATGACCTTTTATATGTTAACTTATGCTAACGTGCTAATCGTTAGCAGGCGTCCGGGCTAACAGTCGTCTCTCGTGCAGACTGGTCTCACTCGGAGACATCCTGACGGTTCCAGCTGAAAACCATCCGGACCTGCTGGAGTCCAGTTCAGAGGGAGTCCTCAGGTACTGATCCGGCCCGTCAGCTGAAGACCAGAGACGCTGCGCGGAGGAGTCCTCAGCTGATGATGCTGTGCTGTGACCTTTGACCTTTCAGGTGTGCGGCGCTGTTCTTCAGAGTGCAGAAGGTGTGTCCGTCTGCAGGAGAAGAGGAGGAGGAGGGAGGAGGAGCTCACCTGGCCGACAGACTGCACACCTCGCTCTACATGGTGACCTCTGACCTCTGCTCTGTAGCTCGTTAGCACACAGCTCACCTGAGGACAGGTGTAACCTCTTTGTTTTGTCTCGTCAGCGAGCGTCCACCAACAGCGCCGTCCCGTGCTGCTCCGTGGACGGAGCGTCTCTGTGGAGCGGTCTGTCGCCTCCGGGACTCAACGAGACCGTCGAGCTCCTCTGCAGCATCGTCCTGCCGCACCTGCAGCGCAGGTAACTCACCTGTCTGCCGGGAGCTGACTGCTCTGCTGTCATGATGTCATGTGATCAGTGATGTCAGCGTTTTGTCTGCTCGCAGCGGCTCTCTGTCTGGTTGCACCGTCCTCCTTCACGGCCCTGCAGGAAGTGGTAAAGTGGCGGCGGTGAGCGCGGCGAGCCGCAGACTGAACCTCCACCTGCTGAAGGTACGACGGAGGGTTTAACCTGCACGCTCACTCGCTATTGGCCGCTGTAAATGCCAATCAAAGGTGACGCTTCCTGTTCACCTGTGTGCAGGTGGACTGTGTGAGTCTGTGCGCTGACTCTCCTGCAGCCTCGGAGGTGAAGCTGACGGCGGCGTTTCAGCGAGCGGACGCCGTGCGGCCGTGCGTGCTGCTGCTCAGGAACCTGCAGCTCCTCCTCCGACCTCGAGGAGGCGTCGAGGAGGACGGCAGGGTCCCCGCCGCGCTCCACCAGCTGCTCCACGGCGCCTCCAGCAGGTCACTGACTGCCTCACACAGCAACACCGTCCTCACAGGTCCTTGAAATCCTTGAAAGTTTGTGAAAAGTCTTGGATTGATGTCTTGGTGTTTCAGTGTGGTCGTCGTGGCGACGGTCTGCAGACCTCGGGATCTGTCTGCCGGTGTCGTGGCGGCGTTCGTCCACCAGGTGGAGTTAGAGAGTCCCACCGAGGAGCAGCGGCGCTCCGCGCTCGCCTGCCTGAGCCGAGACCTCCAGCTGGGCCAGGACGTCAGCCTGGACCGGCTCGCCAAGCTCACCACGGTACGACAGACCAGGACCAGAACCAGGACACAGACCAAGACCAGGACCAGAACCAGGACACAGACCAAGACCAGGACCAGAACAAGGACACAGACCAAGACCAGGACCACAACCAGGACACAGACCAAGACCAGGACCACAACCAGGACACAGACCAAGACCAGGACCAGAACCAGGACACAGACCAGAACAGACTAGTTCTTCAGAGTTTGATGTCCACAGGTGTCGTTAAGACTGAACTTAACGTGGACGACAGTGAGCGTGCTCAGTAATCATTTCTCCTCCTACTCTTCCTCCTCGTCCTCTTCCTCCTCCTCCTCTCTCTCCTCTCCCTCCTCCTCCTCCTCCTACTCTTCCTCTCCCTCCTCCTCCTCTCTCTCCTCGTCCTCTTCCTCCTCCTCCTCTCCCTCCTCCTCCTCCTCCTACTCTTCCTCTCCCTCCTCCTCCTCTCTCTCCTCGTCCTCTTCCTCCTCCTCCTCTCCCTCCTCCTCCTCCTGCTCTTCCTCACCCTCCTCATCCTCTCTCTCCTCTTCCTCCTCCTCCTCCTCCTCCTACTCTTCCTCCTCCTCCTCCTCCTACTCTTCCTCACCCTCCTCCTCCTCTCTCTCCTCTTCCTCCTCCTCCTCCTCCTCCTCAGGGCTTTGTGTTGGGGGATCTCGTGGCTCTCCTCGTTGAAGCCGGTCGCTCCTCCTGCAGGAGGCTGATTCTCAGCTGGTGAGACTAACGAGTCATTTTAACGAAGTGACCAATCAGAGCTCAGGCTGTGTGATCATGTGACTTCCTGTTCCTGCAGTGCTGGTCGGCAGGAGGCGGAGCTTTGCTCCAGCGGAGCGACCATCATGAACCAGGACTTCACCTCGGCCCTGCAGGCCCTGCAGGAGGCGCAGTCCACGTCCATCGGAGCCCCGCAGGTGATCACATGATGTCCTCTGTCCTGTCTCCTAAGTCCTCTGTGTCCTCTGTCCTGTGTCCTCTGTGCTGTGTCCTTTGTTATCTGTCCTCTGTCCTGTCTCCTAAGTCCTCTGTGTCCTCTGTCCTGTGTCCTTTGTTATCTGTCCTCTGTCCTGTATCCTCTGTCCTGTCTCCTAAGTCCTCTGTCCTGTGTCCTTTGTTATCTGTCCTCTGTCCTGTGTCCTTTGTTATCTGTCCTCTGTCCTGTATCCTCTGTCCTGTGTCCTTTGTTATCTGTCCTCTGTCCTGTATCCTCTGTCCTGTGTCCTCTGTCCTGTGTCCTCTGTCCTGTGTCCTTTGTTATCTGTCCTCTGTCCTCTAACCAGCTGCTGTGTCCACAGATCCCTGATGTGCGCTGGGAGGACGTTGGAGGTCTTCAGCAGGTGAAGAAGGAGATCCTGGACACAGTCCAGCTTCCTCTGCAGCGTCCAGAACTTCTGTCTCTGGACCTGAACCGGACCGGAGTCCTGCTGTACGGACCGCCGGGGACAGGAAAGACTCTGCTGGCAAAGGCTGTGGCTACTGAGTGCTCCATGACCTTCCTCAGGTAAACTCACCTTCCTCAGGTAGACTCACCTTCACCTTCCTCAGGTAGACTCACCTTCCTCAGGTAGACTCACCTTCACCTTCCTCAGGTAAACTCACCTTCCTCAGGTAGACTCACCTTCACCTTCCTCAGGTAGACTCACCTTCACCTTCCTCAGGTAGACTCCTTCACCTTCCTCAGGTAGACTCACCTTCCTCAGGTAGACTCACCTTCACCTTCCTCAGGTAGACTCACCTTCCTCAGGTAGACTCCTTCACCTTCCTCAGGTAGACTCACCTTCCTCAGGTAGACTCACCTTCCTCAGGTACTCACCTGTCGTGTTGTTTGTGTTTCAGTGTTAAAGGTCCGGAGCTCATCAACATGTTCGTCGGTCAGAGTGAAGAAAACATCAGAGAAGGTTCGTTAACGACGTGTTTGATTTCAGTTTTAATAATTAAGAAGTTCAGAAGCGGGGCGTCGATTAGCTCAGTTGGTAGAGCGTCCGCCCCATGTACGAAGGCTCGGCAGCGGCGCGTGTTCGATTCCCACCCGTGGCCCTTTGCTACATGTCATTCCCCGTCTCTCCCTCCCACGTTCATTCATTCATTCATTCTCTCTTCGACTGTCTCTATCCAATAAAAGCTTGAAAAAAAAAAGAAGTTCAGAAGCTTTAAAATAAATTAAATTTTAAATAAATAATTAATGATGTGAATCGTTAGCTATTAGTGATTAGTTCAATCAGCTGTTAATCAGACTTAGACTTTAACGAGAGTCCACCATGTTTGTTCAGCAAACACTGACTGTAGAGGGTGAGGCGAGGGGGCTGCAGTCGGGCACCACCAGATTTCACAGATCTCATTATCATAATTTATTCAGAGAGGGGTGTGTGTGTGTGTGTGTCTGTGTCTGTGTGTGTGTGTGTGTTCAGTGTTCCACAGAGCGCGCTCAGCTGCTCCGTGTGTCGTCTTCTTTGATGAACTGGACTCTCTGGCTCCCAGCAGGGGGCGCAGCGGAGACTCTGGTGGGGTGATGGACAGGTGAGTGTTTACCTGCACTGACTCCAGGTCAGGTGACAGTCTGTGGTGTTTTATTGTGAAAGTCAGTGTGGTGTTTTATTGTGAAAATCTGGTGTTTTATTGTGAAAGTCAGTGTGGTGTTTTATTTTGAAAGTCTGGTATTTTATTGTGAAAGTCTGCACGGCGTTTTATTGTGAAAATCTGTGTTTTATTGTGAAAATCAGGGTTGTGTCTCAGCTGCTCGCTGAGCTCGACGCTCTGAACTCGTCTGTCGGAGTTTTCGTGATCGGAGCCACAAACCGTCCGGACCTGCTCGACCAATCACTGCTGAGGCCCGGCAGGTCAGAGGTCTCTCACACACACACACACACACACACACACACACACACACATATCAAACTCAAGGCCCGCGGGCCACATCTGGCCCGTGAATGAATTACTTTTGGCTGGCCTGCCGGTTTATCGCACGCGCCACCATAATACTACAAATCCCACAATGCACTGCCCGTGCGTCGGCACGTCAATCACGGGCCCGCGAACGCAGTGAGGGCTTTTAAAACCGAGCAGATGCTGCAGGAAAACTCAGCTCCGACGCAGAGTTTCCACGTTTCATCCCCGACACGATGCTCCAGCTGTGCTCAGGCTGCTCAGACGCTCTCCATGTTTGGCAGCACACAGAAACTTCACACAGGAGTCTGACTGATGAACACCTTCACTCAGTGCTGAGGATTTCCTCAGTCTGACCCGACACTGATGGACCTCAGACACCGAGCACGTGGCTCAGACGAGTGAGCGTCACACAGCAGCAAACGGTGCTTTGACATTAACATGTTGTCACTGCAGATAGAGCCAGAAGAAATGAACGGAACTGATTTGATTTTTGATTTTTATTTATTATTTGTTTCATAATTAATGTTGTTTTTAGGCAATAATCTACAGGCTGGTTTCATATGTGCCGTTTGAGTAAGTCCTCAGTGGACGCTGAGCCCTCGACTTGCTGCTGTACACTGTGTGTCTTCTTCAGGTTTGATAAACTCGTGTTCGTTGGAGTCAGTGAGGACCGAGCGTCTCAGCTGCAGATTCTACAGGCCGTGCTCAGAAAGTAAGAACGCCCCCTGCTGGACGCGCTAACGTCGATCTAACGTTAGATTGACGTTAACGTGAACTCGTGCTGATGTCACAGCGTGCTGTGTGATGTCATCATGTGATGTCACTCTGGTCTTCAGGTTCCGTCTGGACTCTTCGGTCGACCTGCAGGACGTGTTGGACCGCTGCCCGGGTCACATGACCGGCGCCGACCTGTACGCTCTGTGCTCAGACGCCATGACGGCCGCCATCAAGAGGAAGCTTGCTCTGATCGACCTTGGTGAGGAGACAGGAAGTGACATCAGAGACGGTTCAGCCGCTCCACGCTGTGTCTCCACTCACCTTCTCCTCTCTCCCTCCTCTCCTCTCCCTCCTCTCCTCTCCCCTCTCCCTCCCCTCCTCTCCTCTCCTCTCTCCCTCCTCTCCTCTCCTCTCCTCTCCTCTCCTCTCCTCTCTCCCTCCCCTCCTCTCCTCTCCTCTCTCCCTCCTCTCCTCTCCTCTCCTCTCCTCTCCTCTCCCTCCTCTCCTCTCCTCTCCCTCCCCTCCTCTCCTCTCCTCTCTCCCTCCTCTCCTCTCCTCTCCTCTCCTCTCCTCTCCTCTCCTCTCCCTCCTCTCCTCTCCTCTCCCTCCCCTCCTCTCCTCTCCTCTCTCCCTCCCCTCCTCTCCTCTCCTCTCCTCTCTCCCTCCTCTCCTCTCTCCCTCCTCTCCTCTCCTCTCTCCCTCCTCTCCTCTCCTCTCCTCTCCTCTCTCCCTCCTCCCTCCTCTCCTCTCCTCTCCCTCCTCTCCTCTCCTCTCCTCTCCCTCCTCTCCTCTCCTTTCCTCTCCTCTCCTCTCCTCTCTCCCTCCTCTCCTCTCCTCTCCCTCCTCTCCTCTCCCTCCTCTCCTCTCCTCTCCTCTCCCTCCTCTCCTCTCCTCTCTCCCTCCTCTCCTCTCCCCTCCTCTCCTCTCCTCTCCTCTCCTCTCCCTCCTCTCCTCTCTCCCTCCTTTCCTCTCCTCTCCTCCCTCCTCCCTCCTCTCCTCTCCTCTCCTCTCTCCCTCCTCTCCTCTCCTCTCCCCTCCTCTCCTCTCCTCTCCTCTCCTCTCCCTCCTCTCCTCTCTCCCTCCTTTCCTCTCCTCTCCTCCCTCCTCCCTCCTCTCCTCTCCTCTCCTCTCTCCCTCCTCTCCTCTCCTCTCCTCTCCTCTCCTCTCCTCTCCCTCCTCTCCTCTCTCCCTCCTCTCCTCTCTCAGGTGTGGACTCAGAGGACTCACCTGTCGTCCTCTCCTCTCAGGATTTCTCGTCAGCGTTGGAGAACTTCACTCCGTCTGTCTCTGAGTCCGAGCTGCTGCGATACAAAACCATCCAACAGAGACTGAGCATCAAGTAGTAACCATGACGACCAGTTTAAAAATCAACACTGTAAATATAAACGACAAAGAAGAAACTAATTTATGTAATTAATAAAAAATAAACCAATGAAAACAGGCGTGAGGCTCAATGTACTGACCAATGACAGCGTGACGTCCCCACAGACTGTCTAAAACCTGGACGTAGTCTCCGTGACGTCCCCACAGACTGTCTAAAACCTGGACGTAGTCTCCGTGACGTCCCCGCAGACTGTCTAAAACCTGGGCGTAGTCTCCGTGACGTCCCCACAGACTGTCTAAAACCTGGACGTAGTCTCCGTGACGTCCCCACAGACTGTCTAAAACCTGGACGTAGTCTCTGTGACGTCCCCGCAGACTGTCTAAAACCTGGACGTAGTCTCCGTGACGTCCCCACAGATAGCGTTAGTGCTTCAGACTGATTTAGGACCGCCCCCTTAATTAGCATACAGACACATAAATAAATTAATAAAAGTAGAAACAGTTTTTTTTCTTTATCAAAATGAATTTATTTGATGTGTCATTTTAAAAGTAAGAAGCTGCCACGAGATTCAAATTACATTTCCGTCATCAAACCGTCCATAAAGTATTTTTCTACATTTCACTGCAGTTCTCATAAAATAAAGTTTTTACATTTCTGTGTGAAAAAATCATCAAATGAAAAAACTAAGCTTTGTACAGCGAACCACTTTTATTATTCATCAACTTCAAAACATCAGAATCACCTCAACACAGAAAGCAGGAAGCCCAAAATCATCAGAGGTCGCGTTAGATGAAACCACGTTTGTCCTCGTTCACTCGACGGAAAACGAGAAGCGAAACGTCTCGTCTGAGTCGAAAAGTGTCGTCGCAGTTCAAACGTACAGTCGACGGTTAAACGACGCAGATTTACGGAGAGCAGCTTCGCTAAACAAGAAAACTCCTGAAGGTTTGTCTGCTAAACTTCTAGTTAGCACGTTAGCACGCTGACTTTCACTTTCTGTGAAAACTTTGTAAAATAATGTTTTTAATAATTTTGTGACTAGCTAACTATGCTACCATGTAGATGCCAGCTAACTGGCTAAACTACACTACTAGATGCTAATATCTGCTAGCACAGTAAAGCTAGTTGGCTAATTAGTGCCTGCTCATGGCTACAGCGAATGCCACGTGGTCGCAACCACTGGTTCAATTTCCAGTGACGTCATACCGCTCTGTCCACCATTTCCTGTCTGCCTCGTTGCCGTCATGTAAAGAAACAAATAGCTACAGAGCTAGCTTTGGTTAGCTACAGCGCTAGCTTTGGTTAGCTACAGAGCTAGCTTTGGTTAGCTACAGCGCTGTCGTGTTAAACTGGTCATCCTCTGTAGGCACGTTCATAAATTGAGGCTGAACGAGTTGAAATGCCAAACGTTTTTTTGTGTTTGACGCCGCAGATGGAAAAAAAATCTGAGGCTCGTTTGTGTAAAATGTTAATCACCGTAACGTTAGCTTGTCACTCGAGTGAGGCAGCGAATGAAAAGACGTCAAATGTACGACGTAGGTCAGGATTAATTTTTGTGAATTACGCGTCAGTTTTTATTCATTTACAGAATTTCTTTTTTGATGACAGCGTCAGCGTGAACCAAACAATGTTACAAACATTTTAACAAAATCTGCGGCGTTAGCAGCTAACGGCTCCGAACCACCAAAATACACAAAGTGATGAATGAATTGGCCCGCCAGATAACGTTAGCCACACTGCCACGTAAAACCTCAGCTTTAGTTTTACGGCTCATTATTGTGAGATTGCAGATGAGTTTTCTTCTGTAGCAGAAACAACACGCCAACATGGCGAAGAGAAGCAGAAACAAAACCAGTAAAAACATCCAGAACCTGAAATGTGTCGATGAACTTTCAGCCATCCTGTTAATCAATACAAATATTCAGTAACACTTTATATTAAGTTAGCAGTTCATTTATTTTGATATCACTTTTTACAGCAGGTCGATGTCACGATCTTAAAAATAGAGATTCTTCAGATAAAAAGGAGAGAACTTCATATAAAGTGTTACCGTGTTCGATTCATCTGTCAACAGTTTGAATCTGCCTGAACGTCGACCACGACGAGACGCCGCCAACGAGAACGCCTCAGAGAGAATCTGGAGAAACTTAAAATGGTTGGTAAGAAAAGCAGCAAAGATCGACTTTGACGTCCTCGGAGCCATCGGCTTTCAGTTAGCTAGCTTTCTAAAGCTAACGGTAAAACTGCAAAATTATGATGATCTATCCGAGGAGTTTCTGAATAGTTCAATATATCTTGTTTTAAGCGCATCATAACGCAGATTTCAGACTGAAAACTTCAACTTCCGAGTTTCTTCAGTTATTAATTATTAAAAGATGCTTTCAGCTTGATACTGGTTTGAATTAGCGTAGCTGCTTTTCTAACGATCAGTGGAAATCAAACCCTCGTCTCCTGAGGCACCTCAGCCAAAGATGACGTTGGTTCGGTGAAGTCCGATCGTCCCACATCTCTCCAGAGACGCCAGTGTTTGGCTTCGGTTAGGACGGACAAACATGAAGCGTTTTTTCATCTCTAAACCTGAAAGTCTGCGAATGTGTCTGCAAACACAGCATTGATGATTATGTTAATTTCTATTGCAAATTGATCTGATTGATGAAGAACCTTGTTCTTTAGTTGTCTGAATGTTGACATCACAAATCATCATGAAGGCTTGAACGTTCTTTGTGTTGATGTGAGAAGAATGTGAGGCAGGAGTTGGCGTCCCGTCAGTTTAATCAGCAGCTTTAAAACCTGAAAGAGTCTGAACTAAGAAGACAGGAACAGCTGGGTTTGTCTTTGAGGAATGAGGTACAAGCCACAGTCATCACAGTCTAATGAGCCAAAACAGATGTGTGCTTGAAGAACGTGGGTGAAGCTGGTAGTCCAGGTCTTGAGGTGTAATCCGGATTAGTCTGGAGGTCTCGGTCTCTGTGGTTCGTCCTCTGGCTTCGCTCTGTTTTGTGGTTCCTGGATTTTAGTTCGTTGCTGGGGCAAAGAGCCAACACGCGGGTCTTCCTTTTCTTTGTCTTCCATGTCTAACGAGCAGATCCTCTCCGGGAAGGACTCAGGTGAAGTGGGGCATTCGGCTGCAGGTTCTGAAAGAGAGCAAACGTCGGGTTTTTGATGGACGCGTCAAAGTTTGAAAGTTTCACGTACAACGTTCATGATGTCATCAACAACCACAAGCTGAACACGAAACCCCGTAAAACCAGCTGACCGTGGACCTCCAGCTGGTTGAACGTGATGTTAAGTTTTAGGAGATTATTTAATTAATTGACCCCCATCTTTCTCGAACTCTAAAGTTCATCAAACAGGAAGTTTGATTAACTCTACTTCTCTACTCTCTGAACCAGCAGTGTCCAGTCTAACGGAGAGTACAGCAGCCTACCGAGGTGGTTTTCTTGCCGGGTTTGGCTCCATTAACGACGTCCAAAGACCTTTTCGACTCTCTAAATTAATCTGAACTTTGTCAGGACTGACAAACTCCATCACCCATAATGCAAAAGTCTGTCTTCAGTCCTCGATAGTTTAGGGTCATTATGTTAAAATAAACTGCAGTCCAGATTAAGTGTGACTAATATTTCGTGAGAAGACGTAACCTGTTCCCGCTGCGTTAACCGTCCCCGTGTTTTCGTGGTTGGTGGGGTTCAGCATTCCTCCATGCAACACAAGCCATATTTACCGCTTACGTGGCCTTTGCTACTTTTGTGCGCTTCATCCTTTTCCTCCTCATGAGGGTCACCTGAGGCCTCTTCAACCCTGCGATCAGCAGCAGCAACCTGGGCCGCGACTTGGTGAGCCAGCTTCTCAGTAGCGTCCCCTTGGGAAACCTGCAGGAACAACAACAGTCAGTCAAAGACAGGAGACGATATCATGTTTTCATGTAACACCACAAAGACACTTTAGGACACGTCCAGCATAACAACACACCAACAACTTTCCAGTGGAGGAAATTCAAAAACACAACCGTTCAAAAAATTTGACCAAACATGGGTTTAGTTTGAAGCTCTAACGTCATTTTATATTTCAACACAACGTAACCTGATAAAGTTCTAAAGAATCTGGAAACATCAGAAAATATAAAAACAAAGTCTCATTTTTGGAGGTTTTGTTTCGGGAAGATTTGAAACAGAAAAGAATGAAAACTAACAGAGGATCCTTTAAACTGAGTAACGACAGACGACGAGACAAATACACGATTAGAAACGTGTGACATGAACATCAGGCTGAACGTTTTCTGCTTTTTGTGGTCAGACAGTTTGGAAACGTCAGCAGATGGAGACAAATCTGTCAGGATGAAGTTTGTCATCGTTCTTGATTTAAAACTCAATCGTATCAACATCATCCATCGAGCAGAAGGTGACGATAAATGTTAAATTAATTCACTTTAACGTCATGTAAGTACCGTCAGATGGAGTCAAAGTGGTTCCCCAAGCCCAAAGTCACGTCATGCTCGGCTAACAACAGTCCCAAACATTTCTTCTATTTTCATACGTGGATGACGACACGAAGAAGCTAGAACCTGAAAATATTTTCTGCTTCAGAAACGACTGATGAATTCTTTGTTGACTGATTGTTGCAGTTTGTAATTCGTCAAAGCAACAACAGAACTTTTCTTCACTCTAGAACTTTTGTCGACGTTCTCTTGTAAGCGGCCGGCCTCTCTCACTCCTGCTGCAGCTTCAGCTTCGCCTCGTCGATCGAGGCCGGGCTGGACCGCCGGTCAGGACCTCGGCGCTCAGAGCAAACGTTCTTCGGCCTCTTTCAGCGGTCTTGACAAACAGTCATGCTGTGCGACCTTTGTGTCTTTTACGAGTTGCGACCTGCTGAGCTCGATGGAAAAACCCTCGATTGTTTGTTGGACTTTGTGCTGTTCGAGCACACTGAAACCAGCCAAAGAGAAATCTAGCAACGTGTAGACGTGGAAGGGCCTTTACTGACGCCATTGTTGTCGCCTGCGGGGCTCGATGTTAAATGTACCGAGGGTAACATTGTTTGTATAGCTGACCCTGCCCTCACCCTCCCCCCTCCCTTTAGCCCTCATCCTTTTTCATTGTCCTCATGTGATTAACTCCAGTTTAGCTTTGTCTCCTCCTCGAGTGCTCCTCGACGTTTCAGCTGCATCTTGACTTTTAATTAAGAGTTTTTTTCGTCTCCAGCCGCATTTTCGAAATCCTCTTCAGGCCCGGTTGAAGTTCAGGATCTGAGATAGTTTCTTTGGCGCCTTGCTGACCTCGACATTACCTTTCACACTTCAGTCTCCTCGTGTTTCGTCTTCTTGTTTTATTTGCTGCTCTTCTTTTTCTTGCCGTGTCCTGGTCCTCCTTGATTCTTTGCAGATCATCTAATAAAAGCAGCTTCAGTACCTTACCTTCGTGCAGCTCTTCAATTCAAAAGTCCTCGTTCTAAATCTAAAGTATTTTTCCCTACACAAGCCTATAACCTCCTCCCCAGCAGACATCTTTGCTGTTTTCTGTTACTGACCGCTCACCGGCGTCCTTAGAGTCAGAGGAGGATGCAGGTAACTTTGACATTGTCCTCGTCCGCCCGGCCTGTAGCAGCTAGCGAGAGGAGCTCACTCTTAATATCTGACAAACAAGCTGGCAGATCATCATCAGCAACGTCACGAACGCTCCCTTCTGTCCGTTTCAGCGTGAAATGAACCATTCATCCCAAAACTTAGTGATCCAAGTCAGAAGTTTATTTTCACAAACGCTCAGAGAATAGAAGTACTGCTAAGTTGTTCGTCCAGCTTTCTTTGACACACTTGCCTTAAATTCATCAAGAGTCCGAGTTCTCGCTGTGAAAGTTTAAAAGTAGAACGACGTGGAGTCCCGCTCAACGTTATCCAGGCTCTCCATCGCTTCAGCACACAACTTAGCAGTACTCTACCTCCACTCACTACCTCTGCACAAGCAACACAACAGAAAGCCGTCCTTACCAATTGACCCCACACATTTGTTAGGTTATGCCCCCGGCGTCCCTGCAGAGGCACATATATGATCCCCACTGCAGTTTTTTCCGCTCACACTAGAAGGTTCAGCCAGGACGCAAAAACAAATCTGCTAAATAATAGGAGGCCATGAGCCGGCCGGGTGGGGCCTTAAAAAGGAGGGTCCACTCAGCACTTCTGACTGCAAACGGCAACGGGTGATCCCAGGACACGCAGCCAATCAGAGGGCAGCCTTCACCTGCTGTCATGACGCCCAGCACTGACCGGCATAAAGAGGTGTGTGTCACATGTTTAACACTGAATATTAATACGTCCTCTATCATCATTAAAAGAAACATTCAGTTTGTTGTCTCAGCTCTGTCGAATCATTCAACACTGACATAAACAACATTAACATCGGACACTCATGCAGTTATATAAAAAATAAGAAACACTTCTGCTTCTGTCCACAGGGGGCGCAACAGGAAGTTCATTTAGCTGCTTTAAGAACATTTTGAGGAACTCGCTTCACTTTTTACGGCGATCCTCCAGAAGAAATCAGGCAAACATGATCAGATTTATTTGATGCATAAATGTCCCGTCATCATCGCAGCATTACCACGTCTAATTTAATTAATCTGTGCAATCTGACTGCGACAGTGTGATGCTTCATAATAACTTCAGACCTTTGACGTGTGGAGGTCCTCACAGGTGACAACATGTCGAGCTCAGGTTGTTATTAACCTGAAAAAAAGTTGTTTTGATTTAGCGAATGCTAACGTTAGCCATCCTGTAATGTTGGCTGGTTGTTGTTAGCGCTCCTGATGGGTCTGTTTTTTATGCTTAGATAATAGCAAGGCTAATATCGTCATAATTAAATGTTCTGGAAACATTTTGCTAAAATGGGCCGATGTTACGTCAGCCTCATTGACACTGAAAACATTAAAAATGTGTTAATGTGTTTTTGGTGATCTGTGGCTGAAAAGTTGGCCTGCTTTTGTTGCTAATGATAAATTATAAAAACTAATTTTGAAAACCTGAGGAGGCGCTGACCGCTCTGTAGAGAGCGCTGTGGCATCAGGAGAACACAGAGAGGAGGAGGTGGAGGAGGAGGTGGAGGTTTAGTGTCAGGCGGAGAGGATCGCCCTGCTGTTTGTTCACTGCTGCAGAGATCAACCTGGAGGAGGAGAGGAGGGGGAGGACGGCTGGCACTGCAATGCAGAACATCAAATGAGGAGGAGGAGGAGGAGGAGGAGGGAGGTGCCGGCTCTGCAGAAAGAGGTTTTCCTCTGAGGGGAGGTTCAGGGATTCCCTGTTGGTTTGGAAAAGATCCAGACGGAGACGCAGCGACAGATTTAAAGACAAAACAACACAAAGAAATGACATTTGTTTGTTTTCATGTTAATAATAAAATCTGAATCTCGTTCATGTGAGTCAGGCACAAAATCATGTTTGGATTTTAAATAACCACGACCACACCTGATACTCATCTCTGATTGGCTGGCAGATGGATGAATCAGAAACAGTTTAACCAAATCAGGCATAACCATAGCAACAGCACTGATGAGTTAACTGTTAATAATTACAATAATAAAAGTTAAAATATCTTATCTTTGCATGTTGTTGCGTGTTGTATCTTTGGGTGTTGTATGTTGTTTTTTTGTCTGTTGTATCTTTGCGTGTTGTTGCATGTTGTATCTTTGCGTGTTGTTTCTTTGTGTGTTGTTGTACGTTGTATCTTTGCATGTTGTATCTTTGCATGTTGTTGCGTGTTGTATCTTTGCGTGTTGTTTCTTTGTGTTGTTGTACATTGTATCTTTGCGTGTTGTATCTTTGCATGTTGTTGCGTGTTGTATCTTTGCGTGTTGTATCTTTGCATGTTGTTGCGTGTTGTATCTGCGTGGTTTCTTTGTGTTGTTGTACGTTGTATCTTTGTGTGTTGTATCTTTGCATGTTGTATCTTTGCGTGTTGTATCTTTGTGTGTTGTATCTGTGTGTTGTTGTACGTTGTATCTTTGCGTATTGTATCTTTGCGTGTTGTTTCTTTGCATGTTGTTGCGTGTTGTATCTTTGCGTGTTATATCTTTACATGTTGTTGCGTGTTGTTTCTTTGCGTGTTGTATCTTTGCATGTTGTTGCGTGTTGTTTCTTTGTGTGTTGTACGTTGTATCTTTGCGTGTTGTATCTTTGCGTGTTGTACGTTGTATCTTTGCGTGTTGTATCTTTGCATGTTGTTGCGTGTTGTTTCTTTGTGTGTTGTACGTTGTATCTTTGCGTGTTTCTTTGCTTGTTGTGTCTTTGTGTGTTGTTGCATGTTGTATCTTTGCGTGTTGTTTCTTTGCGTGTTGTTGCATGTTGTATCTTTGCGTGTTTCTTTGCATGTTGTGTCTTTGCGTGTTGTTACATGTTGTATCTTTGCATGTTTCTTTGCATGTTGTGTCTTTGCGTGTTGTTGCATGTTGTATCTTTGCGTGTTTCTTTGCATGTTGTGTCTTTGCGTGTTGTTACATGTTGTATCTTTGCATGTTTCTTTGCATGTTGTGTCTTTGCGTGTTGTTGCATGTTGTATCTTTGCGTGTTGTTTCTTTGCATGTTGTTGCATGTTGTATCTTTGCGTGTTGTATCTTTACATGTTGTTGCGTGTTGTATCTTTGCGTGTTGTTGCGTGTTGTTTCTTTGCGTGTTGTATCTTTGCATGTTGTTGCATGTTGTATCTTTGCGTGTTTCTTTGCATGTTGTGTCTTTGCATGTTGTTGCATGTTGTATCTTTGTGTGTTGTTGCATGTTGTATCTTTGCGTGTTTCTTTGCATGTTGTGTCTTTGCGTGTTGTTACATGTTGTATCTTTGCGTGTTTCTTTGCATGTTGTGTCTTTGCGTGTTGTTGCATGTTGTATCTTTGCGTGTTGTTTCTTTGCATGTTGTATCTTTGCGTGTTGTATCTTTACATGTTGTTGCGTGTTGTATCTTTGCGTGTTGTTTCTTTGTGTGTTGTACGTTGTATCTTTGCGTGTTGTATCTTTGCATGTTGTTGCATGTTGTATCTTTGCGTGTTTCTTTGCATGTTGTGTCTTTGCATGTTGTTGCATGTTGTATCTTTGCGTGTTGTTGCATGTTGTATCTTTGCGTGATTCTTTGCATGTTGTGTCTTTGCGTGTTGTATCTTTGCATGTTTCTTTGCATGTTGTTGCGTGTTGTATCTTTGCGTGTTGTGTTTTTGCGTGTTGTGGTCACGTAGATTTAAACGTTAGCAAACCATCAGACAGTTTTGTTTGTCAGAAATAAACGATAAATGAAGACAGAAAAAGTACAAAGTATAAAATCATTTATTGATGTGATTTTTTTTTTATAAATCTTTGTGCTGATATATTTTTCATTCCTGACAATAAGTGAAGAACAGAAATAAGAATATATATATGTTTGTGTGTGTGTGTGGTAACTACAACTCTTCTCTCAAGCATTTCCTCAAACAGTGCATACGTGATATCGATAAAGACGTACCATTTTAACATTGAGGTGCTCTTCATGCACAAACGGCGGTCGTTACGTACACGTGACCGACAGCAGAAGGTAGTAAAGTTTAGAGAAACCTAAAGTCCTCCGACGTGTTTACGAAGCAAGGCAAAGTCAGCGCGGATTCAGTCTTTGTTCAAAATAAAAAGACACAGCGTCATGCAGAGACGACAGACGACCAAAGTGCATCAGTGTCGATACCGGCGGTGCTCGTGTGACACAAACAACAACCAGCCTCTCAGTACAAACAGCATACATGGCAATAATTGCATATTATGACGCTAGATTATAATCACAGCTACACAGGATACACGAGATACCAAAGTCAAGACGAACATCTCAGATAATCTTCTTTAAACAAAGCATCAAACATCGCGGTGCTGCAGGCAGATGCGATCATCATGTTTGCCGATGATACTCTACTTGAAGCGGCATACCAAAGAACAGAACACGTTCTGTGGAAACAGTCTGGAAGCACTCACGACCGTGCAGTTTCAAGAAAATGCTGATTACATTGAAGTGAACTGGAAAACTTGAGTTTTTAGGGAGATAATTTCACTTGTTCTGGTGTCAGTCTGAGAAGATCCTCATATTTAAGCTTCAAGTATGTACTTTGATTGACAGGTGTCTCAGCCTGTCACCCTCCGTTGTCATGGTTACTGCTCATCTGGTCTCAGCACTTTGATTTTTAGACTCCAGTAGCTGACAAAGATGATGACGAGAAGTAAACCTAAACTCCAAGAAACCTGTGAAACATTAAAACAGACTGTGGAGTCATACGGGGTGTGACCAGGAGGTGAGGAGGTGTTCAAGGTGAGGAGGTGTCAACCACAGAAAAACAGGAGGAAAATATATAACGGTTTGATTCCACTGGGCACAGATCAATGACGTTTCAAGCGACTTTCTGATCTGGAGTCTGCACAGGGTGTTTTATTTTGAAAATTCTCTATGCCGTTTCTGTGTCTGACTTTGTTGCGTTGTTGAGAATGGGCACAGTCGCAGTTCAAACGTGTCGAAGCCATGCACGGTGGATTAAATCTGTAAAGCTAAACGTGAAACCAGCTCTGAGGTTCGTCACTCAGTCAAACACCTCTGAGTGTTCACAGGCTTGTTTTTGTACCTGTGACTAAGGTGTGATGACTGACATAATGCTTAGACTCCAATGACGTGAACAACTCCACTGACTGTGGTGAGTCCATCCAGTTTGGACGGACGTATTGCTGCCGTGACCCGGCTTTCATTAGCAGACGTGAAGAGGGGAGACGAGTGAACTCATTTGTGTCTCTGAACATTTTTAAATTTGTAAATTTGATGGAGGCACAGATGAAGATGTCAAAGCTAAAGTCAACTGGCAATCCATGTGGACCAAACAAAGGTTTTAACAGCTCTTCTGGAAGAGGATCCTACCGGCTGTCATGACAGCAGAGTGAACAAACGCCAACAGACCAACAAACGCTGCCGTCGTTCCCGGAGAGGAAATGTCGACGCTGAGGACCGACAGCGACTCGCCGATGATCACTAATGAACTGAAATCACAACAAGGCAAAAGTCTGAGGAGAAAATACGACATCTCTGCCAGAAGAGGCACGGACTAACATTCATCTCGTCACCTTCAAGTTTGGTGCCGATGAGCCAAACGCCGCTGACTCGTTTGTCATCTAGGTCGAGCAGGTTTTAAAACACAGAAATGAAACTTCATCACACTGTTGGTCAGTGTGTTTGAGGAGCGATGCAGCGTTCAGGGCCAGAAAGAAACCTTCCTATTTACAATCATCCCATAAGACCACGAGAACGCAGACACACTCAACGGCTTTGTTCACAATCCTGCAGCTCCGGACTGATGGTTTTAATGGACGCAGGTTGGAAGGTAAAACCAAAGAAATGGTGTTGGTCACTAATGGAGATGTACGAATGGTCCTCTCTACATGTGCTATGAAAAGATCTGATCTGGATCCAGAAGTTTAGGTATGAGGTCAGTGTGTTACCTCCAGCAGACGACAGCCAGAGCTTTCACTTTTAGGGATCTAAAGGTTTTGTTGCTGCCCCCACGTCTACAGCTGGACGTTGTTTAGCTTCACAGTGGTCTTCTGGTCAATTCAATTCAATTCAATTTTATTTATATAGCTCCATATCATAACAAAAGTTACCTCATGACACTTTCCACACAGAGCAGGTCTAGACTGTACTCTTTATAATATTATTTACAGAGACCAACAGTTCCACCATGAGCAAGCACTTGGCGACGGTGCTGTTGGTAACACACTGACCTCAAATAACCCGAACTATTCCTTTAATGCAAGTCTAAATGCAAATCATCTGGAGGTGGGTTAGATCTCTTGGCAGACAGTGTACAGATTGAGTCAGACTTTAGGCCTGAATTGGCCCCAACCAATTTATCATTTTGCCAAATTTCTGTCGGATCAATGTTTGTTTGTTTTGTCTGTTGGACGATGGGTTGGATTTCTTAAGTTTGCTTGTCTGTCTGCAGTTTGAACACGGCCTTCTTACAAGATTTGGTGATTCTTTGCTCAACGAACCGTTTAATTTCCAGTGAACTGTCTCTTAACAACAGCTGCATTAAAGCCTATATGTACAAAATTAAACATCAGGCATGGGATCTTTCAGCAGTCAGATTCTTGCTTGGTTCTGGACGCGTTGACCCGTTTGGCTCCATTCAGAGCTGAAAACGTGGAAACATGCAAACGAGTCCAGACTAACCGGTCAGCTCTGTGCAGGAATAAAACATTGTTTTCACTGTGTTGCATCTTTCACACTCATTCTTGATATATAAAAATGTTACCGACCCCAAACGAAGACTTCTCAATTTTAACTGTCTGTACGCACAGTGTTTCATCTTCTGACGCCTCTTCGGTTTAAAGTCAAAATTCTCAGCGGAAAATGGCGCTAATTGCTGAAAGTCTGGTCCACAACGTGCTTTAACGAGTTCATCAGCCTCCAGGTTAAACGTCCTTTGACTGACGACCAATCAGAGTGTAGCTTTGATGTGATGTCACGCAGCGGTCAGTTCTCAACACAAAAACAAACACACCGATGTCATGTTGAAGTGTGTAAACTGTCGTTTGATTGGCAGTTCAGACAGCCAATGAGATTGGACCCTTCTTCTCAAAGGTTCTCAACAGCTAAACAGACTTTGTGGACCAGACCTCATGAGACTGGGCCAAAGCTACCAGATCAACCCTTAGAACACGATTTCCTTCATCACAGTGCCAGAGTCCGTTTTAAAACAACAACGTTAAAGCCATCTCTTATTATTGCCGATATCATGAAGGTCTGAAGGCGGAAACCCTCCCGAGGACCAAAGGTGCCGTCATGACTGTCACGACGCTTTCTTTAGTCTCTGATGTTTGACGTCAACGTAACGTCTCGCAGAGCGAACGAGCTACGTACGAGCTACGAACGTAACAAAGTGCTTGTGTCATCGACCAGCGTCAGCACAGATTCAAACTGCAGTCAGAAGCTCTCTCTGATGTCTGAAGCCTGAACCGGTTGAGTTCAGTTCCTGAGGACTGACTCTGTGTCCAGTTTAGGAGATGCTGTCCTTGTCAGAGTCGGGGGAAGGAGGCCGCGAGATCTCGAAGAAAGAACCCGACGACTTCCTGGATTTGAGAAGTTGCAGCATCTCAGCCAGCTGAGCCTCCAGAGCTGCCATGCGACTGTTCAGAGATCGGATGTCTCCTCTTAACTCCTGCTTCAGCTCGATAAAAGAGGCTTGCATGCTCTGCTCCGGTATTGGACAGAACGCCCTCTTCTCGTCGGACTGGACCGGGCTTTGCTCCTGTGGCGTTCTGGCGCCGCCGACGTTGTCCAAACGGAGGTCGCTCTTTGTGATGCCGCTGTCACAGGAGTCGGTTTTCTTGAGGGACATCTCGTCGTGAGACTTAGTTCTATCGGGCAGCGTCTCCATGGACTCGGCCTTAGAGACGCTGCTCCACGACTCGGCCTTCACCACCGACTCCTTGAATCGTCCCCAGCCTTTAGCTTTGGGCGGCTCTGCAGATTTGCAGCCGATCAGGTTTCCGTTTGCGGCGGCGGGAGCATGGAGCATGACTCGGCTGGAAGTCCGGCATGAAGAGGATGCGATGGATGCTGAGGAGGTGGTGGCCGTGGCCTGGCTCTCAGTCATCATGACTATACTGGTGGAGGCCAGCACCTCTGGACCTCTGGGCTGCTCCGGGGTTCCAGCGACACCTTTCTCCACGTCACCGGCGCCCTGATCGGCCCGCTCGATGGCAAGCCGTGCCTCCCTCTGCTGCCGGAAGCGCTGGAAGAGACGTCGGACTGGATGATCCGGAGGGAGGTTCAAAGGAGCCTCGTTCTTCCTCTTCAACATCTCCTCCTCCTCACGCTTCACATCACTGATCTTCCGGAAAACAATCTGTGGAAAAACACAGAGAAGCAATCAGAAGTTTTTTCACGGAGTTTGGAGACTTTCCCATCAGACGGACCTCTCCAACGGGACACTGAATTCTTTATGTCGATCTGTGCTCTCGTCATGGCCACCAGACTCCTTGGACAAAAACACTGCAGATCGAGGGGGTGATACACAACAAACTGTGGTGCTGAGAGGTAAAAGAAGTCTGGTGGCTTTGACGAGAGCGATATAACTGCTTCAGCTTCCAATCAGAAAGAGCTATATGATGGTAGAATATGGTAAATATATCGTAGCTTCATGCTACGTTTGCTTACATAACAAGATTTCCAGCCGTACAAACCTTCACGGAGCCCAGAGTTCAGAGGCCGGTGACGCATGCTAAAGGAAATGTTCCATGTTGTGACACAGTTCTGAACCAGAACCACCGAGAGCTTCGGGCCATCCATGAAAACTTCATGATCAACAGTCACGAGTCATTTATTATTAAAGAAACATCTCTGAGCTGTGCAGAGCTCTGAGACACTTCATATGAACACGACACGAGTTATCGATGAGGCACGATCCTTTAATCTGCTGAAGCTGCACCAGGTGTGTTAACGACCTCACTCCAGGCTGCTTCTGTAGCAGGTGAAACAGGAAGTGAAGATCATGTTACAGCTGACCTGTGGATCGATGAGCCAATCACTGAGCTCCTGATCTGCTGAAATTGGATCGCGTGGGCGAAGCAGTGGCGACGGCTGGACCGTTCAATCATTGAGAACGTGACAGAACTGCTAACGTTGAACAGCTGCTGCTGTTTGCTCTGATACAAACACACACACAGTCTCTGTGACTGTCTAAAACCTGGACGTAGTCTCCGTGACGTCCCCGCAGACTGTCTAAAACCTGGACGTAGTCTCCGTGACGTCCCCGCAGACTGTCTAAAACCTGGACGTAGTCTCCGTGACGCCCCCGCAGACTGTCTAAAACCTGGACGTAGTCTCCGTGACGTCCCCGCAGACTGTCTAAAACCTGGACGTAGTCTCCCGTGACGCCCCCGCAGACTGTCTAAAACCTGGACGTAGTCTCCGTGACATCCCCGCAGACTGTCTAAAACCTGGACGTAGTCTCCGTGACGTCCCCGCAGACTGTCTAAAACCTGGACGTAGTCTCCGTGACGCCCCCGCAGACTGTCTAAAACCTGGACGTAGTCTCCGTGACGTCCCCGCAGACTGTCTAATACCTGGACGTAGTCTCCGTGACGTCCCCGCAGACTGTCTAAAACCTGGACGTAGTCTCCGTGACGTCCCCGCAGACTGTCTAAAACCTGGACGTAGTCTCCGTGACGCCCCCGCAGACTGTCTAAAACCTGGACGTAGTCTCCGTGACGCCCCTACAGACTGTCTAAAACCTGGACGTAGTCTCCGTGACGCCCCCGCAGACTGTCTAAAACCTGGACGTAGTCTCCGTGACATCCCCGCAGACTGTCTAAAACCTGGACGTAGTCTTTGTGATGTCTTAAAGTTGATTAAAACAGTCTCCAGGATCAATTTGTGTCATTAGATCTTTTATCGTCAGCTGCAGGAGTTAACGCGTCCTTGAGCATTGAAAGGTCGAGTTAATAAGACCTCCTATTGATCCAAACGGCAACAATCAATGCAGTGATTTACAGATTTCATCAGCAGATATCAGACTTCCTGTTTATGTGACCTCAGCGTGACACTAACAGAGTGTGACAGGAAACAGGAAGTGTTAAATATTAAAATGATTCTCTAAATATCTGAATAAACCAACATCTGCTTTAAAACCACAGAAACTGGAAACAGCTGATCTCACATCAGCTTTCGAAACAAACCCAACTTCTGCTTCACGTATCACACTTGTGTGCGAGCGTTACGGCAGCTTCTGTTCAGATTCATACATCCCAGCTGTTCACGTCTCAAACAGACTTCTCATGCTCAGCATGTTGAATCAAACTGAAGTGAACTGAAGACGGTCTGTATGAATGAGCTGACTGTAACCTTCACACCTCGACACTCCGCTGGTGATCGCTTCATCACTCAGCGTCAAACAAAGAAAAACAAGGTCCGACCGAGCGATCTGATTGGTCAACTAGACATTTAGAATGTGTTCAAAACAGCATATAAAACATGTAAATAAATATGAATCAGTCAACTTTAATGAAGTAATACATCTGAACTTTAATTTTAAACTTTCTTTAATGAATATTCTGAATGTTAAGAAGCTGTTGGACCGCCTGTATTAACGAGGCGTGGACCTGATTTGTGGTCAGAAATCGTCCATGTTGCAGGTCGTTGCTAAGGCTCGGGCTACTTGCTGGAGTAGTAAACAGGGTTCCATTAACAGTCTACTGCTGTGACTGATAGTTTCCAGGTATTAGTCAGACTCTGAGTATCTCCATGGAAACAGATATTAGAATGAATGGCAAGCAAAGAAATATTTAATTTGAGAACAAACTGCCCCAAAACATGAAAATCTTTGATTAAATATTTTATTAAAGTTGGTTAATTGTTGGATAAATCTCAACATTACACTCGAGGGTGAGCTTTAACTTAATATTGAGACTTCAGATCACGTCACTGTTGATGTTCTCTGTCTCTGTCTCTCTGTCTGTCTCTCTCTGTCTGTCTGTCTCTCTCTCTCTCTCTGTCTGTGTGTCTCTCTCTCTCTCTCTGTCTGTCTGTCTCTCTCTGTCTGTCTCTCTGACTGTCTGTCTCTCTCTCTCTGTCTGTCTCTCTCTCTCTGTCTCTGTCTCTCTCTCTCTCTCTGTCTGTCTGTCTGTCTCTCTGACTGTCTGTCTCTCTGCTGTAAATCGATGTGAAGCCGTCGTGTCCGGTTCTGCTTGGCTGTGCAATAACGATGGTGGAGAAGAGAAACGACCTGTGGGCGTCTCACCTCCACAGCGTCTCGTTTAAAGTCTCATATTCAGCCTCAGCTGATTAATCCACACTTTGTCTCACAACATTCACGTCTGTTTTTGTACGTATACGTAATATTCACATCTGTTTTTGTACATATACGTAACATTCACATCTGTATTCATATGTATACGTAACATTCACATCTGTATTCATATGTATACGTAACATTCACGTCTGTATTCATATGTATACGTAACATTCACATCTGTATTCGTACGTATACGTAATATTCACGTCTGTTTTTGTACGTATACGTAATATTCACGTCTGTTTTTGTACGTATACGTAATATTCACATCTGTTTTTGTACATATACGTAACATTCACGTCTGTATTCATATGTATACGTAACATTCACATCTGTATTCGTACGTATACGTAATATTCACGTCTGTTTTTGTACGTATACGTAATATTCACGTCTGTTTTTGTACGTATACGTAATATTCACATCTGTTTTTGTACGTATACGTAACATTCACATCTGTATTCGTATGTATACGTAACATTCACATCTGTATTCGTACGTATATGTAACATTCACATCTGTTATTGTACGTACACGTAACATTCACGTCTGTTTTTGTACGTATACGTAATAGTCACATCTGTTTTTGTACATATACGTAACATTCACGTCTGTATTCGTATGTATACGTAACATTCACATCTGTATTCGTACGTATACGTAATATTCACGTCTGTTTTTGTACGTATATGTAACATTCACATCTGTTTTTGTACGTACACGTAACATTCACGTCTGTATTCGTACGTACACGTAACATTCATGTCTGTATTCGTACAGATGATCATGTTCCAATAATAATCATAAGTCTGTTTTATGAATGAGAGCAGCACCTTTTAGAAGAGGACTTCATGCATTGTTCAAATGTTGTCGGCAGCTCGGTCAGTAGCTCCAGGTTTATATGACATACGTAACGTAAGGAACGTTAAAAAGAAGTCAGTGTTTTCTTTGGACTGTCGAAGAAATCATCGAGTCCAGTTCAGATGTTTGCTGTGGTGAGTTTATTAAAGCATGCCGGCACAATGGTGAACTGACATATAACGTATCTGAGCCAGTGAGTTGACCCAGAGCAACTGAAGGGAAACACTTTTATACAGAAAACAGCCATGGTTAATATGTAAATAGGAATGGAACAAAAGGTGGGGGAGGCAAGGGAAGGTAAAGGGGTTGGGCAACAAAGAGTACAAGGAATGGAGGGGTAGGTGACATAGGGTAGAGGGGGCAGGCCTGGAGATTGGAGCCAGCCAGGCAAAAGGGCAAGAATACACATGGGCAAAAGGTTTGAGACCTAAACAATGGGGTTAGGGTGATTCCTAGATGTTGTTTGGTTACTCAATTAGCAAGTCTACACTGCCCCCAATGTGTATTACCTTGATCAAGGGACCAGCCCAGTAGGGTTACAGGTTGGGCCCAGACGGACGCTACATGGCTTCAAGTTTTCTATATGTCAGGATGTATGTTCTTCTTCAGGACACAAACTGTTTGTTTGTGTCATCTGAGGAAAATGTCCGAGCTGAGTTTGTCCAGGTTCTCTTAAATGTTTTCATCGTGTCTAAACGAGCTGAACTGACGAGTTAACCTGAGTGTGTTTGAAGGGCAGCATCGGTGGAGGCGTGAACACAGCGGCCTGTCATCATCCACCTCCACACTGTTGGCTTAACTCACATCACACCTGCTGCGAGGAGGACGGGTCGAGAACAAAGCAGCTTATGTAAAGACGACAACAGAGCGAGGTCACATGACTCACACAAACACACACACAAACACACACATTCGTGTCCCTCCATGTTAGGTTGAAATAAAGTGAGAGTGAGCTGTGGGGTGAGGCGGCGGGTCCACTCACCCTCTTCCTCAGGTTGTAGGTGAGAAGCAGGTTTCTGGCGAAGTGGTTTGCGAAGGCGGAGTAAAACTCCAGAACTTTCTGCAGCGCGTCTCGTTTGATGATGTGGAGGTCGCAGTACGTCAACGCTCGCACGTTAGCGCAGGACTGAGCCAACGTCATCTCCTTCCAGAACACGTCACCAAACACGTCACCTTTACCTGCACACAAACACACATGAACATGTGTTACACCTGTGTTCTTTCTAATGGCCAGCAGGGGGCAGCTCCACCGGCTGCAACAAAGAGGTCTGATAGTATAGAGTCCTATGGTTGTATTCATACGTATACGTAACTGAGCCACAAGAAGCAAAACTGTTTAATAGATCTGCCATTATGAGACAACGTCCAGATTTTAGACAGTCTGCGGGGACGTCACGGAGACTACGTCCAGGTTTTAGACAGTCTGCGGGGACGGTAATGTCTCTCCGGTCACACAGATAGAATTGTTCAGACTGTCCTCACTTGTTGTCTTCAGTGTCTGCAAACAGGATCAAACGCTGTCTCATGACATTAAGTCGTGTTTCGTGTCTCTGTCTCCAGTTTGTTTGAACAGATTCGTGTTCGTCTGTGGAGAGACACGAGACTCCGTCCCCTGTGGAGAAGACGGATAAATGACGACATGTCAGAGGGTCAAAATGATGAACGCCTTCATTAACGAAGCAGCAGAGCGCCGCGCTGAAAACACACATTCATCAGAGCGACGCCGACTGCAGCTGCAAAACATCAGTCTTACTGTGAAAACAGGAAGTGAAGCTGAGGTGAGCACACTTTAAATAGTTCCTAATGTGATGTGAAAGTAGAGGCCCAGAGTGTCTGCAGTCTAAATATTTATCCAGAGAGGAACTGAAGCTGATTCAGACCGCTGATAACTAACCTCTACTGCTAAAGTAAAAGCAGATCTGTGAAGGACAGAAACAAGACGCTGAGACAGGACACAAAGCTGAGGAGGTTTCCTTCATTATCACATGGACGTAGTCTCTGAGACGTCCCCGCAGACTGTCTAAAACCTGGACGTAGTCTCTGAGACGTCCCCGCAGACTGTCTAAAACCTGGACGTAGTCTCCGTGACGTCCCCGCAGACTGTCTAAAACCTGGACGTAGTCTCCGTGACGTCCCCGCAGACTGTCTAAAACCTGGACGTAGTCTCCGTGACGTCCCCGCAGACTGTCTAAAACCTGGACGTAGTCTCCGTGACGTCCCCGCAGACTGTCTAAAACCTGGACGTAGTCTCTGAGATGTCCCCACAGACTGTCTAAAACCTGGACGTAGTCTCTGTGACGTCCCCCACAGGTGGTTTCGTCCTCTGGGGATCGTGAACGTGTAAAGTTGTTTTCTGATGTCACAGTTTGGGTGTTTTATGCTGACAGCGAGCTGAGCCATCATCTCGTGTTGTTTCTGGTCTTCTTGTCCCGGTCTGTGAGTCTCTGTGAGGCAGGTGACTCGTCTCAGAGCTCAGGTGTTTCCTCTAGAGTCCGGTGGACGTGGATTCAGCTGGTAGCAGCAGAAACACATTTTCAATTCTCTATTTAAAGAACACACACTTTGTTTTCCTGCTGATGGAGCTTTTCTAAAACCTGAGACAAGAAGAAGTCCAAATCCAGAAGGTTCTGCAGAACCGGACAGAAACCTTCAGGTTGAAGTTGAAACAAACTTTACAGGAAACTGCTGAAAACAACACTGATGTAATGGTGTTTATTTCTGGTTCTGGATATTGATGATGACTTAAACTATCTACAGGACTTCATTCAGCATGTTTGATGAATGATGAGTGCTCCGGGGTGTAGAGGGTTAAACTGCATCAGGAGGTTTGTGTTACACAGCTCGTACTCTGGAAACTAAAGACGGCTTTAAATGTTGTTTTTAATAAACATTGTTATTCTATCTGACATCCACTGAATCAGCTCTGATGTCCTCCGACTGCTTAGCCTCAACTCTCTGTGATTTACACACTTTATGATGGACATAGCTTTAGGCTAACCACTCGCTAAAGTAGCTAACCGCTAAATAACTGCTGCTAACTGAATCTGCCGTTAGTATGCTAACAGAACCGGGCTCAGCAGCCGGACCGGACCGGGTTGGAGCACAACCTCTTAGACCAACAGGGAATAACGTTACAGTACCGAGGTGATTTACAGACTTTATGATGGAAACATTGATAAGTAGTGAAGCACTAACTGTGGTTAGCTCGGTCAGCCGTGTAGCTAACTGAACTGACTCAGCCCGGGATGCCAGGAGCCAAACCCGGCAAGAAAACCACCTCGGTAGGCTGCTGTATTCACTGTTAGACTGGACACTGCTGGTTCAGAGGTTATGTTGCTGTATTCACTGTTAGACTGGACACTGCTGGTTCAGAGGTTCTGTTGCTGTATTCACTGTTAGACTGGACACTGCTGGTTCAGAGGTTCTGTTGCTGTATTCACTGTTAGACTGGACACTGCTGGTTCAGAGGTTCTGTTACTGTATTCACTGTTAGACTGGACACTGCTGGTTCAGAGGTTCTGTTGCTGTATTCACTGTTAGACTGGACACTGCTGGTTCAGAGGTTCTGTTGCTGTATTCACTGTTAGACTGGACACTGCTGGTTCAGAGGTTCTGTTACTGTATTCACTGTTAGACTGGACACTGCTGGTTCAGAGGTTCTGTTACTGTATTCACTGTTAGACTGGACACTGCTGGTTCAGAGGTTCTGTTACTGTATTCACTGTTAGACTGGACACTGCTGGTTCAGAGGTTCTGTTGCTGTATTCACTGTTAGACTGGACACTGCTGGTTCAGAGGTTCTGTTACTGTATTCACTGTTAGACTGGACACTGCTGGTTCAGAGGTTCTGTTACTGTATTCACTGTTAGACTGGACACTGCTGGTTCAGAGGTTCTGTTCTGGTTCTGGTCCGGCCGTGTCCACTGGAAGGTAGACCTGATGCTAGCTCATAGCGCTAGCTGCTATGCATAACTGTGAGGGTGTAACACACACTTGGTATTGGCTACTGTAAACACCAATCAATGTCCACGACAGCGTTTTTTCAGGAAACACATAAAAATGAAGAAGTAAACTGAACTCTGTTTCCTGTCTCATGAACCGAAGTCCTCACCTAAAATGGCCACCACCTCGTCGTCCTGGATGACCTCCAGTGACCCCGACACCACAAAGCACAGGCTGTCCACGCTCTCTCCGGCGTGGTAGATGAGGTCGCCCGGCGCGCTGTGGACGGTCTGGAACTCCATGGCGAGCGCTCGCAGGCAGCCGTCGCTGGCCAGACGAAACGCTGGGTGTTCCTTAAAGACCTTCCTGTTGAGGTGGACGCAGATATCCGCTCGCATGTCCTTTGGACAAATCTGGAGCACCTGTGGACACAAACAGTTTGTCTCTTTGCTGTTATAACCAGTTAAAGGCTCCGTCAGGCTGTACGTTACCTTGTCGGTGTCGATGCCTCTGGACATGGACCAGGTGGACACGATGTAATCCATCACCCGCTCGCTCAGGCCTTTGGGGACCTGGTAGAGTTTGAGGAAGTCTCGTACGCTGTTGAGCATCTCGTGGTAGCGGTTGGTGTTGGCGTACATCTGCTGGAAGATGGTGGTGACGTTACCGAAGATGGTGGCGTACAGCAGCGCTGTTAACAGGAAGGACACAACATTTAGTATTTTATCTCCAAGAGATTTTTAGATATTTATAAAGTCTTGTCTGGACCGTGTAGGACTGAAGACACGTTTTGAAACATTCATTATCATTTATTTCAACGTCCAGTGAAGGTCGGCAACCAAAACTTTGTGCTGACAGTGTGCACATTTATATTGATCATATATTTAACCTCAGTGTAACGGTGTTAACTGTCTTTTAAAAGTTTTTTGATTCTGTCCATCATAAAATCATAATTTACCATCTCCATGATGATTTCTTTGCTCTGACTTGTCGTAGCTGATGAGTCGAGCAGTGATAGGGTTTATTCTTGGTCCATAACTATTTACATTGTACATAAATAACATCATTCTTCCTAATCAGTACTTCAGTGTCCGCTTCTTCGCTGATGATACAGTGTTTTATGTTCTGGGCTCTAACTCTTCAGTCTGGATGCTTTCTGATTTATGACAAACTTTTATGTAACATTAACAATGCAGATTGGTGCTGTGACAGTTTGTGTACACATGCCAGATCATCCCGATACATTCTGTCGACCGATGCACGTAACGAGGAACCGAGTTCAACCAACTTTTAGCAACGTCCTGAGGTTGCCGTGCGAGGCAAAAATGATATTTATCTATAAAGTTGTACACGACGCCTCCTCTCTGGTGTAGATTGTATAAATACACGATCCAGTGACTAAACTTTACATAGATCTGACGGTAAACTTGGTTTCATGCACTGTGGACCTTTTGATGTAAACAACAGAACAATCCCACACTTCGTCGTCATTTAGTATTATAGAGCATAAAGGGTTAAACAGTCTGAGAGCGCACAATTGGTCAGATGTCTACTGACTGATTAACTTTGAGTGTCTCAGTTTATCAATGCAAACTGCTGCAGTCCATCCCTGACTCAGCTGCTCTCGCTCACAGCCTGTCAGCAGTATGAACCCGGGGTCACCGGATCAATGCCGACCTCGTCCACCGGCAGCAGAAACCTGCCGTCGCCCGTTCTGAACGCCTGTCACAATCGTTATGCAGGACCCGCCGTGACCTTCGTGAAGGTTGCTGTACACAGAGCTAACGCTGAAACAGCAACAGCGGGTCCAGAACCAGAGCCAGAACCAGAGCCAGAACCAGAGCCAGGTCCGGAGGTTCACCGCGGAGAAGCTGAACACAAGCTGTGTTTGTTTGTGTTATTTTTATCTCGCTGAAGCTCAGAGCGACATTTGAAGGTTCGTAACATTCAGGAAGATCGAGATTATATACTGCCGTTTATCCTACGTGCTTGGAAGGTGAGGGGTACTCAGTTGGTTGGAATCTGCGTCTGAATGGTCACGCTGCTCCGTTAACTCAGCACAGATCATCACGTCTGCAAACAGCAACAGACTTTAACCTGAATGAGAATCAGGTATAACCAAGCCTGAGTGACGTCACCTGATGGTGAACCAGTTCAGATCCATAAACTCGTTAAATTATTCCGTCATCAGATATTTTACCAGAAAAACGGACAAATCAGACTCGACTGTTCGACGGGGTGCAGACGTTTATATTTCATGTCTTGTTTTTGCTGCATGGATCAACATTAATGAGTTTTTTCATCGTGCGACAGAAAAACTAAAAGTTCTTGAGGACTTTCACACCTGAGCCTGACTTTGAAATAGGGTTGCAAAGGGGCGAAATCTTTCCATGGGAAGTTAAGCTGGGGAATATTCCAAATCGGAAACTTCATGGAAATTAATGGTAATTAACTGTAGATTGTAGGTAATTTAAACAAAGTGTATCATATCCAAACATAAATCTAAACATTTTGTTTTGTCATGAGCAGACATGCAAAATAAAACAATAAAAAACTTTCAACAGATTTATTTGTAAGTAGAACTTTATCAAGTTTGAATTATTTCATTGAACAATATTATGTAGTCCACCAGCTCAAATGTGTGTCTTCAATAGTCTCTGTGTGCTCTGGGCTCTAAAGTGTGGTCCAGGTACAGAATTCACCTGTGCAGGTAGGGGGCGTGGCCTCAATAGCCCTGCAGTAAGCTAGTAAGATATTCAAGTGTACCTGCATGAAATCTGGTTGTTTTAGTCAAGATTATGCTAAAATATATTTTCCCCTGTTAAGGGTCAGCCTTCAGTTTCGTTAATTCCCGGTTAATTCCCATGGAAAGTTTCCAACTTTGAAAATTCCCAGAATTTTGCAACCCGACTTTGAAATGATTTCTAGTTTTTCTGTTCATGTGATTATCTTCTTTACATTTGACTTTAATGTCACACTCATATATATATATAATCCATATAATCTATGTAATCTATATGTCAGTGTAACGTTGGGCACTTGAGTTTAACGTGAAGTTCAGATGAACAGCTCTGCGTCGGCTCTCAGCAGATCAAACGTTTCATCTTTGATTTACGGCCCAACAGAAACATTTCTAATGACGACGATCGATCACGGAGGTTTGGTCCGGTCCCTCTGAGAGCAGAGCCGGACGATGTTCTGGAAAGAAAATGGACCAGTTATTTCTGTCCTTCCTCTCAGAGCCGTCCTGATGTCACAGTCAGCATTACAACACTCACACTCGCTATGCTAATGACACAAACTCTCATGCTGGATCCAGGATACTGGCTGTCATAGCAACCGCCTTCCATCAGCCTCCAGCGGCTCGCAGCCTCTCTGTGTGAGCCGGGTGGGGTTCATCCTTCAACCATTCTAAAGAGGAGGCCAAAAGGTTTACCCAGACTGCACTGCACCCGCAATACAGTGTGAGAAGGCACTACAGGAGCCCCACAGGGACAAACTGTCAGATGGATCGCTACAGAGCTACTACAGAGCTGACTCTCACAAACAGGAAGTAGAAGTGTGTTAGAAGTTTACTTTGACTGGTTTCATTCACAGGTGAGCCTGTGGTGGAGGACTTAAAGAAACGTGGATGGAGGTGAGCTCTGATGTGATCCTGATGTGACACGAGGCGACGGCAGCTTCCGACCGAGGAGACGGATTGTCAACATTGCAGCTCTTCATCCTGCAGCTCGCCGAGGGAAAGCTTTCACCTGGACGTGTTCTGGAAAACCTCCACAGACCAAAAGACTGCTCTACATTTAATGTCAGCATCACTGCTCCCCGCAGACTGTCTAAAACCTGGACGTAGTCTCCGTGACGTCCCCACAGACTGTCTAAAACCTGGACGTAGTCTCTGTGACGTCCCCGCAGACTGTCTAAAACCTGGACGTAGTCTCCGTGACGTCCCCGCAGACTGTCTAAAACCTGGACGTAGTCTCCGTGACGTCCCCGCAGACTCTCTAAAACCTGGACGTAGTCTCCGTGACGTCCCCGCAGACTGTCTAAAACCTGGACGTAGTCTCCGTGACGTCCCCGCTGACTGTCTAAAACCTGGACGTAGTCTCCGTGACGTCCCCGCAGACTGTCTAAAACCTGGACGTAGTCTCTGTGACGTCCCCGCAGACTGTCTAAAACCTGGACGTAGTCTCCGTGACGTCCCCGCAGACTGTCTAAAACCTGGACGCAGCACCACAGTTCAGTGTCTGTAGCTGCTGCAGTGCTACAGACCACACAGAAATGTGCTAAGTTCATTCATTTGTTGCAGAGGATTCTGGGTGTTTAAAGCTGAATCTAAATGTGTTATTGTCTGCAGGATCACCTCCAGCTCTCAGGCTGAATCAGGCGTCGTGCTGAGCAGCTGTGCAGACTGGAGGGAGGACCAGCCGATCTGACAGTGCGGTTAATATTTCAGGGAGGAAGTCCACCACAGCAGACAGCAGGGTGTCACGCTTCATCACATCGCTAACGGAGAGGCCGTCCATCTGTCTGCCTGCATCGCAGCACACATGCATTTCTAAGTCTGTGAAACGCTGACGAGCTTCACTCGGTTCAAACTGCAGAGACGACAGTCACCTCCGGTCCGTCTGACCCCGCCGTGCCTCCAGTCAATCCAACACATGTGGACCAGGAGAGAGGCCGACAGTAAAGGTCAAACCAGAGACTAAAAACAAGTTCAAAATCACAAAGACGACGACTTATTTCAACCAAACCAGTTCAGTTTGTTGACTCAGGATCTGATTGAGGCTTGCTCAACTGTGATTGGAGGACAGAGAAAAAGGGGTGGGACTCAGAGTGTCAATAACCAGTTATCTTACCAAACATAACATTGTTATAAATCTGACCTGACAGCCGAGGTATTCATATTTTAGTTCACTCACATCCGATCATCATCATGGCCACGGCGAAGATCTTCTCTCCGTCTGTGTTTGGTGCGATGTTCCCGAAGCCGATGCTGGTCAGACTGGTCATGGTGAAGTACAGTGACGTGATGTAGACCGAGTCTTTGCTGGGCCCGCCCTCCCAGCGGCCCGAGCCCGAGGCGTTGAACCTGTACGGCGTCCCGACCGTCTCGCCCAGCAGGAACAGCCAGCTGTCCATCCTCACGCTGTTGGTGTCCTCGTCGATCACCTCATAGTCTCCGATGCTGTACCAGATGCAAGCCAGCCAATGGGCCGCCAGGCCGAACACGCACACCAGTAAAACCAGCACGGCGGCGCCGTACTCGATGTAGTGGTCCAGCTTCCGGGCGACCCGACCCAAACGCAGAAGACGGACCACTTTGAGAGAGCTGAAGAGACTGCTGATGCCCTGCAGAGGAAGAAGAACACAGCATGAGGGCGACGTTACAGGAAGGTTCTGGAGTCATTCGTACGTCTGTTCTCACACTATGTAACTTTGGGCTCCGGGTCGGGAGAAGTACGTAACGCTTTACGGCACTAAGTCACACACCACTAACTAATGCTGACGGGGAGCGGAGCCGGTGTCGTGCCAGAACCGGAGCTGGGCGAGCGGACACTGTAACTGGGCTCAGCAGCCTCTACGGAAGCTAGTCAAAAGTTGATGTTCGGTCGGTCTGGAAGCTTTTAGTTCATCATTTGCTCTTAAATCCTCGTCTGCACCCATCAGAGCTTTTAAAGGCTGGGTGGATAAAGTGTGTATGAAACATGTATGAAACATGTATGAAACATGTATGAAACATGCAGCAGCTCTGCAGAGACACATCCTGTCCATGTTTGACCGTCACGGCGTCCTCATCAACAACACCTCACTGTCACCCACAATGCACTGCTCCTCCATCCACGCTGTGACGGAGGAGAGGGTGATTTGACCGTGACAGGCTGATCGAGGGTTTGAATCCCGACACGTCATCAGGATTCATTCATTTTCGTTTTTCTGTGATCACGACTTCATTATCTCTGAATTATTCTGACGATGTCGTCGTTCATTAACATCATTTATTGTGGTTTCATCCCAACATACAGATCAAACTGATCATGACTGTAACAGGATCACTTCAGTCGGTCTTCAGTCAGTCTTTAGTCAGTTTTTAGTCAGTCTTTAGTCGGTCTTCAGTCAGTCTTCAGTCAGTCTTCAGTCAGTCTTTAGTTGTTGGATCAAAAATGACAAAGTGTTAACAGAAGTTTAGAGCAGAGTCTCTTTTAGGGAGATGATCGTGAGACGATCGTGTCCTTTGTTTGGACATGAGACGTGTTCTGGTTCAGGACGGTGTCGTCCATCTTGAGACAGATCTGTCTCTGTGCTTTGAGCTCGTCTCCCAGCAGCTCAGGATAAACTGGATTATTGTCCAAAGAGGATTCCGTCCGTCCGTCTTCTCTCTTCTGTTTTGGACTCAGCAGCTGATTTCAAACAGCCTCTCTGCTGCCCTGATGGAGGTTTTGCATATTTGACTCGTCAGCAGTTGAGCAGCGCTCGCTCAGTCGTGACCTTTCTCTCTGCGTCTGCAGGAAGTCATTACATGCCGTGAAGTGGTTGTATAAATGTGAAACAGTCCACTCCATCATGTTGATGACACTCACGGCGTCCTGCAGCCACGCCGCGTCCTCCTTCATTTCACGCCTGAGCTGAGCGGACTGCATGAAGTGAGTGTGAGGTTCAAACACACACACACACATATATATATGTGCAGTATATATACATACAGTACAATGAAGTTAAGGCCACAGTGGCGGCCCACTCACCTCGTCCACGTTCTCGAAGGCGTTGATGACATCATAAGGCAGGCAGGACAGCAGGTCGATGACAAACCAGGTCTTGACGTAGTTCATGCGGATGAGCTTTGGGTCGGAGATGACCTCTCCAGCCGGGCCGACGAAGGTGGTGTGGAAGTTGAGGACGATGTCGACGAGGAAGATGACGTCCACGATACTGTCCACCACCAGCCAGGTGACGTTGTTCTGCTTGGTCTTGAAGGACACGTTGTAGGGCACCATGATGGCGGTGTAGAACGTCAGGATGAGGATGACCCAGTCCCACGTGGTCTTGAAGAGGCAGTAGTGCAGGATGATGTGCGGCGGCGTCTTCGGAGTTTCCTGTTTGTACTGAGGCAAGATGTCTGAGCCCAGCTGGAGAACCTGGACCAGACAGACGAAACAGAACATGAAGCCGTGGGTTTAGTGTTCAGGATGACCACAAGAGAACGCTGTAAGAAGATCGTAAAATGCAACATTTTAAGACAGCCTGAAAACTTCAGAGAACATCTGGTAAAACCACTGACAGTAAGAAGACTGGACAGAGCCTGATAACGTCACCCACAGGAAGCTGAAAATATGCGACGCTGGCGACCGCCATGTTTTGTAGTACTGCTTCTTCCACCTCCCGGGTGATCTAAATATCGTCAAAGACGTGGATCATCAGTGGACGTGAGGCGGGCTGAAGCCTGGTTGCTTTAATAAGCCATCTGTAACAACACCACCTGTCAATCAAAGCGTCCACACTCTTAATCCTGCATAACTTTAAGCCTTAATATAATCTGAACAGGTGAGTTGTATAAAAATTCACCCTCAGTACAGTTGTCATGAACGGGGAAATTAGCTGTAGAGACCAAAACTGTTTTTTGTACCAGGCTGTAAACATGTTTATTTCTGCTGTGAAGTTGGACATTTGAACATGGGGACTTATGGAGACTGACTCACTTCTGGAGCCAGCCTCAAGTGGACGACAAGAGGAACTGCAGTTTTTGGGCACTTCCTGTGTTGGCTTCATTTGTTAGCTGCATGGACACATGAGCTAAATGCTAACATAGCATCTATGCTATCATGCTAAACTAAAGTTCACCATCTTAGTTTAGCATGATAGCATGCTATTATTTGCCAATTAGCATCAAGCATTAAGGCCTGCTGAAGCTCATGGGAATGTCCTCAGTTCTGCAGGTGTTCATTCAAATGTCAACCTGATGATTCATCCTGAGGGAAGCATGAACGACTCATCAGTTAACAGATTTAATAATATAATATAATAAACAGCTGATGATGCACTGTAAAAATAAGGTATGTTACCATGAGAGAGTCCTGATGGCTATAGAGTACATGACTGCACCGAACCACCCTGATCACAGATTAATTCATTAGTCCAACAGTAATTATCTCTCTCCAGTTAATGGAAGGATTAGTCACAGCTAATTACAGCTCAAGAACTTCTCATCAACATGACGCCTGACGCTAATGTTTGAGTCCAGTTATCAGACGTTGTTCAAGCTCTTCAGTCAGTGTGGAGATCAGCAGGCAGCAAACATGTCAAGACATTCGTCCAGTCAAATGTGATCCGTGACGGCTCATAGGTCGCAGAGGCTAAGGCTGGATCCGATGCTCCACCAAGAACGGAGGTTTTTCCATTCATTTGAGTGGTTTTGCACCGGCGGTCCACGGAAAACCATGGTGGCGTGCCGAGAAGAAGTTGATCCAAATTCCACTTTTGGGAAAATGAAAGCCCAACGTCACGTTACGCCAAGCCAATCAAAAACTGGCAGCCAGACCGGACGGTCCATGGTTGCTAGCTGAAAGCAGAATGTTAACGCTACATGGTCAACAAAGTTTTTCTTCCCGTTTCTTCCCGGTAGACTTTGTTTACTTTGTTTTTTGTTGAGAGATTGATCGCTATAATCTACACTTACACCCTGTCTTCTTCTTCTTCTCTGTTCTTGGTTAATGTGGGCGAGAAAACTGCTTTTAGGTGTACTACTGCCACCTTCTGGTACCTCTGTTTCGGTCACACAACGAGCCAAAGGGCGACACTCCCACACCAACGCGAACACCGGTCGCCGGAACGCCTGATCCTGTCTGAATGCACGCTAACTGTGGCGTCTTCAACTCAGCTACAACAAGAATGATGGAGATGTGAGTGAAGGCCATCCATCCTTCCTCTTATCCGGGGTTGGGTCGCGGTGGCAGCAGGTTTGGCACGGTGTTCCAGCTCCTCCTGGACGATCCCGAGGCATTCCCTAGATGGGCTATGTAGTCCCTCCAGCAGGTTCTGGGTCTGTCACGGGGTCTCCTCCACGTTGGATGAACACCTCCAAAGGCAGGCACACAGGAGGTTCCTGATCACATGTTGAACTACCTCAGCTGGCTCCTTTCGATGTCCGAGCTCCTCACCCTGTCGGCGGAGGAAGCTCATTTGGACCGATCTCTTCTTTTCGGTCACTACCCAAAGCTCACAACCATCTGTGTGGGTTAGAACGAAGAGCTTCGTCTCTGGCTTTGCTACAACAGCTGATGAAACAGCTGATCTCCAGTTGATCCTCGTCTTAATGTTCCAGATATTTCTGAGCCTTGAATCAGTCAAAAATGTTTTGAAACGGGGCCAACTTCCATCTTTAATAACAGGCTCGGTCTGAAAGCAGGCCATCAGTAAACAACAGGAACTCGTCCATCCATCAGCCCATCTGAACACTGCTCTGCTTCATAACAGGAAGACGGAGGACGTTGATTCTGTTGGCTTTCATTCAGATCAATTTAAAGTACGTCTCACCTCACAGCAGGAAGAAACACCAGTATTCACTCTCTCTTTGTGGAGGTATGTCAGTCCAGGGTTGTGTCACTCCATTAAACAGTGCAGTCATTCATAATAGATCATCTTCAGGAGAAGGATGGAGTCTGAAACTAATGGAAAGCACTGAGGCACCATGGGAAACAGGCGAGGCCTTCCTCCATCTGAGAGTCCAGAGGTCTCATGGAAGAAGAGAAGATGGCAGGACGGACTGGACCTCCACCTGAGGATGGACACGACGCCCAGCATGTTCACATGTAGGTAAAGCACCGGGTCACATTCCTTTAAGTTCTCCATGAACACATGAAACCAGGTTTCTCCTGCAGGACGTCCTGAGCGTGTAAAGGAAGGATGTAAAGGAAGGATGGACGTCCTTCCTTTAGGTCCGTCCTTCCTTTACGTCCATCCTTTCTTTTTTTTTTAAAAAAGATATTTTATGGCCTTTTCAAGCTTTATTTTTGACAGAGACAGCTGAAGAGTGACAGGAGTGTGGAGAGAGAGAGAGAGAGAGAGAGAGAGAGAGAGAGATGGGGAATGACATGCAGCAAAGGGCTGCAGGTCGGATTCGGACCCTGGGCCGCTGCTGAGCCTTCGTCCATGGGGCGGATGCTCTACCAGCTGAGCTAATCGACACCCCCCATCCTTTCTTTACGTCCATCTCTCCTTAACGTCCATCCTTTACGTCTGTCCTTCCTTCACGTCCATCCCATCTTTACCTCCTTCCCTTCTTCACAGGACTCTTGTGTTTGTCCACATCAGCGCTCTGCAGCATTTTACTGCAGCAGGACTCAGAGTGAAAGTGAAACATGGTTTGGTTCTCAGCAGTGAGACGGACTTGTCAGAAAAACAGAGATTCACTGAAGTCACAGATCTGTTCTCAGAGCTCGTCTCAGCTGACACTCATTAATATTAATGAAGCCTGATGACAGAACCAAAGGACAGTTGTTTGTTAGTGAAGCTCCACTTTGCGTCACAGGTGATCCCATCACTCAGACTACATATATTTTGTTGTGGAAACACTGATGCATCCTGGAACACGCTGTGGAAACACGCCGTCTGTGTCGGTGTGAGGATACACTTTGTGAAACGACAGATTCTGACTTTTCTTTGTTTGTCTGTCGCAGCGTCTCTGTACAGGTGGATACTGATACCGTGTTACCTGTCAACATTTAGCAGCACGGTGTTTGAACACATTTACACTTCATTCATGAAAGAAGAAACATTTGATTGATATCAAATTTCACAAATACGATAAACAGGAAATAATACACAGAGAGGGAGTTCAGAGGAACTTAAACTTTGTGAAACGCTGCCTGTGACAGATTCTTGATTATTTGGGTCTTCTTGTAAATTCATCAAATGTTTTTATTAGTGTAAAAATCTCAGACAGTGTCCTTTTGTCACAGTGTTTGTCACATCTCATCAAAATGGACCAGGCCGATAACCAACATCGGGTGTTGTGATCTTCAGGCCCTGCAGACAGCAGTGCATCAAACACTGATCTAACTCAGTACAGCACCAGGAGAAGCAGAGAGGACTCGACCCCCTTCAGGTAAAGCTTTAACAGGGCCTAACTTCAGCTTCTCGTAGATTTGTTCTTACCTCTGCCAGCCGTGAGTGTTTGTGGACGTTCTCTCCTTTATGGACCGCTGGAGCGAGCTGCTGAAGAACTCCTCGACTGCTGGTTAACGCACGAGTCAGACGAGCAAATTTACCCCAACCTGCCAAACACAAGAATGACACGACTGAAACCTCAGTAATCATACAGTAAATCACTGCAGGGGACCAGAGGGCGTGCCCACCTTTTGAAGAGTCGTCCTCAATTGGCTGCTTGAAGGCGGTGATGTCACTGAAGGTGCAGAGAAACAGGACGACTTTGTCCTGCTCGTTTCTGATTGGGGCGATCTTCACGAAAAACCAAACTGGCATCCCTGCAGCACATAAAGGAAGTGTGATCTGTCGGGTCATTCAGAACCGAAGCAAAGCTCACAATCGACGGCTTTGGACTGCTCGACTGACGTGGAAGTCACCCAGACATCATGGGAGGGGATCATTGAAGACCAGAGGTGTTGATGAAATAATCCAAAACATGACGTATTATTAGGACTAAAGACCTGTACCCACCAGAAAAGAACCTGAGGAGCCTGTGTTGTAGTAAAATCCCCAGAAACAAACAAAGATTATAAATATATACCCACTTACATTCATATTCTATGTTTAGTCTTGGTTTTTATAATTATATTGTCATATAATCAAAATAGGTTGAGAAACATTTGCTGTAGCGTGTAACGTGGGAACCATAAATGTAGTCTGGAATTCCCCAGAAGTAATGGTGTCGGAAAGATCTCAAAGTAACAACATCGAGGCCTTCAGCAAGACCCTCAAGTCGTAGATAACGGCGCAGAATCGTAATGAAAAAAGCTGAACCCATTATATCTTGGTGTGGACGTAGGTGCAGGCTGGAGATTCAGTTCGGTTCTGCAGCCGACTCAGGTTTATTTCTTGTGAAAGAAGAAACTGTTTAAACTCTGATCATGTCCAGAGAATCTTTTTTGGACTTTTTCAGTCTCCATCAGCTCTTCACCTTTGCTGTATTTAAGTGTTGGAGAAAAGGTCCAGACGTACAATCTGACCCAGACTTGGACTTCTGACCCTCAACAATATTTTCAATTGCCCAAAGGTAGACGATGTAGAGCTCTTGTTCTTTAACTGTCTCAATCTCTGAACCAACTGGGAAGTCGTCTGACGGTCTTAACTGGTCTGATCCAATCGCCCATCATCTGGCTCAGTTTAACTTTACAGTGGTTGTTTCTCTCTGGATTCATTTGGCGGAGATGCTGTTGTAAATTAAATGATCTGTAATCATTTTTAGGTTTGGATCCTTTCAGACCATCTGAACGCTGTTTACAGTGCTGTTCAACAACATGGTGCTTTGTTTACTCGGTGCACAGCATGTGCTGCCGAGTGCCAAAGTCAAATGAAGCAGCCAGAACAAACCTCACCATGCCGGTCAGGAGCACGCCGCCCTCCTGCACACAGAGCTCAGTCATCAACGGCTCGGAGTCGTAGATAATGGCACCAAGTTGTAGATAACGTAGATTGTAGTTGTAGTTAACTACATTCATGTTTGCATCGTGACTTTCTACGGTATTGAAACTACAAACCGTGAAAGGAGGTTTATTTTTATTTAAAGAACTTTGAGAGGCTGCTCGTGTGTCACATAAAGTAAAAGGTTGTTTGGACCGGCATCTCAAAGAGGTGAGTCAGTTTGTCCATTCTGGGCTTCTGTAGAAACATATAAAATGTCTCTCAACAAGACACTGAAACCCAATTTGCTCCCGACGGTCGGACCAGAACCACCCACGGTAGCTGTCCACCGCTGCCCTGAGTGTTTTGGATAAAAGCAGCCGTCTTGTTGACCGTCTGATGAAAAGCAGCAGCTGCTTGTTGTCACTTTGTGCTCCTTTGTGTATGAAAATAGAAAGAAAGTGAAAGTGCTGATTCATTAAGCCCAACAGTCAGACACAGTTTACCGACTGCCTCTGTCAGCATGCTGGGCCAACTGTCAGCATGAAATGTCCCAGTTTAGGACATGGACTGGTTCTCAAGGTCCTGAGGTGCTGGTTTTTTGGGTTTTTGGGTATTCAGGTCAGCTTTAATGCAGATTTGGTGACGTGCAGTGCTGTACTCACGGTTCTTCTTGTACATCAGAATCTCAAACGAGTTCATCTCGTAGTTCTCAAACGTCTGTCGAACCTTCTCGCTCATCTCCTTGTCCGTCAGCTCTCCGTACATGAAGCTGCAGGAGAAAACAAAGGCCTGAGTACCGGTACCGACACTCAGCCGGTCCAACGACAGTGTGTGCGGGTGGAGGTGTGGTTGTACCTGCAGGTGCTGCTCTTCTGCATCACCTCGGCTCGATGGTAACCGGACAGTTTGCAGAAGCCATCGTTGCTGTAGACGATCGGCCAGTCCACGATCTGAGCGTTCCCCAGCACGAAATTAGTATCTGACCACAGAAAGCAGAAGTTTAGAAACAACTCTGATCAAAGAGGATCACAGCCTCCTCACAGAGAAGTCAGACTGACTCAAATATCTGAAGAATTATAAGTTAACAAAGATGAGATTCAGTCGTACTGAAAGTTTACTTTAGAGAGAAATCTTTCAAACAGCTCAGATGAGCTCTGTCAGTGCTGTACTTAAATCAAATAAGAATATTAGCTCCTGAGAATAAAATGGGAAGATGACAAGAGAAGTGTAGTCATTAAAAATGTCAATTAAAACTGAGTTACAGGTTTAAGATGAGAGATAATAATAAATATTAATATTAATAATAATGACTCATGACACAGATCATACATATACATACACACTGCGTACATACACACCTGTGTGTCCACGTTCAGAATGTCCCGTCAGGAGTAAAACAAAATATAATCATCAGCTTTAATTAAATGTTAATATCAAACTTTTATTTTATCCAAATGTTCACAGACGAGCTGACAAAAATATAAAAACATTAAGATTACTTTAATATCGCTTCATCAATCTATTGATTAATTATCTATAACCTGAGAGGTCCAACATAAATAATTAAAATTCATTTATTACACGAAGCAGCAAAACTTTGATTTTTAAATGTTTAATGACTTCATATGAAAATATATAACCGACAATACGAAGCAAATATGAAGTTATGTAAAAATGAAGCTATGCGCTACTTTAAAATGTGTAACTATGTTTGAAATAACAGTTTCTAATTATGAATTTAACCCTTAATGAAGCAGAGAGCTGACCTTTAACCTCTAACCTGACAAGCTTCACGTTACTATAAAGCTAATCAGCTGGGCACGTGCGGGTTTTCTTAAACGACAGAGCCAATCACAGTGAAGCTGTGTGATGACGAAACGACCGAACAGAACCACGAGACAACATGAAACAGGCTCCCCGGTGTGTGAACCGGACCGGACCGAACCGGACCGAACCCTACCGTTGGACCGGCGGACGATGTTCTCCAGGAAAGTGTTCTGAGGGGCCACGAGACCCCGCCGTCCTCCCGCCATCCTGTCGTCCCCTCCTGCAGCGCGAGGCAAGAAGCTGCTGCAGCTGCTGCTTCCCGCCGCCGCTCACATATCTGATGCCGCACGAGCCCCGCGCGCTGTGGAGTAGGAGCTCCGCGCGCGCGCGCGCGCGCCTCGCGCTCTCTCTCAGCAGGCTCGCTATTGGCAGATGGTTGCAGCACGAGCTTCGATGAGCCACAGTGAGGCTGCGCGTGGGTGAGAGAGAGGGAGGGAGACAGGTGGATGGTAGAGAGACACCTGCAGACAGTGTGAGAGAGATGAGTGGTGCAGAGCGTACATGATGACGTCACTCCCGCCGTTGTAATTAAAGGGTCGGTTCAAACAAATAAATGTAAACATGGCTGTTTATTGAGTGTTTGAGCGGGAATCAGCTGACACGGACAGCTGAACCCGCTCTGCAGTCTTTAGTGAGCCGGGCTCAGCTGAGAGACCCGGATCATCCGGACCTGATCCAGACTACAGAGCTGACAGGAAGTCAGAATCCAAAGAGAATTGCATCTTTTCAAAATAAAACATTTTTCCCCAAACATTATTTTTCACTTTTTATTTACAGACGTAAGTTTAAAGGAGCTCCACGCGTTCACACAGCTCCAGGCGTCTTAGCGACATGTCTGACATTCTTCGGTCAAACAGCAGCTCTCTCCGTCTGTAACGCTCAGTGCTCAGGCCTTCAGCTAACAAACTGCTGCCGTTACGTTAGCGTGCATCACGGAGCAGATAAAGCTGACACCATGCGCTCAGACAGCAGAAGCACAGAGCCGACTGTAGCTGGACCATCAGGAATAAACTTCATCCTCTCCCGCCTCAGGTCCTCTGAGGCCGGGCCGGTACAGACTCGTGCTGGTCACCGCCATGCTTAGCTCTGAGCTTCATCACTCTGCCAGCTGTTCACTGTGATGAAGAAAATGTCGACGCTCTAGTTTACATATCAATAAAATGACACACTGACAAAAAACTATTTAACCACGTAGCTACTTTTTTTACTCATGTTAGAAACACATGAAGAGAAACAGAGCCAGTTAACGATAACGAGGTCGGGTCAGGTGGACAGAACATAAAGTCTGTACAGAAACACAGTTTATCTCTGTGGATGATGTCACACTGTGGTCATGTGACGTCCTTTATCTCGTGTTGTTACGGACACGTAATGAACTGTTCAGGTGTCATATTTCATATTTACATGGCTGATAGCATTCTGCCGCCGTTGACTGCGAAAGAAAAGGAAAGCGTGCGCGGCCTTCACTAAACATTTCTCTGAATCCAATAGCAGCGCAGCTCTCTGGGCCTACTAACCAATCAGAAGTAGGGCGGGGCGGGGCTCAGGCTAGCCTGCAGTAACAAGCACTGTAGCCGAACCCTCAGGACGGACCGCAGGTTGGTGAAGCCCGGGGATGACACTAAAGATGTCGATGTATAAAGATGTCGTGAAATAAACGGCGCTGGGCGTGGATGGAGGAGGTTGGAAGTGATGGCAGGCCCTTTGGGAGCAGGAGCGGTGTGTGCAGGGCGTGTCATGTATGGATGTACTGCCAAAAAAGTGCTGCCACCTACTGACCTGTCTCTGTATTGCTGCAGTGTAATCTGTAGTCACAGGATACAAACAGCAGTGTGGTAATATGTGACAATATAGTTAATACACAGCATTAGCCTTTCAGATCATGCGTGTATGTATGATAATGTTCATATGTTAGATGTTGCTGCGGTCATGTTTGGTCCTCCGCACTGTGAGGCAGAGAGAAGCAGAGGGTGTGTGTGTGTGTATGTGTCTATGTATGTGTGTGTGTGTGTATGTGTGTGTGTGTGTGTGGGTGTGTGTATGTGTGTGTGTATGTGTGTGTGTGTGTGTGTGTGTGTGCGTGTCTATGTGTGTGTGTGTGTCTATGTGTGTGTGTGTGTGTGTGTGTGTGTGTGGGTGTGTGTATGTGTGTGTGTATGTGTGTGTGTATATGTGTGTGTGTGTGTGGGTGTGTGTATGTGTGTGTGTGTGTGTATGTGTGTGTGTGTCTATGTGTGTGTGTGTGTGTGTGTGGGGGGGGGGGGGGTGTGTGTGTATGTATGTGTGTGTGTGTGTGTGTGCGTGTGTGTGTGTGTGTGTGTGTGTGTGTGTGTGGGTGGGGCGGGGTTTGTTGAGCGGTGTCTCCCTCTGCTGGTCCCCCACAGTCAGTGCACCAACACCGGCCGACAAACGAGGAGAACCGTCAAAGAACCGACTGAACGTTTCCATCAGGTTCACCGAATATGACGTCATACCGACGTCATATTTAATACGTGACAACCTGAGACTCGTGTTCACATGGAATGATGATGTCACCTCTGTAATATTTAAAACGGATTATTTTGCTATTAAAACGTTTTATTTAATTAATTTTATTTTGTTTTGTTCAATTTTAATTTGTTTTATTTTGTTTTTTATTTTATTTGGTTTATTTTTAAATGTTATTTTATTGTTTTTATTTTATATATTTTTAATTTTTATTTTGCTTTATTTTATTATTATTTTTTATTATTATTAAATTAATTTTATTTTTTCTTTATTTTATTTAAATGTTTTTTTCCTTTTAATTTAATTTAATTTAATTTATTTCTTTTATTTTTAGTGTCTGTCTGTGTGGCGGAGGGATCTGCGGTCGCAGCGCCGCAGCAGCTGGAGTTGTTCGCCTGCTGCCGCCCGGCGGTGTGTAACAAGCCTTCCGCCGCGGTGGTTAGACCCTCCGCTCGATCGTCGCTTCAAAGCGGTAAAAATCTCCCGCGCTGGATCCATTTTACACATTTAACGTGCAGAAAACGCGGAGGAGACTCTTCCGCCGTCGTGTGTGAGCTCTCACCGCCTGAAGTGACCGTTTAACCGCGGCGGGAGCGGAGAGAGGAGCGCGGCAGCGACACTGCCGGAGCTGCGGACGGAGCGCGAACTGCAGCAGAAGAAGCAGCAGCAGCTCCTGCTGACATTTTCTATCCGGACACAGCGGCCGAAAATCGGACAGTGTGAGCGCGGAGATGCCGGGCATGATGGATAAAGGCTCGGAGTATTTGGGCAAAGGTCGGTCCAACGGCACCAAGAGTCCGTCCAACGCTTCTAACGGACATTTCTCTGACGAGAGCGGCAGCGACGACGAACACGGTGAGTATAGCCTCGAACAGCCCGTCGTCGCTCCGTACGTGCGCGTTTCTGAACGTTCTGCACCGAACGTGTCGTGTGTTTGATCCCCTGTGTTTGTCTGCAGATGTCGGGATGCGGGTCGGAGCCGACTACCAGGCCAACATCCCGGAGTTCGAGCCCGGTGAGGTTTTACTGGTTTGTGCCGGAGTGACGGACGGTGGTAGCCTCGGCTCACGTTCAGCGGATCAACACCGCAGTCTGAACGTGAGCCGAGGCTACCACCGCTCCTCAAGTGAGAGAGTGCTGAGAGAAGAGTCCTGATGAGACCAAGAGCCAATCAGACACCAGCAACACTGATTATAAACCAAGAACACACCTTAAACACACACTCATTAATTCTAGTTATTACTCTGTACTCGAGTATTTGTTCTGATTACATTACTTCTGATCAACAGCCAAACATCAACAAGGTCACCAACAGCAGACATAGCAGCCAGCTAATATTACTGACTAGTCCAACAGCAGTCAGCCCAGCTCGGCGTCTGTCTTTCAGCCTTTTATTTCACCAAGCTCTCACCAACCACTAAAAGTCAGTCCCAGATTTACTCTTGTCCGGCGGCTTCTTGCTCGCTCACTCTCTCCTTTTCTTAGCTTCCTCCGTCAGCGTCCTCTTCACTCTCTTCTCCTCTGCCATTATGTCCATAGAAGCTGCTGAGCCCGGTTACATTGCTAACGTTCGCCCACCTCCGGTCCAAATCTCCCTGTGCTAATGGACAGTTAGCTTGATACTCACTAACAAACACTACTCATGGGGCGGTGTTTAGCTCAGGTGGTAGAGCAGCTGCCCCATGTGCAAAGGCTCAGTCCTTGCTGCGGGAGCCCGGGGTTTGAATCCGGCCTGTGGCTCTTTCCCACATGTCATTCCCCATCTCTCTCTCTCCACATTTCCTGTCACTCTTCAGCTGTCTCTGTACAATAAAGCTTGAAAAGGCCAAAAAAATAATCTTTAAAAACACTACTCATAGTTTACCACAGCTGGGCAGCCCGGCTAACAAACTGAGCTAACATGAACTAACAGCAGCTAACAAACTGAGCTAACATGAGCTAACAGCAGCTAACAAACTGAGCTAACATTAGCTAACAGCAGCTAACAAACTGAGCTAACATGAGCTAACAGCAGCTACAGCTGTCAGCAGTTTACTTCACTGTCCATCAGGAAACTCTGTAAATCACAGAGAGTTGAGGCGGAGCAGCCGGAGGACATCAGAGGGAAAACCAGAAAACATTTTCTCCATAAAATATGATCCAGTTTCACCAAAATCAGTGAAATAGTTGGTGGTGTGTGACTTAGTGCCGTAAAGCGTTACGTACTTCTCCCGACCCGGAGCCCAAAGTTACATAGTGTGAGAACAGACGTACGAATGACAGAGACACCATTCACCTGATCACAGGTCAGTGTGGATCAACAGGAGGTAAAGTTTTACGTTCTTCGTACATTTCTGCGATGTTTGTTCAGGTTCCACGAAGTACTCGGACAAAGACAGTGGAGGGATGCTGGTCTGGTCTCCGTATCACACCATCGTCGACTCCAAACGTAAGTCCACTTCCTGTCCTCTGTACGCCACCGCTGTCTCCATCACGTCCTCACGTCAGTCTGTTTCCTCCACAGTGGACGAATACATCGCCATCGCCAAGGAGAAACACGGATACAACGTGGAGCAGGTGAGGACGCACACACACAGGACAGCCTGTCTCACCCGTCTGTCCATCCACTCACCTGTCCTCATGAATATAGACAGTCTGGATTTAACACTGTGTGTGTGTGTGTGTGTGTGTGTGTGTGTGTGTGTGTGTGCAGGCGCTGGGCATGCTCTTCTGGCACAAACACAACATCGAGAAGTCTCTGGCCGACCTGCCGAACTTCACCCCGTTTCCAGACGAGTGGACAGTGGAGGACAAAGTTCTGTTTGAGCAGGCCTTCAGCTTCCACGGCAAGAGCTTCCACCGCATCCAGCAGATGGTAAACACGACAACTGCAACAAAACAACGACAACTGCAACACGACAACGACAACTGCAACACGACAACGACAACTGCAACAACAATGACAACTGCAACACGACAACGACAACTGCAACACGACAACGACAACTGCAACACGACAACGACAACTGCAACAACAATGACAACTGCAACACGACAACGACAACTGCAACACGACAACGACAACTGCAACAACAATGACAACTGCAACAACAACGACAACTGCAACAACGACAACTGCAACAACAACGACAACTGCAACAAAACAACGACAACTGCAACAATAATGACAACTGCAACAACAACGACAACTAACACGATCACAACAACAGCAACTAAAACATCCCATCAGAAAGCATGCTGGGTAAACGTTGAGTTTTTTTGTGTCTCGTTCAGTTGCCGGATAAATCCATCTCCAGTCTGGTGAAATATTACTACTCATGGAAGAAGACTCGCTCCAGAACGAGTCTGATGGACAGACAGGCTCGAAAACTGGCCAACAGGAGCAACCAGGACGACAGGTAAGACTGACGACGGGTAAGACTGACGACGGGTAAGACAGACACCTGACAGAGTCACTCTGTTTTTCTGTGTTTAGATTGAGGCACTGTGTCCTGTTCTTCTTCTTTGGTATCACATTGTGTGTGTGTGTGTGTGGGTTGTTGTTGTTGCCGTAGTGATGAGGAGATGGAGGAAGCCAATCCAATCGAAGCCAACGACAGCGACTACGACCCGAACAAGGAAACCAAGAAAGAGGTTTGTGGACACACCTGAGCTGCTGTTGCCGTGGCAACAGTCTCTATAAACCAATATCTGCCACAAGTATTGACCAATCACATCTGAGCAGGCGGTGGTTGGTGAACGGCATCAACGTGTCTCAAACCTGGACGTAGTACCGTGCCCGGTAGCGGTCCGTCAGACGAGTGTTACATCAGTTCAGTAAACAGCTCGCCCTCCTCTCCGTCTCCTTCCCTGCAGAACCAGGTGGAGCCGGTGGTGCCGGGCTCTAAGGTGGCTTTGGGTCGGCGGGAGCACCAGACCCTGCAGCACCGACACCACCAGCGCTCTCGCTGCCGACCCCCCAAAGGCATGTACCTGACCCAGGAGGACGTGGTGGCCGTGTCCTGCAGCGCCTCCGCCGCCAACACCCTCCTCCGTCAGCTGGACATGGAGCTGGTGTCCCTGAAGAGACAGGTACTTTGAACCGGGCCGTTTAGCAGCAGTCTGGTGCCCGTTAACGTTTCTGGTCTTTGTCGACTCGAGTGTTTCTATCTCGCTGTTCAGGTGCAGAACGCCAAACAGATGAACAGCGGACTGAAACACATGCTGGACTCTGGGATCGAAGAGTTCAGGCTGCCCGAGGTACGAACGCACCGCACCTCAAATTAAACTTCAGCTACACCCAAAAACAAATGGACACTCAACAGTTTTATGTTCATCACACACGTGCCGGTAGATGTAGTTACTCAGTGCGCCGCCTACAGGATGAAATGAGCAGAAGCAGTCAGTTTAGTTTGGACATCCAGCCTCAGGTGAGTGTTGGAACGTAGACCGACTGGTAAATCGAGAGCTTTGGAACAGTCTGATACGTGAACGAGATCCCGAGATACTTTAACTCCTTCGCTTGGGACAGCAACTCCCTCCCAACCCGGAGGAAGCAACCCACCATGGCCTCGGCCTGTGAGGTGCTGACTCTCAGTTGGACAGCGGTCGATTACTGTGAGTCAACATGTGGAAACAAGACGAGTCCTTTACCTGTGCATCTACCTTATGACCTTTACATCTTCTTCACTTCACCTCTTTGTTCTTGCAGTCTAACCAGAAGGTGAACGCCCGTTGGACCACAGACGAGCAGCTCCTGGCTGTCCAAGGTGAGCGTCCTCACTGGTCACCAGGTAACAGGTCTGAAACTCAACAACCAATGGCCGTGACGAAGTTTGAGCTGGTGAACATCAGAAGTTGATAGAGACCAAAAACAGAGCTCAAAGACAGAATATTGGACTTTATTTGCACATAAAATATCTTATTTTACTCTCTGCATTTTGATGGCAGCTTAAGAACCTTCTTCTTCTTCAGGCGTCAGAAAATACGGAAAAGACTTCCAGGCCATCGCTGACGTCATCGGTAACAAGACGGTGGGCCAGGTGAAGAACTTCTTCGTGAACTACCGGCGGCGGTTCAACCTGGACGAGGTGCTGCAGGAGTGGGAGGCAGAACAGGGAACACGAGCTCCCAATGGAGACAGCGCCACCTCCGGAGAAGAGGGGAAGAACAGCTCCACCACACCGTCGGGGAAGAGTACCGACGAAGAAGACGAAGAGGTGAGACGTGTTCGATCTTTTTGATGCTACGTGCTGTGTTTGCTTCACGCTCCAAATCGTCCGTCAGCTTTTAGATTTCCTTCCTGGTTTCACTTGAAGATCTTTAGTCAGACTTTGTGACGTCGTCCCATCATGACGCTAACGACTGTTTGGTGCCTCCAGAACACTAAAAATGACGTCCATGTTTGTTTGATACATTTTGGCAGTTTTGGGAATTAGAGCTCTTGGCTGTGTCACCATGGTAACCCTGGATTTTTTTTGTTTGTTTTTGGGCTTTGATGCCTTTATTTGATAGGACAGCTGTAGAGAAACAGGAAAGCGGGTAGAGAGAGGGGATGACATGCAGCAAAGGGCCACAGGCTGGAATTGAACCCGGGTAAGGACTCAACCAGGTGAGCTACCAGGGCGCTAGATCTACGAAACCTCGCACACGTGCACTTGTTTCCTGCGATGGCAGTAACCTGTTAGGAAGAGCGACGACGTCCACACATGGACGAGTTAGTGGTGAATGATTTCCAGGAGTCATGTTGAGTAATGTTTTCAATGTTTTCAGGTATTCTTCATGGTATGGTAAAAAGTTGTTGATGATGTCATCCTGCACTACATCCAATCAAACGCTTTCTCTCGTCTGACGCCGCTGGAGCGTCTATTGGCGCATTTCCACTAGCACGGTATGGCATGGAATGGCACGGCACGGTTCGGGTCTGTTTCCATTACAACTGAGTACCATATAGTACCTCCTCGACGTGGGCGGGGTCGTCATAACACGGCTGTGCGAAACTGCTGTGACGTCATTTACACCGCGCCAAGCCACGCACAAAACCGGAAGACCAGAACAACAACAACACCAGCAACACAACAACCGACCATGGCGTGGATTTTTTCTGCGAAGCCATTTTCTCGTGTTCGAGTGTAGTCGAAGAGCAGCGGGGTTTTAAAAAGTGGTGTGGTCGAGTCTTGTGTTTATTTACAGTGTGGTTGGTCGTCGCGCGCTTATGGTGCTTCCAGTGACGATACATTGGCCAATCAGTGGAAGGCAGTCGGCTGACGTCACGTTTTAGTATCGCTTCGGCTCGCTTGGAACCAGGGCCGAGGCGATACCAAAGTAGTACCTGATACCAAGTACTATGTGCTAGTGGAAACACGCAAATACCGTGCTGTGCCGTGTCTTTGTACCGTGCTACAGTCATCCTGATGGACAGATAGCTTTAGCATAACCACTTGCTAAAGCAGCTAACCGCTGATTAACTGAATCTGCCATTAGCATGCTAACAGAACTGGGCTCCTGATGGAAAGATTGCTAAGTAGCTGTAGCATTGAAGCTAATATAATAAAGCTAACACAGCTGACATTGAGGATCCAGTTGGTTTGGAGCTAGTGCTAATCTAAGTCCTATATAAATAAATGTTATGGACCTCACTAGTTTTGAGATTTAGCTAATGTAGCTAACTGCTAACATTAGCTATCTTAGTTAGCTTGGATGTAAACCCAACATTAGCTAATGTCATGAACTTAATTAGTTTTTTTCCTCCATGTTAGCTCTCTGCTAACATTAGCTACCATTATTTGATGTAAACATTGATAAGTAGTGAAGCGCTAACTGTGGTTAGCTCGGTCAGCCGTGCAGCTAACTGAACTGACTCAACCCGGGATGCCAGGAGCCGAACCCGGCAAGAAAACCACCTCGGTAGGCTGCTGTATTCACTGTTAGACTGGACACTGCTGGTTCAGAGGTTCTGTTACTGTATTCACTGTTAGACTGGACACTGCTGGTTCAGAGGTTCTGTTGCTGTATTCACTGTTAGACTGGACACTGCTGGTTCAGAGGTTCTGTTACTGTATTCACTGTTAGACTGGACACTGCTGGTTCAGAGGTTCTGTTGCTGTATTCACTGTTAGACTGGACACTGCTGGTTCAGAGGTTCTGTTACTGTATTCACTGTTAGACTGGACACTGCTGGTTCAGAGGTTCTGTTGCTGTGTTCACTGTTAGACTGGACACTGCTGGTTCAGAGGTTCTGTTCTGGTCCGGCCATGTTCACTGGAAGGTAGACGGTGATGCTAGCTCATAGATAGCGCTAGTTGCCTGGTCCGGCCGTCGTCTAATCTGAATCTTATCGGTCATTTTTGGGGTTCTGAGCCGCGTGTTGGGAACCACAGACAGTTTCTCAGATTATGAATCAAATTAAATGTGACTGATGGAGACTTGCAGTGAGGTAATCATAGCCCCGCCCTCTCCTCTCTCCAGGGTCAGGTGACCTCCTCAGGTGCGTCTCCTGCTGCCTCGTCGTCTTCTTCAGCTCAGATTCCAGTGACCTCCAGCGCCGCTGCCTCCTCCTCCTCCTCTTCCCTCCACCAGCCTCCTCCCCTCCTGCGGCCCTCCCTCCCGGCCACGCCCTCCCTGCACCGCCAGCCTCCGCCCCTCCAACAACAGGCCCGCTTCCTGCAACCCCGCCCCACCCTGCAGCAGCCTCCGCCTCTCATCCGCCCCTCCAACCCCCTGCCCCCGCGCCTCAACCCACGCCCACCAGCTCCCATGACACTCTGCGGCAACCCCGGGGGATCGGGTCCAAGCTCCACCCAGCAGCCCACCAGCCTGGCTATCCACCAATCAGAGACGGCCTCATCTTCAACCCTCCACTAACGGATGTCGGAGGTCTCAAATCATTTGCTGCGTTCAGGTCCTGTGGGAAAATCTGAGTGACTTGAACACAAAGCAAAGTGTGAGTTTTTATTTGAACTGCGGGAGCTGAAGTTCGTCTTTCCCTCGGGACTCCACCTGCAGCGTACCTGCTGGCTGATGCTGGTTCTTTAGAGCAGAGCAGCAGACGTGTGGCGTCCCACAGGGTTCTACCCTGGGTCCCTTCCTGTTCCCCGTCAGAACTCGGCACTACCTGTAAAACGTCTCGGTAGATGTGTAAAGCTGGATGTTTGATTTTTTTAATAACAGCTAAATGACCTGAATCAGTGTCAGTTCTTAACATTTTACATTCACTGTCTTTAACCTCCGCATCGCCACATGTACTGATGAAACATCAACCTGCTCCCCTGACGATGAATATGTACGATTATAATGACCACATGACTTTCCCTGTAGCGCCACCGTCAGGATAAACTTTTAGTTTTGGGGTCTAATAGTTCTTCAGGATGGTTTGTGTCGTGGCTGAACTGAACACTGCTGCCTGCTGGTTCTGAAGATGGATCGCTCTCATTGTTTGTCTCTCATGTTCAGCACATCCTGACGGAGCTCCCACTTTATATGATTTCACCCAGCATGGCGGTGGTAAATAACAGACAGTCTGTGCTGTGTCTCAGTCCTCGTACTTCCAGACTTGCACTCATGATGTTGAGTCCATAAGTCAGTGGACGCTGATGCGGAGGGACCACCGGAGGAAGAAGAGGTGGAGGTGCATACCTCAATATACAAATGTAAGCTGTGCATATGATTTATATTTATATTCTGGAGGTCTGATGATGGAGCTAACATGGGTACAATTCAGACAAGACAACACTACCTGCTGAAGTACACAGAGTACTGCATAGAAGAGTACTAACAGAAGTATGTGAACTGAGACACAGCTCTTCTGTTTGTGTACCAGGTTGAACTGAAGGCCTCGGTGTCGTGTACAGTAGCATTAGCATTGTGTACAGTTTGATATCTATCTGAAGCATTTGTAACTCCATCAGCCGTCATGACTCGTTTTACAGGTTAACACTAAAGTTTCACTCGTCCGTCCTTCAGCCTCCGTCACCGGACCCGATCGGCACCGTCCGGCTGGATTCATCTGGACTCCACTCTGTCTTTTCATTATTTATTCTTCTTCCTGGTGCTACCACTCTGGACTTGGTGTAAAAATCATTGTGAAAGTGCTCTTAATGCTTTTTTGGACAAACCTGTGTCACTGCATTAAATGTAACTGGAACCATAGAGTCGTACGTGGAGTCCTCTCAGTGTGAAACGTTGCTGTAAAGGTGGAGCTGCTCAGACGTCTCTCCGAGGTCGTCGGCCGTCTCATTAAAAACGACGTTTGTACCATCGGACCGCCTCGTTTGTCTTCCCTGCACACCAGGTTTATGACGGAACAGAGTAATTAAGTACATTTACTCAAGTACACCTTTACTAAGTCCAGCCCCTTTTTTTGCTCTGTTCCAATCACAGTCGAGGAAACATCAGTCAGATTTCCTGTGTTAGCGCTACATGCTACGTGTTAGCTCGTCTATAACTGAACTGTTGTAACATTAGCTATAAGATGTAACTAGCTAAACTAGCATCTCTCTAGCAAAACACTAGCTAACCATAGCTAATGATTAATGGAGATTAGTTAGCTTGCTATGCTATGTTTTGCTAACATTAGTTAACACACGCATGTCATTTTATCTTTAGCAGCTAGCACATAGCATGTTAAGTACTAACCATAGATACACATTAGCTAGCTCGTTATTTTTGCTCCGAAGCAAAACGCTAACATACTAGCTAATGATTTATGACTATGATTTAAATGAGCTAGTTAGCTAGAGTTTTGCTAACATTAGCTATAAGATGTAACTAGCTAGCTCACAACTGATGAGCTTTAGCTAGCTAGTTAATTACCATTTTGCTCTGAACAGTTGATGATTAGCTAGTTAGCTCATTTTTTTTATCGTTAGCAGCTAGCACTTTTTTTTTATTTTCTGCAGATTCATTAAAAAAATTAAAAATATAAATAAATACATTTAGATCTTTTCTGAAATAAAACTTTATTGATACTCGAGGGAGAAACACAAACTAGCTGTGACATTAAAGTGATGAAATACCTTTATTTTGAAATATTACAGTTTTGACGTCACGTGTCTGTGAAGTTCAGCTTTTCAAAATAAAACCAGGAAACTTAGTGCGCATGTCAGCACTCTGACGGTCAGGAACGGACCGTGAACGCAGCAGGTTGTCGATGTGATGTCACTTCCTGAAAGAGTTTCCTCTTCCACCGGGGCGGCTGTATCGACCAGATGATCGATACTGATCAGGATCATCGATCAGCTGAGTGACGGGCTGCGGCGTGGCGGGAAACATCTGTCAGCACGCGGTGAGTGAACTAAACTGGTGTGTGTGCGTGTGTGTGTGTGTGTGTGTGTAGAAAGTGAAAGTAAAGCCGCTCCTCTGCGCGGCGGGAAACGTGTTCAGGTCACAGATGAGCGGAGAGTCTCTCTCAGGTGTTTTATGGTCAGGTGCGTCCTGGAGAACACCTGACACCAGGTGCATGATGGGAAGAAGTTTGCTTTGGTTGGACTGCTCGGTCCACCAGGGGTGTCAAACATAAGGCCCGTGGGCCAAACATGCAGGGCGAGATCAGTGTGTCAGGAGGGGGCGTCCTGGTCATTGATTTTTTGTTTTACTCCTGGAAAACCTGGAAACTCTTTGAAATTTAAATGAACCTCATGAATCTTTTTCCTGTTTACGTCTCTCCCAGTCTTAAACAGTCTTAAACAGTCCTGAACAGTCTTAAGCAGTCTTAAACAGTCCTGAACAGTCCTGAACAGTCTTAAACAGTCTTAAACAGTCTTAAGCAGTCCTAAACAGTCTTAAACAGTCTTAAACAGTCCTGAACAGTCTTAAACAGTCTTAAACAGTCCTAAACAGTCTTAAACAGTCTTAAACAGTCTTAAGCAGTCCTGAACAGTCTTAAACAGTCTTAAACAGTCCTGAACAGTCATTAACAGTCTTAAACAGTCTTAAACAGTCATGAACAGTCATGAACAGTCTTAAACAGTCTTGAACAGTCCTGAACAGTCTTAAACAGTCTTAAGCAGTCTTAAACAGTCATGAACAGTCTTAAACAGTCTTAAACAGTCATGAACAGTCATGAACAGTCCTGAACAGTCTTGAACAGTCTTAAACAGTCTTAAGCAGTCCTAAACAGTCTTAAACAGTCTTAAGCAGTCCTAAACAGTCTTGAACAGTCTTGAACAGTCTTAAACAGTCTTAAACAGTCTTAAGCAGTCCTAAACAGTCCTGAACAGTCTTAAACAGTCTTAAGCAGTCCTAAACAGTCTTAAACAGTCCTGAACAGTCCTAAACAGTCCTAAACAGTCTTAAACAGTCTTAAATCAAATCAAATCAAATTTTATTTGTATAGTCCAAATTCACAAAACACATTTTGCCTCAGAGGGCTTTACAATCTGTACAGGGAGTGACACACTCTGTCCTTACACCCTCTGTCCTTAGACCCTCTGTCCTCAGACCCTCTGTCCTTAGACCCTCTGTCCTTAGACCCTCTGTCCTCAGACCCTCTGTCCTTAGACCCTCTGTCCTTAGACCCTCTGTCCTTACACCCTCTGTCCTTAGACCCTCGGTTCGAGTGAGGAAAAACCCTTTTAACAGGAAAAAAGGTGGAAGAAACCTCAGGAAGAGCCACAGAGGAGGGATCCCTCTCCCAGGACGGACAGACGTGCAATAGATGTCACATGTACAGAACAAATCAACAGAGACATATTGTACAATTACAATGAATGATAAAATGATTACAGTATACAGAGTACACAGAGATATGGTAACAATAATGACAGTAATAATATAAGTAGTGGACGTCGTGCAGGACCACAGCAGCAGCCACGATCCATGAGAACCTGCTGGACGAGAGAGCACAGAAACTCCGGGGAAGAAGTTTAGTTAGTAACATGCATTAACATGCATTAATGAGACATGCATGTTTACAGATGGTGATGGTGATGGAGAGAGAGAGAGAGAGAGAGAGAGAGATTTGAGTAGAGTTTTCAGTAAAGGGAGATGTGACTGCATCTTCAACCAGTACCGTGCCTGACTAGGCATAACCCTGAAAGAGAGAGACAGAGAGAGAAAGGAGGGAGAGGGAGTCCCCCGGCAGTCTAGTCCTATAGCAGCATAACTAAGGGATGACCTGAGCCAGCCCTAACTATAAGCTCTATCAAAAAGGAAAGTCTTAAGTCTACTCTTAAAAGTGTTGACCGTGTCTGCCTCCCGAACCCAAAATGGTAGTTTGTTCCACAGAAGAGGAGCTTGGTAGCTGAAAGCTCTGGCTCCCAGTCTACTTTTGGAAACTATAGGAACCACAAGGAACCCAGCATTCTGAGAGCGCAGCGTTCTAGAGGGGTAGTAAGGTACTATGAGCTCTTTTAGATATGATGGTGCCTGACCATGAAGAGCTTTGTATGTAAGGAGAAGAATTTTAAATTCTATTCTAGATTTAACAGGTAGCCAATGCAAAGAAGCCAAAATGGGAGAGATGTGATCTCTGATCTTGGTTCCTGTCAGAACACGTGCAGCAGCATTCTGAATTAGCTGCAAAGCCCTAAGAGACTTACTGGAGCAGCCTGATAACAACGAGTTACAATAGTCCAGCCTAGAAGTAACAAATGCATGGACTAGTTTTTCTGCATCCGCTTGAGATACGATGCATCTGATTTTGGCGATGTTACGTAAGTGGAAGAAAGCAGTCCTCGAAATTTGTTTTATGTGGACATTAAAGGACAAATCCTGATCCAAAACAACTCCAAGATTCTTTACGGTGGAGCTGGAGGCCAGGGTGATCTCGTCTAAAGTAAGTAAGTCTCTAGAAAGAGAGTTTCTGAGGTTCTTGGGTCCAATTACAAGAACTTCAGTTTTGTCTGAATTTAACATCAGAAAATTGTAGGTCATCCAACTTTTTATATCCTTAAGGCATGCTTGGAGTTTAGTTAACTGATTGGTTTCATCAGGCTTGATCGATAAATATAATTGGGTGTCGTCAGCATAACAATGAAAATTAATGGAGTGATTCCTAATAATGTTCCCTAGAGGAAGCATATATAAACTGAATAGAAGTGGTCCTAGCACAGAACCTTGTGGAACTCCATGACAAACTTTGGTATGCATGGAGGATTCATCATTGACATGAACAAACTGAGATCGATCTAAAAAATACGATTTAAACCAGCTTAGGGCGGTTCCTTTGATGCCAATTTGATGTTCCAGTCTCTGTAAAAGAATTTGATGGTCAATGGTGTCAAATGCGGCACTAAGATCTAACAGGACAAGTACAGAGATGAGTCCTTTGTCTGATGCCATTAGGAGGTCATTTGTAACTTTGACTAGTGCGGTCTCTGTGCTATGATGCACTCTAAATCCTGACTGAAAATCCCCAAATAAACTGTTCTCATGGAGAAAGTCACACAGCTGATTGGCTACAGCTTTCTCAAGTATCTTAGAGAGAAAGGGAAGGTTTGATATCGGTCTGTAATTGGCTAAAACCTCTGGATCTAGAGTGGGCTTTTTAAGAAGAGGTTTAATTACAGCTACTTTAAAAGACTGTGGTACATATCCTGATAATAGAGACAGATTAATCATATCCAATAAAGAAGGGCTAACTAGAGGTAAAACGTCCTTGAGCAGCCTGGTTGGGATGGGGTCTAAGAGACAGGTTGACGGCTTAGATGAAGAAATTACTGAAGTAATTTGATGAAGGTCGATGGGAGAAAAACAGTCTAAATATATATCAGGTTTTACAGCTGTTTCCAAACTTGCTGTGTAAGAATGCAGATCGGTGCCTGTTGAGGGCAAGAGGTGATGAATTTTGTCTCTAATAGTTATAATTTTATCATTAAAGAAGCTCATGAAGTCATTACTACTTAGACCTAAAGGAATAGATGGCTCAATTGAGCTGTGGCTCTCTGTTAGCCTGGCTACAGTGCTGAACAGAAACCTGGGGTTATTCTTATTTTCCTCGATTAGTGAAGAGTAATAGACTGCTCTGGCACTACGGACAGCCTTCCTGTATGTTTTAAGATTATCCTGCCAGATTAAACGAAAGTCTTCCAGCTTGGTGGCACGCCATTTGCGTTCAGATTTTCATGCCTCTTGCTTTAAGTTGCGAGTCTGCTGGCTATACCATGGTGCCAACCTCCTTCGTTTAATTATCTTCTTTTTCAGAGGTGCTATAGAGTCAAGAGTAGTCCGTAATGAGTCTGTAGTACACTCCTGATCAAAATCTTAAGACCGGGTGAAAAATGACTAATATTTGCATTTCGCACTGGTGGAACTTAACCAGATTGTAAGTTGAGCTTCAAAATGCAAAAAGAAGAAACAGGAGCAAGAGACAGCAAAATAGAATCAGCAGTTTATTGAAAACTGCATTTAAACTTAAACAGGCTGTTTATCAGCTGATCAAAAGTTTAAGACCACAGCCTTAAAAAGTCAAAATCTGCGCAAAAATCTGGCTTTCATGTCATTTTCTATCAGACATTCATGCTGTCATGACCCCCTGATGGCAAAGGCAAAAAGATTTTCTGTCTTTGAACGTGGAAGGATTGTTGAGCTGCACAAGCGAGGCCTCTTGCAACGCGCCATCCCTGCCGAGCTTGGATGCAGTAAGGCAGTCATTTTAAATTTCTTTAAAGATCCTGAGGGTTATGGGACAAAAAAGTCAAGTGGTAGACCCAAAAAAAATTCACCTGCACTGAGCTGGAGGATCTGATGGGCTGTCCGTGAACACACAGGCCGATTCTTGACCCAAACTAAGATCCTTACTGTACTGTACTTTTTGACTGTAGCCCAATCACCATAAGACGGCATCTGCAACAGAAGGCTTAAAGAACAAAAGATGTCTTTAAAGGCCACGTCTCCTCCCACACCACAAACTTGCCTAATTGCACTTTGCAAGGGAGCACCACACATGGGACATTAGAAGGTGGAAGAAAGTTTTATTCTCTGACAAGAAAAAATTAATCTGGATGGTCCTGATGGCTTCCAACGTTAGTGGCATGACAAGGAGATCCCACTGGAGATGTTTTCTACGTGGCACAGTGGAGGAGGCTCCATCATGATCTGGCGTGCTTTTTCCTTCAATGTAAAAATGGAGCTTCAGTTTGTGCAGGGGCGTCAAAATGCGGCTGGCTCTGTGGAGATGTTGCAGCAGGGACCCCTCTTGACTGAGAACCCTCGTCTGAGCAGTGATGACTGGGTCTTTCAACAGGACAACGCTTCAGTTCACAACACCCGCCTGACAAAGGACTTCTTCCAGGGTTAGGGTTCGGCTCTTTTGGACCATCCTGTGTGTCTCCCTGATCTAAATCCCACTGAGGACGTTTGGTGATGGATGGCAAGGGAAGTTTACAAAAATGGAGATCAGTTCCAGACCATGGATGCCCTTCTTGAAGCCATCTTCACCACATGGGGCAATGTTCTCACCAGCCTTCTGGAAAAACTCACATCAAGCATGATAAATTAATTTTTGAAATGATAAACAAGAATGGTGGGGCTACTGAGCACTACTGAGCACTAGTGCTCAGTAGTGCTCAGTAGTGAGCACTAGTCCTGAACAGTCTTAAGCAGTCCTGAACAGTCTTAAACAGTCTTAAGCAGTCCTAAACAGTCCTGAACAGTCTTAAGCAGTCTTAAACAGTCCTGAACAGTCTTAAACAGTCTTAAGCAGTCCTGAACAGTCTTAAACAGTCTAAAGCAGTCTTAAGCAGTCCTGAACAGTTTTAAACAGTCTTAAGCAGTCCTGAACAGTTTTAAACAGTCTAAAGCAGTCTTAAGCAGTCCTGAACAGTCTTAAACAGTCTTAAGCAGTCCTGAACAGTCTTAAACAGTCTAAAGCAGTCTTAAGCAGTCCTGAACAGTCTGAAGCAGTCCTAAACAGTCTTGAACAGTCTTAAACAGTCTTGAACAGTCCTGAACAGTCTTAAACAGTTTTGAACAGTCTTAAACAGTCTTAAACAGTCCTGAACAGTCTTAAACAGTCTTGAACAGTCCTGTCTCTGTTTCATGTTTCAGTCCTGTCTCATGGCGACAGCACACTCAAACCTGGGAGGGTCCAAAGAGTCCAGTCTGCAGTCTCAGGACTCTGTGAGGTCGACGGGCCCCGTGGGATCATGGGAGTCTGAGCTGACCTCCATCCAGCATGCCTTGAAGTTCGTGTTGGCGCTGAAGGACGAGTTTGTTTGTCCCGTCTGCAGAGGAGTCGTCCTCAACCCTCAGCAGAACTCCTGTGGACACATCTACTGCTTCCACTGTCTGCAAGGCCTGCTGTAAGAGCCAGTCCACCTTAAAACACACTCGCAGTGACTCAGTCCACCTTAAAACACACTCATTCTTACACAGTCCACCTTAAAACGCACTCACATTGACACAGTCCACCTTAAAACACACTTAAACTGACCCAGTCCACCTTAAACCTTAAGCTTGGTGTTTCAGGGAGACGTCGTCACCGTCCGGTCCAGTTTGTCCGGTGGACGGCGCCGTGATCACACCAGCTGAGGTCAGAACCAGAAACCACACACGCACATGCACACACACACACACACACACACTCCCTCCTGATTGGTTGTCTCTCTGCAGGTGTTCCAGGATAACTGCTGCAAACGTGAGATCTCTAATCTGGAGGTGTACTGTACCAACTTCCCAGCATGCACCTCTGTGGTGACGCTGCACCGCCTGCAGGTCCGGTCCGGTCCGTTTCATCAGTGTTGTGGCTCGGAGCGTCAGAACCTCCCGTGACCGTCCGTCTGTGTTTCTCCATCCAGGACCACCTGAGCTCGTGTCCGTACGAGCAGCTGCAGTGCTTCAATGAGGGCTGCAGGGCGGCGCTACAGAGGAGACACCTGCAGGAACACCTGAGCAGCACCTGTCCTCACCGCACAGAGCCCTGCCCACACTGCCAGCAGCCACTCCCACTCAGCCTCATCCAGGTAAAGACCCGCCCAAACGGACCTGATAGTCCAATCGGACGGGAGCGAGGTCGGATTTCATTCAGGGTCCCGCCCCTTTCTGCCCTGCGCTCTGTGCAGAGCAGGAAGGGGCGGGGCTTACAGCACAGGTAAGCACAGAGTGTGTAAAGGTGGAGTCGTGCTGACGTGTTGTGTCTCTGTGTTCTGGAGGATCACGTGCTCAGCTCCTGTCCTGACGTGGAGGTCGACTGTCCCAGCAGCTGCTCGCAGAAGCTTCCCAGACACAAGGTGAGACAAGAGAGGCGACTGCTATTGGCTGATCTGTGTCAGGTGACGTATGTGGTGGCAGCTTTCATCACCACCCACCTGACTCCCCTGTGACCTTAGCTCTGTTAGCTCTGTTAGCTTCATGATATCGGCGTTAAACTCTGTCTGTCTGTCCTGCAGCTGAAGGAGCACAGAGACTCGTGTCCTGAGGTTCAGGTCAGCTGTTCCTATAAGAGGTTTGGCTGCTGCGTGCAGGTGAGTTCACCTGAACACCTGAGCTGACAGACTGAAGTCCGTGTGTTCGATACCTGACGCCGAGCGTCGTGTCCTGCAGGGTCAGAGAGCGAGAGTAAAGCTGCATGAAGACGCTGCTGTCAACCATCACATGCTGCTGGTCCTGAAGAGCAACACTCACCTGGAACAACAGGTACGTCGTCCATGAACTCACCTCGCATTCTGAGTCAGAGACATCTGGTAACGTCTGCGTCCAAACAGGTGGAGGTTCTCCAGGAGGAGGCGCTGCAGAGGCAGCAGAAGGTCCAGACGGACAGTTCACTGCTCGACGGTCTGCAGCAGGAAGTCAGACCACTGCTGCAACAGACGAGCAACCATGAACGCATCATCTGCACAGCTCAGGTAGATACACGAAGAACCTCCGTCATCATCATCATCATCATCACCAACAGCAGACATAGCAGCCAGCTAATATTACTGACTAGTCCAACAGCAGTCAGCCCAGCTCGGCGTCTGTCTTTCAGCCTTTTATTTCACCAAGCTCTCACCAACCACTAAAAGTCAGTCCCAGATTTACTCTTGTCCGGCGGCTTCTTGCTCGCTCACTCTCTCCTTTTCTCTTCTTAGCTTCCTCCGTCAGCGTCCTCTTCACTCTCTTCTCCTCTGCCATTATGTCCATAGAAGCTGCTGACTGCTGGGCCTGAAAACCTCTTCTTCTTCTTCTTCTTCTTCTTCTTCTTCTTCTTCTTCCCGGTGTACAAACACTTACCCCCAAATTCCACTGGGCACGGACGCGCACCGCGGTCGCCACAGCAATATGCAGCCGGTTTAGTCAATGTTTCAAACCCCACCGGCTCTGCCGCGGTCCGGTTCAGAAGCGTCCCAGAAGCGGGCCTCCGCTCGGCTCCACGTTGAATAAAAACTGAGCTAACATTAGCTAACAGCAGCTACAGCTGTCAGCAGTTTACTTCACTGTCCATCAGGAAACTCTGTAAATCACAGAGAGTTGAGGCGGAGCAGCCGGAGGACATCAGAGGGAAAACCAGAAAACATTTAAATCATGCTGCCTGTCTGTCTGTCTGTCTGCCTGTCTGTCTATCTGTCTGTCTGTGTGGTCAGAGGACTCTGAGCAGGCATGAGGACGTCCTGTCCACCATCCAGCTGGAGGTCCAGCAGGTGTCTCGGGCACTCGGTCCTGGTCTGGAGGAGCTGGAGCAGCTCAGGAAGTCTCTGGACGCTGTGATCCAGGAGGTGTCGGAAACCGAGGCCCTGAAAGAACACCTGGGTAACAGAACCTGGAGACCCGCCTTCATACACCTGCCGGTCTGAGGGTCAGAACGTTTCAGTGAATGTTGTTGGTATGTTACAGGAACGTTGGAGGAGAACCTGAAGCGCCACTCAGGTCTCCTGGATCTGCACGCCGCTCAGCTCCATCGTAACAAGCAGCACCTGCAGGAGCTCGAGGCCACGTCGTACGACGGCAGGCTGATCTGGAAGATCGACGACTTCAGGAAAAGGAGGGACGCTGAGGTCAGAGGTCAGCCGCCGTGTCTGAGCAGCGTGCCCTTCCACACCGGACGCTGCGGCTACAAAATGGCTGCCAAAGTCTACCTGAACGGGGACGGGGAAGGAAGAGGGACGCACCTGTCCCTGTATGTTGTCCTGATGCCGGGAGACTTTGATGCTCTGCTGCCGTGGCCTTTCAGACAGACCGTGTCTCTGTCTGTTCTGGATCAAAGCGGTGCCGCTAACCACCGCAGCCTCAGCTTCAAACCCGACCCAATGTCCAAAAGCTTCCAGCGACCCGGCGCCGAGTCCGTCAGCAACATCGCTGTCGGGTTTTCGTGCTTCATTCCCCTCAACAAGTTGGAAACTCCGCACAACGCCACGTATGTCAGCGATGACACGCTGTTCATCAAAGTGAAGGTGGACACGGCCGGTTTGGAGCAGCTGTGAGGTCCACTTACCGTACACGGAGCCGAGTCTTTACCTCGTCTGGGATAGTTCACGGGTCGAACACGGACCAAACTACTGATTGTTACATTTACAAACATGTTTTAGGATCATCTCAGGGAGGACAGAGGACAGAGGACAGGTGGACAGATGGACAGAGGACAGGTGGACAAGTGGACAGGTGGACAGAGGACAGATGGACAGAGGACAGATGGACAAATGGACAGAGGACAGATAGACAGAGGACAGATAGACAGAGGACAGATGGACAGAGGACAGGTGGACAGATGAACAGGTGGACAGATGGACAGAGGACAGGTGGACAGAGGACAGGTGGACAGACGACAGATGGACAAGTGGACAGATGGACAGAGGACAGGAGGACAGATGGACAGAGGACAGATGGACAGAGGACAGGTGGACAGACGACAGATGGACAAGTGGACAGATGGACAGAGGACAGGAGGACAGATGGACAGAGGACAGATGGACAGAGGACAGGTGGACAGACGACAGATGGACAAGTGGACAGATGGACAGGTGGACAGACGACAGATGGACAGAGGACAGATGGACAGATGGACAGATGGACAGAGGACAGATGGACAGAGGACAGGTGGACAGACAGAGGACAGATGGACAGATGGACAGAGGACAGATGGACAGAGGACAGATGGACAGATGGACAGATTCAGGTTATTTGTTATGTCTTTGATGAACCAGCTGCTGCTTTTTCTAAATGAACGTGGCAGCTTGTTTTACTACTGAAGACACATTTCACTGTTTACTTCCTGTTAACCTCAGACCAAAACAGAAGCAGAGCTTTGAGTTCAGACACTTCTGTTAGTACTCAGTGTACTTGTGTGTGTGTGTGTGTGTGTGTGTGTGTGTGTGTGTGTGTATATATATATATATATATATATATATATATATATATATATATATATATATATATATATATGATTGGTCATTCCTGACAAAGTGAACGAGGTACGATTCATCAGGAAACTGAAATAAAGTTTGATTCTGAATTAAAGAGTGTCACTTCTCTTCACGTCTCTCACTTTTGATTCTTTGTTATTAAAAAGAAAGAAAAACAGGAGTGAACACAAACAGGAACTCATTTTGGCTTCTTTGCATTGGCTACCTGTTAAATCTAGAATAGAGTTTAAAATTCTTCTCCTTACATACAAAGCTCTTCATGGTCAGGCACCATCATATCTAAAAGAGCTCATAGTACCTTACTACCCCTCTAGAACGCTGCGCTCTCAGAATGCTGGGTTCCATGTGGTTCCTATAGTTTCCAAAAGTAGACTGGGAGCCAGAGCTTTCAGCTACCAAGCTCCTCTTCTGTGGAACAAACTACCATTTTGGGTTCTGGAGGCAGACACGGTCAACACTTTTAAGAGTAGACTTAAGACTTTCCTTTTTGATAGAGCTTATAGTTAGGGCTGGCTCAGGTCATCCCTTAGTTATGCTGCTATAGGACTAGACTGCCGGGGGACTCCCTCTCCCTCCTTTCTCTCTCTGTCTCTCTCTCTCAGGGTTATGCCTAGTCAGGCACGGTACTGGTTGAAGATGTAGTCACATCTCCCTTTACTGAAAACTCTACTCAAATCTCTCTCTCTCTCTCTCTCTCTCTCTCTCTCTCTCTCTCTCTCTCTCTCTCTCCCTCCCTCCATCACCATCTGTAAACATGCATGTCTCATTAATGCATGTTAATGCATGTTACTAACTAAACTTCTTCCCCGGAGTTTCTGTGCTCTCTCGTCCAGCAGGTTCTCGTGGATCGTGGCTGCTGCTGTGGTCCTGCACGACGTCCACTACTTATATTATTACTGTCATTATTGTTACCATATCTCTGTGTACTGTATACTGTAATCATTTTATCATTCATTGTAATCGTACAATATGTCTCTGTTGATTTGTTCTGTACATGTGACATCTACTGCACGTCTGTCCGTCCTGGGAGAGGGATCCCTCCTCTGTGGCTCTTCCTGAGGTTTCTTCCACCTTTTTCCCTGTTAAAAGGGTTTTTGTGGGCAAGTTTTTCCTCACTCGAACCGAGGGTCTAAGGACAGAGGGTCTAAGGACAGAGGGTCTAAGGACAGAGGGTGTAAGGACAGAGGGTGTAAGGACAGAGGGTCTAAGGACAGAGGGTGTAAGGACAGAGGGTCTAAGGACAGAGGGTGTAAGGACAGAGGGTCTAAGGACAGAGGGTGTAAGGACAGAGGGTCTAAGGACAGAGGGTCTAAGGACAGAGGGTGTAAGGACAGAGGGTCTAAGGACAGAGGGTGTCACTCCCTGTACAGATTGTAAAGCCCTCTGAGGCAAAATGTGTTTTGTGAATTTGGGCTATACAAAATAAAAAATATTAACTCAAAATAACTAACTCAATCTGACATCATGACAGCTCTACTTTAATCTTTGCTCTGTTCCACCGATCACCAACACAAATCACAGAGCTGTGTGTACAGAAAGTGTCAATCATCCACGTCTCAGTCCATGTTCAGGACGTCCACTTTTACAATTCTGACTTTCAAAAAAAAGAAAAACATTTTTTTTGACCAAGAAGTAATTTTTTTTTCTGACTTTTTTCTCAGAATTCAGATTTTTTTATATAAAGTAATAAAATACTAATAAATAGAATTTTGATTTTTTTTTTCTTTTCTTTTTTTTTTTAAATTCTGACTTAAATTCAGAAAATTAAAAAAACCTCCAGTGTGAGCTGAACATCAGCTCTCTCACTGAGGACGCCCAGCAGAGGATGAACTTCCTGCTGCAGCTGAACAGACAATGATGGTGCACTTCTACACCTGTCTTAACAACAAGGCTCGGAGTCCCTGCTCTCTGTGAGCCTCCACCCCATTGACACTGATGTGTGACATTTGACTTTGTTTTCTCAAAATTCTGACTTGTTTTTCAAATTTCCCTGAAGACGTTAAAGTTTTTTTTCAGAATTTTTATGTTTTTCTCATGTTTGAAGATGTTAAAGTTTTTGCATGTTGAGGATGTTGAATAAAGTAATCTATCATTTTAAAAGTAATCTATTTCTGTAAACTAACATATTACTTTGAAAGTAATCTATTACTTTTACCTTCCTTATTCTGACCTTTTTTCTAAAAAAATCTGACTTTTTTTCTTAAAATTCTGAATTTTTTTCTGGAAATTTTGACTTTTTATTCTTAAAATTTCAGAATTTTTCCTCAAAATTCTGATTTTTTTTCCTTTTCCCAGATTTTAATGGGCCACAGTGGCAATGGGCAGATGCTCTACCAACTGAGTTAACTAACACCACAGAATTCGGACTCTTTTTTTTTTCCCTCAAAATTTATTTTTCAGATTTCCCTGAAGACGCTAAATAAAGTTTTTTCTCATGTTTGAAGACGTTAAAGGTACAGTGTGTATTATTTGGGGCCTCTATTTTCAAAATAAGGCAGATGTGGAATATAATATTCATAACTATGTTTTGATGCATGTATAATCACCTGAAAATAAGAATCTTTTTATGTTTGTTACTTAAAAAATATCCTTTTATATCTACAGTGGGAGAGGGTCCCCTTTCATGGAGGCCTCCATGTTGAAACACCTTATTTATACAGTAGCCCAGAACAGACAAACTAAATACTGACTCTAAACAGGGTCCTTAAAGTGTTGTTTCTCCTTTACATTAGGAAGGTGAGGGTGATGTGAGGAGATTACAATGCAGTGACTGGACCACTAAATGCAACTAAATTCTACACACTGGACCTTTAAATAAAGTTTTTCTCAAAATTTTGACTTTTTTCCTTAAAATTCTGATTTTCTTTCTGGAAATTCTGATGTTTTTCTCATGTTTGAAGATGTTAAAGTTTTTGCATGTTGAGGATGTTGAATAAAGTAATCTATCATTTTAAAAGTAATCTATTTCTGTAAACTAACATATTACTTTGAAAGTAATCTATTACTTTTTCCCTCCTTATTCTGACTTTTTTTCTAAAAAAATGTGACTTTTTTTCTGGAAATTTTGACATTTTTTTCAGAAAATTATGACTTTTTTTCTTTAAAATCTGAATTTTTTTCTGGAAATTTTTTTTTTTTTTTTTCTTAAAATTTCTGACTTTTTCTGGAAATTTTGACTTTTTTTTCAGAAAATTTCTGAATTTTTCCTCAAAATTCTGAAAATAAAAAAATCTGAAAAATAAAGTTTTTCTTAAAATTTTGACTTTTTTTTTAACTTAATCTGATTTTGTTTCTGAAAATTTTGATTTTTTTACTCAAAATTCTGACTTTTTTTCTAAAACAATCTGACTTTTTTCTGGAAATTTTGACTTTTTTTCTGAAAATTCTGATGTTTTTCTCATGTTTGAAGATGTTAAAGTTTTTGCATGTTGAGGATGTTGAATAAAGTAATCTATCATTTTAAAAGTAATCTATTTCTGTAAACTAACATATTACTTTGAAAGTAATCTATTACTTTTTTCTGAAAATTTTGACTTTTTTAAAATCTGAATTCTGATGTTTTTCTCATGTTTGGAGATGTTAAAGTTTTTGCATGCTTGAGGATGTTGAATAAAGTAATCTATCATTTTAAAAGTAATCTATTTCTGTGTTTACTAATTTTTGAAAGTAATCTATTACTCTTGATAATAATGTAATCTTTTCTCAAAGCTTTGACTTCCTTTCTTAAAATTCAGACTTTTTTCTCAAAATTCTTTGACTTTTTTTTCTCCGAATTCTGATGTTTTTTATCATGTTTCAAGACGTTAAATAAAGTTTTTTCTCATGTTTCAAGACGTTAAAGTTTTTTCATGTCTGAAGACGTTAAATAAAGTTTTTCTTTTGTTTGAGGACGTTTGTTTTGTTCAGCTCATGTGGGAAAAGGAAGAAACATAAATCAAATCATTGTGGTGAACACAAAGTTATTTATTAAATGAAATTCAGATTAATTACAAATAAAAATTAATAAATAAATATAACAAAAAGAGAACTGCGTAAAAAACGGAGTGTGTTCTATATGAGAGAAATCAAAACGTCACTATTTAAACTATCATCTAATAACCAACAGACACAGTAAGACAGCACGCCGAGCCTCAGTGACTCAAACAGAAACAGTGTGTGTGGATCAGTAAGGTCCAGTTTCTGTTGGAACAACAAACTAATTAACACCAATTAACATGCACAGATGATCAAATACAAGCGAGGCAAGCTCAACAATAAGCCGCCCTGAATCTGTTACTTTTGAAAGTAATCTGTTACTTTAGAAAGTAATCTATTACTTTTGAAAGTAATCTATTATCCTGTGATTGGCTGCTATCTATCCTGTGGCGCATCATCTCCAGGACCTCCAGTGGGCGCTGTACATCAGCTCTCATTAAGAAAGCCCAGCAGAGGATGAACTTCCTGCTGCAGCTGAACAAGGACAATGATGGTGCACTTCTACTCCTCCATCACTGAGTCCATCCTCACCTCCTCCATCACCATCTGGTACGCTGCTGCCACCACCAAGGACAAGGGCAGACTGCAGCGTGTCGTTCGGTCTGCAGAGAAGCTGATTGGCTGCTGCAGGACCTGTACGCCTCCAGGACTCTGAGGAAAGATTGTGGCTGATCCCTCCCACCCCGGACACAAACTCTTTGAGTCTTTGAGTCACTCCCCTCTGGCTGCGGTCCATCAGAACCAGAACCAGAACCTCACGCCACAAGAACAGTTTCTTCACGTCTGCTGCTAGTCTTATCAACAAGGCCCGGAGCTCCTCTGACTCTCTCCCCATCCAGACCTCCATGCTACATTAACGTAGCATCTACAGACTTCCTGCGTCGCATCAACGCTCAGCCTTCATTTATTTTGGACCTCATCCTGATGTTTATCGATGTGAATATACTGTGACATTTCTGCACAACAGCTCTTCATTTTAGAAGATATTGTTTTTATCAACCAATTCAACACCGCCGTCCTGATAACACACCTTTCTAATGTACCAAGTCACATATTCAAGTTTCAGCTTCATTTCATTTACATACCAAAGTGCTTCACGAAGACAGACGATAAATAAAAACAGTTTAAACCCAGAGAATAAAAGCATCAACAGACTCAGGCTGTCCAGATGACCTCCGGTAGGCTCATCCAAAGCCCAAAACTCCCCGTCCTCGTCCTCTTTTCACAGGGCACAGCCAGCACGCCACGGTGGGACGATCTGAAGGTTCTGGTGATGCTGTGCGGGGCGAGGGGCGAGGCCGAGTTATAGTCGTAAACAGGAACCTGAGAGATGCCGTGGTAGAGTGAGTTACAGTTCCATGATATGAGTCTGTGAATCTTGAAGAAGCTGGAGCACTGTCAGGTCTGACATGGTGGCAGACATGTTGATCTGAGTCCAGACTGAGCATCGCTCAGTGAGTCTTTCAGGTTTTCAAGTACCGGACGTATTAAAGGGAACCTCGTGTGTTGGACTGACAGCGTCCACAGCAGCTCGGTCCAAACGTCTCTGAGATTAATTTAACAGACCTGAAACACCCTGAAATATCTTCTATCATTCAGAGGATGCTTAATGTAAGTTCAGTCTGTCAGTGGCACTCAGGTGTTGTTCATTGCTCAGACGTTTGGTCGCTTCGTCACTGTCAGCGTCTGCAGTTTGTAACGGCTGTTCTTCTGTAGGTCGGACAGCAGCTTCGGACCTGGACCTCCTGGATCGGTCCTGCTCAGCTCCAGCTCTCTGAGGTGTGAAGGGTTCAACTTCAGAGCCGAGACCAGACGCTCACAGCTGCTCTCTGTGCACTCTGACAACCTGACAGAAGACAGAGACAAACAACACATAGCGTGATTACCTGTGGACAGAGGCAGGCTAGCTGTTTCCCTCTGTTTCCAGTCTTTATGCTAAGCTAAGATAACAAGCTGCTGGCTGTAGCGTATTTCACAAAAATATCCCTTTAAACCAACATCAGTTTATTTCAGGTTAATTTAAAGAAGTGGTTCCGGGGAAGAAAGAGTGAAGAGTTTGATATAAAAAAATAAAAACTCACCTTAGTATCTCCAGTTTACACTGAGGTTTCCTCAGCCAATCAGAAAGCAGCTCCATCCCCTCGTCCATCTGGTTGTAGCTCAGGTCGAGCTCTTTGAGAGCCGAGCAGCAGCTGAGGGCAAAGGTCAAAGACCGGCAGCAGGCTGTTGTCATCCAGCAGCATTTCAGGCTGGAAGGAGACATTTAAACAGTTCTCACAGTTTGTGTTGGAACTTTTCATGGAAGTGTAGAAATAAAATAAACTTTGATGGAGCTGTGAGCAGATTTAAGCAGATATAACTCCTCCTGTGGGAGCTGCTATATAATATATTTAAGTCTTTGGTACTAAAAATTGTAACTGCAGCCTAAATTTAAAATGTTTGCGCGTCGTCCTCAGACTGAAGCTCACACAGGGTCAGACTGAAGATACTGAACCTACACGAGCACAAAACGAGCTCAACATGTTTTATTAAGTCTGAGCGAGACTGCTGTCCTTCGATGACGAGAAGATGGAGCACCGAGAAATAACATTTTCTGACAACCTGTAACATCTGAATGTGCGACAGGTGTCCTCAATACTCACTTCAGTGTTTCCAGTTGACAAAGCGGCTCTGCCAAGAACTCTGAAAGTTTTTCGACACCATAGTCTCGGAGTTCATTCATCGACAGATCCAAGACTCTCAGGTAGGCGGGGTTTGACTTCAGACTGGAAGCCAGCGCAGCACAGCCGCTGCCTGAGAACCGACAGCCAGCCAATCTGTTGGGAAACAGTTACAGGTGGTAACATGCAGCTCCAGACCCCGACCTCTGACCAGGCGGGTGAGATTTTCAAACATACGGGTCGGGGATGGACGAGGATCAGCACGCCTCTGTTAACCTGTTGATGACTCAACACCTGTACCCCGACCATGTGACCATACGTGAGGTGACTGCTGGTCAAGAAGAAGGGGTTCACCCTTCACGTTCCAGTAGAGAAACCGATGTTTTTCCCTCATCCCAACTGCTTCATACTGCAAACCATTCCTGTACCGTACCCCACTGCGAGAACATGGCCACAGTTCTCATTACAGAGACCCTAAGGACACTCCAAGTCTTCACATCTTCAAAGGACACGTACACTCGATAGTCACTGAAATCTCATCTTTGACTGTTGGTCAAACATGAATCATCTTTTCATGCACTTTGGCCCATTCTTTCCCAAGTGGCTGAGCAGTGTGTTATCCCAACAACTGTAACACATCCTCCCAGATCGACCATCCCAGAGTCCATAGGCACAATCCCCAACCTCCAAACATGTCCAGGCCCAACATGACCAGACCCTTCGTCATCTCAAGGTGAATCCTACTCACCTATGGAGCTTTTTTCATCAGTGACCTCTGCCAGAGAAATGTGTAAAACTTCCACCAAGACTTTACAACTCTGCCTCCTCCATAAGGAGTGTGCCGCAAAAACCACTACCCAACTAAATCCAGTAAAGGACAGCCTGCTATCAACAAGGCCTGGCTTCCTGTTCAGGAGTCAGACAAACTTAACTGATTGGTCCTGCCTAAAGCTCTTTACGTAGGACCTTATACCTACACCTATATACCTATACTTTAAGCATGAGGACTGTCTCACCTCAGTGTGTCCACTTTGCAGTTTGGATCTTTCAGCAGAGCAGCGATCTCCGTCACTCCGTCGTCACACAGTTGGTTTCCTCCCAGATCCAATTCCTTCAACCAGGAAAGGTTCAAAGCCAGAGCGGAGGCCAGATCTGCTGCACATTCCTTTTGTAGGTTTGTCTTAAAAAGACTTTAAAAAAGAAAAAAATAAGTATTTCAGACTTTTTCAACATTTTTTTGTAGTTTTAGGTCTCTTGAATTTGGAGTGTACAGTCCACTGTAAATGCCACTGGTAGGTTGGGATGGATAAGACAGACACAGACTACCTCCATGTATGTATGTAAAGACCAGCTGAATTTAATGTGATAGTAAATAAATGTTTAGCTTGAGGACATGCTTAGCCTAGCTTAGCACAAAGACTGGAAGCAGGGGTAAACTACAAGCCTACAAACAACAGCAACAACTCTCGTCTTATTTACATGTTAGCTATCAACAGTAGACTTTCCTTTATGCCTTTATGTTCAGTGCATTTGAAGGTTTGAGTCTTACCTTTGCTGAATCTTACCATAATCTCTCCAGCTGACAGTCGGGATGTTTCAGTAAGCCACAGAGCTGAGGTACTGCTTGTCCTCTGAGGCTGTTCCTGCTCAAATCCAGTTTTTTCAGGTGAAATAGGTTCAAGTCGAGAGCTGACATGTCAAGTTCCCCAGTGATGCCACACTCCGATAACCTGCAGACAGGACAGACACCTGGCTCTTAACTCTCCAGTACAAGGATGAGGATGGAGGATCGACTCCAATTCATCCCCCTCGCACCACGATTACGGGGCAAAATCTCCACTTGTACACAAGAAAATGGATATGAAATGTCCTGATCCTTTTCCTGATCCCCAGAGGATGAACCCTTTAGATTTGAATGACCCCATAACATTTCCTGTAGCACCACCCTCAGGACAGTATCAGGCACGTAGTTAATATTTTACCTCAGTGTTTCCAGAGGGCATCTGCTGAGAATTCCTGAGAGTAGCTCCAGTCCTTCGTCATGAAATTTATTCTTGCTGAGATCCAGCTCTTTCAGGTGGGAGGGGTTTGACATCAGACCACCGGCCAAAGATTTGCATCCGTTTCTTGTTATGCCACATTCTTTCAAACTACACAAAAAGGAACAAAAAGAGTGTTATGAATTATGTACCGCTCACCACATTTATTGGCTCAAAAACAAGCTTGAAAACAGACGAAAGATTCTTTGTTATTGTGGTAAATGTATAGCACAGAGCAAGAAGCCGCCGGACAAGAGTAAATCTGGGACTGACTTTTAGTGGTTGGTGAGAGCTTGGTGAAATAAAAGGCTGAAAGACAGACGCCGAGCTGGGCTGACTGCTGTTGGACTAGTCAGTAATATTAGCTGGCTGCTATGTCTGCTGTTGGTGACCTTGTCGATGTTTGGCTGTTAGCAAAGTTGTCGACTCGCTAGTTTTTGATCAGAAGTAATGTAATCAGAACAAATACTCGAGTACAGCTGAACATATCCTGTCACAGTATCAACTGAAAGAGATTTGCAGGTACTAGTTGTAAGATTATCGAGAGGTCATATCCACTTCAGTTTTAATACATTTGATCCACTAACTGCAGTTAAAGCTACAACACTGCTCCCAGTCTTTGTTCTAAGCTAGGACTTGTTCTGTACACAGATGAATGGAATGGAAACATTGAATAAGTTTGAACGGTCACAGTTTGTTCAGGTTGAGGCTCAGTTCTTAGTAAGGTAATTATGTTAAACTACATTACATTACGTAGGGTTAGGGTTAAAAAACACGGGACACAGACAGTCTGTTAAACTCGTGTTAGAGGTAAGATTATGCACTAAAACTTCTTGGTTGGGTTTAGGAAACGTTTGGGTTCATAAGTTACGTACAAAAGATGAAGAGAAATCCACGTTGACTTTTGGTTTCACACGGGACACGAACAGCCGTCTCCTGATTAAAGTCCTGTGTTTGTTTGACTCATCCATACACAGTCACATCCAGATATGAAGTGTGCATAGTTTGGAGCCACTGACCAAGCGTCCATATTTGACATGTTTGAACTGGCTGCTCCAAAAGATGCAAAACTAAAAATCTTGTTATATAACTACATAAAACTATTATTTATTTTATGAGGACAACATAAAAACCCTTTAAAGTTCTGGAAGAACGTTGTTCCAATCTATAAAGGGAACTCTGGGTTTCTTTATTAAAAATAAAACCAAACAAAGGATTCGCGGAGCTCTACGCATTGCACATTCAACCTATAGATCACGACATTGAATCATGTATGAAGTATCGCCCTTAAACCTGGATGTTCTTACTGGAGTCTCTTGAGTTTGCAGTTGGGACTTGTTAGACCTTCAGAGAGCAGCGTCACTCCAGAGTCCTTCAGTTCATTACTGCTCAGGTCTAACTCCTCCAGACCAGAAGACTTACAGCTGAGAGCTGATGAAACATACTTACAAGATCTGTCAGTGAGGTTACAGTCACTTAACCTAAAAGTGAAAAACAAAGTGACAGTTAACATTTTCTACTCTCTCAAACACAACCTGGCAGTGCAGTTGGTTTTTTTAGGCCAAATACTTACAAAGCTGTTTTTGTTGCTTTGAGCACAGGCAGCAGCCTCTCCAGAACTCCATCTGATCTGTGGTGTATCTTCAGGTCAAAGACGTCCAGCTTTTCATTGGAAACGAGCAGCAGGAAGGCCAGCGCCGACCAATGTGCAGGTGAGATTTTACTAACATCCCCGGAGCTCTGGTACTTTTGGACTTGCTCTACCAGAGACTGGTCACCCAACTCATTTAAACAGTGGAACAGGTTGATACTCTTGTCAGTGTAGGACAGTTTCTTGATCTTGTCGTGAATGTAGGTGATTGTCTGCTTGTTGTTCTGCGGACGTCTTCCCTTGAATCCAAATATTTTCTGAAGAAGCTCCTGGTTTTTATCCTGTGACAGTCCGAGAAGGAAGCGCAGGAACAAGTCCCACTGTCCATAATTGCTGGCCAAAGCCATGTCCACTGCGTTCTTGTGGAGGAGGATGATGGGAAGTTGTCCTTTCTCTGAGGCCACTCTCACACTTGTCTGGCTTGGAAGCAGATTTTCTCCACGGTCTATAAAAGTCTCCAATACATACAGAGCTGCAAGAAACTCCTGAACACTTAAATGTATGAAAGAGTAAATCTCTTGTTTGTGAAGCCCACATTCTTTTCTTATGATCTCTGTACAAACTCCAGAATAAACTGCAGCTTGTTTCAGATCAATCTGACAACTTTTCAAGTCATTTTCATAGAAGATTATGTTACCCTTCTGTAGCTGTTCGAATGCCAGCTTTCCCAATTTCATGATCACATCTTTGTCTGTTTCACCTTTCTCATAATCCTTCTCATGTTTCCGTTTCGTCTGGATGATCAGGAAGTGTGTGTACATTTCAGTCACAGTCTTTGGCAGCTCACCTCTGTGAGTTTCTTTTAGGAGACTCTGGAAAGTCACGGCTAAAATCCAACAGAAGACGGGGATGTGACACATGATGTACAGACTTCTCAGCGGCTTTGACTGAAGATGAACAAAGATCTTCTGAGCCACATCCTTGTCACTAACTGCCTTCTGAAAGTAGCCATCCTTCTGCTCATCGTCAAACCCTCGTACCTCGGTCACCCTGTTGATGATATCAGAAGGAATCTTGGTGGCTGCAGCTGGTCGACTTGTGATCCAGATTGAGGCGTTGTGCAGCAGCGTCCCTCTGATTAAGTTGGTCAGTAGGACGTCTAATGTTGTGGTCTTTGTGACACTGCGGCACATCTCATTGTTCTTAAAGTCCAGAGGCAACTTGCTTTCGTCCAGGCCGTCAAAGATGAACAAAACACTTGAATTGTTGTAGTCTGATGTTTCTAAATCTTTCACTTCTTCAAAATAGTAACTTACTAACGTCATAAGACTCCAAGACTTATCTTTTATTAAATTCAACTCTCTGAATGTGAATGGAAATATGAGCTGAGTGGTTTGGTTGACTTTTCCTGCTGCCCAGTCGTGAGTGAATTTCTGCACAGCAACAGTTTTTCCGATGCCAGCGATTCCCTTGGTCAAAACTCTCTGAGGAGGGTTGTCTTCGTTCGATAAAGGTTTAAAAATGTCATTGAGGGGGATTTTCATCTCCTCACTTGAACACCTTCTACTTGGTAATTCAATCACTTCGTGTTCACTACTAACCTCCCCGCTGCCCCCCTCTGTGATGTAAAGCTCTGTATAGATCTTGTTTAAAGGAGTCGATAATCCATTTTCTTTGGTTCCTTGAGACAGATTCTTTGTTGTATTTTCAAGGTAAGATTTCAGTTCAGTTTGGCACATTTGGAGGTTTCCTGAAAGATGAATAAAATCAGTTTTAGTCATTTATTTCATCGTACTTTACACTGGACTTACTGTACCAGTCAGTCAGGTGTTTGGACACACCTTCTAATTCATGACATCCTAACTATGAAATAAGAAATATGGAATTATGTGGTGAACAAAAAAAAAGGGTAAACATAAAAATATGTGTTTTTTGCTTTGATGAAGCTTTGCACACTCTTCATCCTCCCAGTCAGCTTCATGAGATGGTCACCTGAATGATTTTCCGACAGTCTTGAAGGAGTTCCCGGAGATGCTGACCACCACAAAACATTCCAGGTGACGACCTCATGAAGCTGACTGAGAGAATAAAGAGTGTGCGAAGCTTCATCAGTAAAGAATCTAAAATATAAAACAGATTTTTCCTTGTTTATTACATAGTTTGATATTTTGTCCAAACTTTTGACTGGTACTGTGTTTCCTTTGATAGATCTGTGCTAGGGATGAGCGCAAGTTGAATTTGTGGATGAACCCAACAGGAATCAATCTCATTCAATTTAGATCAAGATGCTGGTAGGCTAACAAAATTCAGATTAGCATTAGCTGTAAAAGATCGTATAAACTACTGAACGCTGAACTATTGATTGTGAAGCTCAGCTAAACGTACGTCATATTTGTTTCATAGCACAATACCTCTGGTTCCAGGAGAAGCTTCATGAGTCTCCTCTGTTCTGGTAGATGGTTGGACTAAAACAGAAACATCACTTGAGAAATGCAAAGTAATGAAATGCATGTTAGCAAGTACATAATTAAATGGTTAGTTCAGGTATTTTAAAGTTGAAGGTTGTACTGATCTACAGTCAGTCAGTTACCTACAGCTCATCCAAACAGCTGATGTGACAGAGTGCACATGTTTGGTTCTTGCACTGACCACCCCCTTTTTTGTAATAACTGAAATATTCCAACAGTCTTTACATCAAGGTAATACACTTTACATCATTAGATGGTGATCTGGTGCTGCTGGGGATTCATTAGGGAGATCGAAGCTACGAGTTCAGCTCATGTGCAGCTCAGAAATAGTAGTAATAATTAGTCTTCTCTCTGTCAGCCCACAGGTACTTCTGTTTTAACATGACTTTGAGGTGTGTGTTAAAGTGTAACAAGCTTCATTTTGTAGCTAATTGTACCGGCGAGCGTCGTCATGATTAGTAGTTCTTTCCATAAACTTGCTACTGTTGTTTCTTCTGTAGTGATGATGTGATGATGATGAAGGAACCTCCGCTGACACCGACTTAGTTGCATAAAAAGGTTTATTACAAAAAGTACAGTATCATAACAAGCACCAACAATTGCTTGTGAGAGGACCCGAAGCCAATGTGGATCTCTCCCGCTCTCCACCCAAACCATCAATTTTAAAGCCTGTTTAACACATTCCTACATATTCATAGGATAGCTGATAGGCACAGAGCCAGCTTATGACCATACATGGCAATCTTGGAATGAGTTAAAGTAAACCATATGGCTCTTATATAAACAAGAACCAAGGGGCCTCCTTTTAACCATACATTCCAAACCTTCATCCTAAACACATGGACAGAAACCCCTTTAAGAGCAGACACTACACTACCAACCCTCACTGCCGGTCCAGATGGATTTCCCCTAGGTTTGGTGCCGGTAACACGCTGTGCAGTTGGGCTTTTGTGTAGAAGCTTTAAGGTTAGTGCCAAAGAAAGGCAGTCTGACGGCGTGATAAATCAGTGACTATATTCCTGATATACAGCTGACCCATCCACAGCTGTTTGTCCAGACCACCGTCTACTGTAGATAACACTCTGACTATGGATAAGTACCTCATACAACCACATTATCTCCTTTAACAGAAATATTTCATTCATCGATTAAAGGGAAACACTTACTGATTGTGTTGTGGACATTCATGTGTATGTCCCTTCCCGCGGTAACATCCGTTAAATGAGGATTGTTGCTGACTCCATTCTGGACGGCGACTGATTGAGAACAGACAAAATTATCAGGAAACACAATTCACTCACCTCAAATTTGAAGAGTTCACATGAGACTGCCACACATTTAAGTTAACCTGACAGTATTTGTTGGATCTTTCTCGACCTACAGAACTAAGACGGTAAAAAACAAAATGAAGTGACTTCACTTGAAAAACTGTCTCTGCGTCTAGTCATTCATCACGTCAGGGTGCTGGCATGAGATCTCCCAGATTTTGTTCTGGTTTTGTTCTTCATGGCAAAAGGAGTTGGCTGAGGTGTGTTTATGCTAGTTATTAGTTGAGCTTCTTCTGGCCATAACAGCGTGTCATGTGTCATGTTTTCACGTGTTTAAATGCTGGAACAGCAGCGTCAGCAGTAATGCGGACATTGTACCGGACTGTTGTACAGCCCATCTGGCCTGGGAACGCCATGGGAGCCCCCAGGAGGAGCTGGAAGGTTCCTGGGAAGAGGGACGTCTGGAGCGGCTATTAAACCTGCTGCCACTGCAACCCAACCATGGATAGGAGGAAGGAAACGGATGGATGCAAACATTGCATGATTTTAAAAAAACATACGCTACCCAAAAGCTACTGGAAATGCAGGTAAGCCAGTAATCCTCCTAAAATAAGCGAAGTTATTCATCTTTCATCAAGATGAAAAAATACTGAAAATATCTTCCAATACTAAAACATAAAAATTATGAAGAATCTGTCCGTGTGTATTACAGAACCATTGTTCTACACATGCAGAGCATCAGACTGTACAGATGTGTAAAGAACAGAACGCTGTCTGCTGGGTTCAGACCTGCAGAGGAAATAGAAGTTTGTGCGTGTTGAACAGGAAAAATCAAACCACAGAGAGGAAACCTGCTGATGAGTCAGTCTGTCTTTGTTCACTTCCCATGCTCACTGTAGACTGTGAATGAATGAGGAGACTCAAGTCTGACTTTAAATAATTTGATTGTAAAATGTTTTTTAATTTAAAGGTCCAGTGTGTTGGATTTAGTGCCATCTAGTGATGTAGGTGCTGATTGCAACCCCATCGCCAGACTGTAACTTTGGTGTCACAGTAACATACGTGAACTTGTTGTGTTCACACGTGTATTTGTAGTCATTTATTGAAGCTCACACTCAGAACTACAAGCTGTCAGATGATTATTAAACAAAGAAGGTTTTAGGACATTTTCTGTCCCACTTTGTTTGAGTACACGATCAAAAAGTGGAATGTGGCCGCACGCACCATCAGACCTTTAAACTCATAATCTAACAGGACGGTTGCAAAATATGAAAAGCTGCTACTGAACCAGACTTCATATTATTAGTGCAATACACTTTAACCTGTCTCTAGACACTTTACACTTTGTTTAAATCAACACTCCAATATCTGTGCATAGTCTGTCATGTCTATTTATGCAGTGACACTTCAGTACCTGTTTATACATATTTTCATATTATATTTTAGTATCATTTGCATTTTTATGTTTTATTTCTATATTGTTCTTTTTCATCTACATTTTTTATAGTGTTGTATTTGACTCTTTAGCTTATCTTTATTTTTTATTTTTTATGTTTTAGTGCCCTTAATGCAGACCGGTTCCTCTTGTCCAACACATTTCATTGTATTGTTTACCCTGTATTAACTTACATATAATAACCTGGAAGAGAAAACAGGTCGGCGTTCCTCTGCAGCCTGCACAACTCCTTTTTTTTCTCCCCACACACTCGAACAAGCCTTTTCTGTCTCTGTATCAGATTAACACTCGTCAGACGGACTGACACACTTTAGTTAGTCTGGATTCCATCAAACAGGTCGGGGCACATCGGCTGTGTCACTGTTACTAATTACAGTCTGAATCACTGCTGACTTTGTACAGAGCTGAACATTTCATGAAACAGAATTCACTCTCACTGTTTCTCTTTGGAAGCCACAGTGCCCGTAAACAGAGTAACAAACCGTCTTACCCCGCTGTGAAGTTTCTGCAGCCCGGCCAGTCGAAAGAAAACCCCCCATCCTGCATTCCTTCAGCAGCTCCTCTGACTTCAGGCGGAAAAGAATAAAGAAACATGAACACAAAGAAGAAAAACAAAGTGTTTTTATGTCACAAAGCCTCAGGCTGCATTTCCATACTTACTTTATCCCGTCAGCTCAGTTAATGTAACCCAGAGGAGAAAGTAGAAGTCGAGCTGAAGCAAGTTGCTTCCTTGTCTTTTCAGGTGGCGCTCAGACAACAGGAAGTGACTCTGCTTTGTGTTCACACCCGTTCTTCATCAGACCACTCTGCCCTCTTATTTTACTTCCTTTTATTAATAAAAGAAACTTTAAACAACACATTTAAAAAACACAATGACTTATTCTGACTACAGAAAAGTACAAATATTAGAAGAATAGAAAAGACTCACTACATTTATACTGTTTGTAGTTCTTTTACAGCACATTCATTCTTCTGCTGTCTGACACTGTAAATCTGTTGGCCGTGTTTATTAATATATAAATATACACTAAGTAGTGATCAATATGCACCTGACTGAACAGATCCCTGCTTTTACAGGCAGGTAAATGGAGAAAATCTCCACATTAAGTATCCACAAACTGGTCGAAGCCAGACGAACACACTGCTGTGCATCATTTGTGTCAGCCATCAGATGGCGACATATACCGGGTGTTTGCATGGACGGCTGAGGTAAAGCCTTGTGTAATTCCTTTCCCATGCAATGGGAATGAATAGAGATTGAATGCACTGAAGGCTTTACGTGACCAGACACAACTTTTAGTCACTAAGACAGCAAAGACACAGTTTGTAGTTGTCCATGTTTTTATCGTTCTTTGACTGTTTCTTCAGTGAGTTTTTCATTTGACTGACTCGTTCAGCATCCATGTGTGGAATGAAAGCGCTGACTTGGGTTTCATTTCAGTAGAAACGTTTACACTAGTTTACTAATCAAGCTTCTTTTGGCCAAAGCGGTACGTCACGTCACGTCACAATGTTCTCACATGTTTAAATGCCAGTCCAGCAGCTACAGCAGTAATGTGGATTTTGTTGTTCAGAGGGAGCTGCTCTCAATTTTCTGGTCTATCTACGTTCCACTCCTCACCTATGGAATGAGATCACGGATACATGCGGCTGAGATAAGTTCCCTCAGGATAGGATGAGGAGCTCGGAGTAGAGGCGCTGCTCCTTCATGTCAAAAAGGAGCCAGCTGAGGTGGTTCAACATCTGATCAGGATCCTCCTGGACGCCTCCCTTTGGAGGAGACCCCGGGGCAGACCCAGAGCTCACTGGAAGGACTACATAGCCTATCTAGCCTGGGAACACCTCAGGATCCTCCAGGAGGAGCTGGAATGAGTACATGGATGGATGGATGGATGGATGTTTAAATGCTCAGCGACGTGTTTGCACGTCTCGTCTGGGCTCAAGATTATCGAATATTACGTGTAACTCTTCATTTAATTTATTTATCACAGTAGCACACATTAATCAACATCATGGTGAATGTACCAGTATTAGCCAGCATGATAATTTTCAACTGCAGTCCTATCATGATCAATCATGAGCAATACTTGTTGTGCTGTGTTAACTTTTGCAGGTCTTTGGATCCAAACCGTAGTCTCACATAGCTGTGCCAACACATTAGACGTTTGATTAGATTAGATAGTGCTGATGCTTTGCAAGCTGCTTACACAACAGGGGCCAATGTTTGAAGCCAGATCATCTTAGACTGTGCCTTTTATTCTGCCAGACGTCACTATAGCTAACAACTATGTGAATATAGCAAAGTTCTCAGCAGTTATCCTGAAATAAATTGTCAAAACAACCAAAAACAATTCAACAAACAGCAAATTTAATTCAGTCAGGAGCCTAATTGTCTTAAAAAGTTGTTTAATTTTTCTAATGCCATGACAGTATTTGTTCACATGCAACTTGATACTGACTGTACAAACTATATAGATGCATATGATACGATGAGGGATGGGGTCCAGGGTGCAGGTGGCAGTCTTCCTGCCAGACAATGATTTGTTGAGAACCAAAAGGGGAACATTGGGAGGATGGACAGTTCAGTTAGAGGTGGAGTGACGGTGAAGGAGTGTGAGGGAAAGTCCATGGGTTTGAGGATCTTATTTATTGTACAGAAAAGAACCTTTGGGTTAGCAGAACTGGACCGGGTGAGGCCAGATTAGTAGGTAATGTTGAGAGTGTCTTTGTATTGCTGGATAAAGTGTGTATGTGTAGTGTTAGACCAGCTTTCTTGGAGAGCCACTCTAGTTGTTGTTTCCAGGATTTCATCGGACAGAGGTCAGGCGTGTACCAAGGAGACAGTTCTGGTTTTGAGGGGGACAAGCTGATAAGGATGAGTGACAGATGGACTTGATATCATGGAAAGGGATGTTGCCGATGTGTTTGGGTCCTGGGATGGGGATGTCAGTGTCCGTGGTGATAGCGAGGTGGAACATACAGAAAATATATAGAAATACAGAAAATCTGTGCATGAAAGATCCAGTCAAATAAAGTGATGGTTTCACATGTTTTATCTAGTATTTGTCATATGTACAAGTTTGAAAATGAAAGCACTAATGAAGAAAATAAAGTCACCGTGAAACATAAAAGTCTGTTTGTCCACATACATGCAAAAAAACCAACAACAAAAAAAAACACAATGCAAAAAACACAGAAACAAATAAAAACTGCAAACTTACAAATTAAATGTTTCTTAATATGTTATGATGATTTATATGATGGTGTTTGGGTCCTGGGATGGGGATGTCAGTGTCCGTGGTAATAGCGAGGTGGTCGGACATTGTGAGGTCGGACCAGGTCGAGGACGTGTCCATGGTTATGGGTGGTGAAAATGATGTGTTGAGTGAGGCTGAAGCATGTCCAGGAGCTCAGTGGTGTCGATGTGGATGTTGAAATCAGCCAGGAGCAGGATGGAGGGTGCCATGTTTGGGGTAGATGATGAATGACCAGGGGAGTTTGAGAGTCAGGTGTTTGTCAGGTGAAAGTCAGGATTCGGATGAATCTTGGCTGCCATTCAAACGTGTGGAATCACGTGTTATATTGTTGGTATCTTCCCCTTTGATGAAAGCTTTATTTACTTTTGAAATAGTTTTGGCCAATACTGAACCAGAACAGTGCCTCTGCAGTCCACTCAGGTTAAAGACTGATTTCTCAGTCCAAAGTATGATCAGCTGATATTCTGGGGCCCAATTCCAGTCCTATATATGCTAACCCTATGAACTATTTTGAAGTTTTAAGAACAGCTTTGCTGAAGCAACACGCCTGTTAATTCCACATTAGATTGTCCAAGTGGACCTAATGAAGTGGCCGGTGAGTTTATAGTACAGTTGGTACTATCTGTGGAAGTCCATTTCATCCTGTTTTTACTTCAGATCAACCCCAGAGTTTTGGAAACGGTTCGATCCAACGAAACAAGTTCCTCAATCATGGATGAACTGGCCTTTCGTCCTTTGTTTCGCACCATTTCAATCACAGCTCGAGCCATATCAGCCCTGGTATTGTGGCTTCTGGCTGTATCCATTTCTTCTTGATCTATGATTTTCTGTTCAAAGAGTCGATCCAGCAGCTGGTTTAGAACAGGTTTAGACACTCGATTAACAAACTCTGTCCGAATTGAGAGCAACTTGTCCTCTGGTGAGCCATTCTGGGGTCTACTTTCTCTGTTCAGAGCAGGATCTAAGGGACAAGCAGAGCAAAGACTGTGGCTCAATAACACACACCTCTTACATAAAGTCTTCAGACATGATCTCAAGGTTTAGAACTAATAAACAGGTCAACATGTATTTGATTCACACAGAAAAGTTTTACCGGACATCCACAGAAAAAGTCCTAAACTATCATCATAGGAAACATCTTGTATACTTGCACGTCTCAGTACACTGAAATGTACAGCTGGATTTGATAAAAGATGACACAGGACCCATTTCCACTTCATATTACCATGTGATCTCTACTGGATAAGTCTGGAATACAATACAGTACCTCTGCTTGTAGGAGAAACATTAGTCTCTGTCCTGGCAGGAGCTTGGACTGAAACAGAAATGCAAAATAATTAAATGGATTTCAGCGGTTACCTTTCAAGCAAACACAAAATTTAAGGTAAATAGTATTTATTTGATTATTAATTAAAGGGAAACATTTACCGTTTGCGCTGACATTCATGTATAAATTCCCTCCCACGTTAACGCCACTTAACTGAGGTTTGTTATAGACGCCTCCATTCTGGGCGGTGACTGTCGTGATTGAGAACAGACAAAATAATCAGGAAACACAATTCACTGTATTTCATCAACACCTGAGGTTTGTTTTGTTAAAGCTGAGCTGAAAGATCGAGAAGAAATTAAGCTTCTTCTTTAATATATTATTATTATATTATTATTATATATTTATTAGCAAAGTTATCGACTCGCTAGTTTTTGATCAGAAGTAATGTAATCAGAACAAATACTCGAGTACAGCTGAACATAGTTATCACAGTGGGATTACACTCTGACACTGGAGACAACACATCACAACAAACGCTGATTTATATCAACGTGTTGCTTTAATTTACGACCAAAGGGAGACACATTTCCTGTTCTGTCCTGTTGACTTGAGAGCGGAGCTTGGACTCCCTCCATAATTCTCCCTCTCTCTCCGTCCTCATTTCCTGTCTGCGTCTCAACTCTCAGTAAAAAGTACAAACGACCAAAACAGTCCGTTTAGTGTTTGAACTGAAACACGTGTGAAACTTCTGCCGTGTCGACAGCTTGTAAGACATTTCCTGTACAGCCAGTTGTTTTTGTTGGACGATCAGGATGACAGTACAACTACCAGGAACTGACCCCGGAAGAGAAAAAAACTTTTTTCTGACGTTCAAAAACTTTCTGTTAAACTTTTTTCTTCCCACAAACTTTAGAGGCTTTTCTGCTGCACATTCATCAGATGAACTCTCATCAGACGGACTAACAAGTCTGGTTTCCATCAAACAGGTCGGGGCACGTCGGCTGCGTCGCTGTTAATAATTACAGTCTGAATCACTGTTGACTTTGTACTGAAACAGAGCTGAGTGCGTCATGATCACAGCAACAGGAAACACAGAATTCACTCTCACTGTTTCTCTTCTGAAGCCACAGAGCACGTAAACACAGTAACAAACCGTCTTACCTCCCTGTGAAGTTTCTGGAACTTCAGCCTTTGGACCCCAGAGCCAGTTTCCCATTTTGCATTCCTTCAGCAGCTCCTTTAAGAACAAAACAATAACTAAGTGTGAATAAAAGGAAGTCCAGTTCTGTCCTTACTTTATCCTGTACCTCCAGTTCATATAAATGAGGCAAAAGAGGAGAAAGTCAAACCTCTGCAGTCGCTTGCTTCTTTTTTAGTCTCAGCTGCCGCCCAGACGCGTCTCGATGACGCAACAGGAAGCAGGGGCGCTGTTAGGATCTTGAAACATCGAGGGCTCAGCCAGGAACAACTTTAGATTTTCACTATATGATAATAACACCAGTTTCAAGTTTTATATCTATATCTATATATATATATATCTATATATCCATCTATCTATCTATCTATATATATGTATATATATATATATATATATATATATATATATATATATATATATATATATATATATATATATATATATATATATATATATACATACAAGAGTTGTGATTGGCTGACACAGGAGTCTGTTAGAGCTCCTCCTGCTCCTCTATGGGCTGGACATGTGGCACACCGCTTACACTTCTTTCAATTAAAGAGAGCTCAGTCAGCTGACTGAAGTTATCTGGTGTCTTATCTTGGAGTGATAGTCCTGTTCTACCAGAACAACACAAACTGTCCCAGCCAATCACACCTCAGCTCCACACAGGCCACGCCCTCTTTGTCCATATTAGGATTTCCTGGCTCCTGTGACTGACAGAGACGGTGTCGAGTGTTCAACTCAAATCAAATCAATGAAAACAGATTGAGACTTCTGAATGGATGAGGTTTGTGACACACACCATTTGTCTTAAATGAGTCTCCAGGTAAAGACAAACAGTTCTTTGTTCTTTGTTTTCTACAGTCAGAGAATAACCAGCTGATCAGGTTTAAAGAGAAAAAGTTTTCAGGTTGTCAGACCAGTTCTGACTCTCCCTCATTTGTCAGCAGTGAGCGTCAGTTTAGATTCAAATCTAACTTGTTTCCTGGTGCTGATTAAACTCAACATGAAAAGACTCATTTTGACCAAAAAGTCACATCTCACAGAATAATGAGTGAATGAATTCATGAATATTCAGACCTACAAACAGTCAATAACTGCTCTCATCTACAAGTATATTATGTAAGGCCAAAATAAAAGGACTGACAGCAGAGTGTCTTCATCAGGTGTGTCATGTTACCTGTCAGGGCTCTCACCTGTTAAAGTCCAGATGAGCTCAGAGACTTTCTTTCTACCTTCGTGTGCAGACGCTGACAGACGCTGCTGGTGTCTGTGTTCATCTGACCGACAGCCGTCACATCCTCATACCTTCAAATTTAAATCCAGAAACGTCAGTATGACGTCAGAGCAGAGACCCAGTCTGAGCTGTAGTGCTGCCAGTCAGCAGCAGGTGTCACTGTTACAAAAGGTGTGTCAGTCAGCGCTCTGATGGGAGTTTTCACAGCAGCTGGAGACACTGACAGAGCTCCAAAGAGTCCAAACTGCAGGAAGCCTGAAGGCCCAAAAAGAAGAAGAGGAAGAAAAACAGGTGAGTTATTGAAGGTGGGAGGAGAACATGACGACATGTGACAAACACAAAGTGCATCTGTAACAGAGTTAAAAATGCACTTTATTAATTATTATTTCCAATTTGTATTTGTAAGTTTTATTTATCATTTTATGATTATTTTGAGTATTTATGAATTTTATCTCTATGAGTTATTTTTATTTACCATTACTTTATAAACTTTCCCTGTGGAAATGACTTTCCTGCACTCTGCCTTTTCTGTACTGGGCTTCTGTAGCTCCCGTCTGCCCTCACAGTCTCCTTTTTGTGTTGCTGAGGTAAGTTGTGTGGAAAATGCAGTGGTAATATTGGATTATTTTCTTTGAAAATGTAGTCATTTATGTTGAAATCTTTGGTGTATATTGTTCTCTGTTGCATATTTTATGTTACCAAGCTGTTTTGTGTTGTTTTGACCGCCAATATAAGTTTTATAGACATTTTTAGTTTCACTTTTTTTGGCGGAATTTGTACTACGCAGTCCGTCTTGTGTCAGGTAGCCTCCGCAGCACAGCTTCCATTTCCTAGTGGAAACACTGAGCATGTTTGCATGTTTAGGAGCAGAGGTGCAGAAGAAAAGACCAGAAGGCAAATAATGTGTTTAATGTCTTCTACAGGTATGTGTTTTTCTTTAAGTTATAAATTTAGTTGTTTCTGTTAGTCCACACCACGCTCTGTGTTCCTTTGGCCACCAGGTGGCGTTATAATTCCCTCAAAGCACAGGCAGACTCAAGTGGCTTTCTTTTACTGGTTTATTCGAAGCCTTTCTTTCTCTCCAAATCCACCGTGAAAACTAAATAATGTTGACAAAATACAAACAACGTCAGCTTGACATATATAATAACATGCAGGGAATATGGAATAATATTTACAAAGTAAACACAGATAAATAAAATACCTCTTTGGCTGCATGCTACAAAAAGGGAATTGTCTTCAAATCTTCAGAGTGATCTTCAATAAAAGTCCTTGGTGATGAGCATCAACTTGTAACAGCGCAGAAGTCCTTGATTACAGCTTAATTGCTTCTACTGATGCTGTCAGTCACAGCGAGAGCAGTCAAACAAGACTTAAGATTTCAAAATAAAAGCACCTTCACAGGGGCGCTATCGAGCAACGGACCAAGATGGCGGCTTAATGTGAGTGCTCCGTACGGCCTTGCACTAAATAACTTTAAAATTGTAAGTCAACAATATAAACTGAATTGGGACTATGTCAAAAGCTGCTACAGTCAAAGACAGTGACTTTTTCACTCGAAAACGCGGTTCCCTGAGGCCGAAAATCAGCACTTCACCGACTGAACAAGACGAGGAAAATACAACTAGCATGGCGGACCTGTCAGCGGTGCTTGCTGAACTTAAGTCACTTCGCTCTGAGTTTAGATCTAAACTAGACAGTATAGATGACCGCCTGGGTAAGATGGCCAGCTCTGTCACTGCTCTGGAAAACAGTATGTCAGAAGTGAAGCGAAATGTGGCTGCTAACACCACCTGACTGGAAGAAGCTGAAAATCGAATAATGTCGGCTGAGGAACACCTGGAAAAAAATACCACTGACTTGACCAATGCTATGAAACGAGTCGCCTACCTGGAAACCAAGACCGAGGACCTTGAAAATCGAAGTCGAAGGAATAACCTGCAGCTGTTCGGCCTACGGGAGGGCGCTGAAGGCAACCAAACGCCGACAGAACCCTCACCCTAGAGAGAGCTCACCGAACCCTAGCACCACCGAAACCAAACCAGGATAGAGCGGTTCTCATTCGGTTTCTGAAATTTCAAGACCGGGAGTTTGTTTTTCGCTCTGTTAAACAACGTGACATCACGCATGAGGGAAACAAGCTTTTCTTCATCCAGGACCTCTCAGCTGAGACCATGCGACAGCATTTTGGATTCAGTACAATAAAGAAAATGTTCATTGAAAAGGGAACTTTCCATGGGTTTCAGCTTAACCCGTGCAAAATGAGAGTCCTCCATAACGGGAGGATACACTCGTTTTCATCACCAAAGGAGGCGGAGGACTTCCACAGTAAACATGTCTGAGGGATTGGATGAAGCCAGCGGTGAGGTGTGAGATCTGTTTACTTCTTTCACCATGGAAACCGGCTGACAGTGCTTGTTTAAGAGGTATAGTGTAACCCTGCAATGAGTCCCAATTTTAGTTTTCATATATATATATATATATATATATATATATATATATATATATATATATATATATATATAAATTATTATTTCGTTTGATTAATATTACTTTATGGATTTTGGAAATGTATGGACCTGAATGAAAATTTAAAACAGGCAACACTGACATATATACTCAGTGTCCACTTTATTTATCTATTTATTTTTTTATCTATTTTATTTTATTTTAATGTAGTAATATTATTTATTTATTTACTTATTTTTGATTTACTTTTTTAATTATTATTTTACAATGTAAGTTGACTATATATTGTTGGAATACAAGGTGCGCGGTTGGCGGACTCCTCTGGTCGCCTATGGAGCTAGTTCGTGTAGTTTAGCTGCTCCTCTATAGAGTGGATCAGCATAAGCCCTCCAGGTTCTGTTCTGAGTAAAGGAGGGGAAACAAGGTGTTTAAATGTCTGTATATGTAAGCGTATATATGGTGTTATTTTTTCTTTCCGTATGTCGTGCACTCAACACAGCAGAAACGTTTCTTACTCCTTTTCCCTGTACAACTGACATGTACCATATTGTATATGGAACAGATGGTCACTCAGAACGTCATTGATATAAAGGTTATGAGCTGGAATGTTAGGGGGCTAAGGAAATTGACCAAAGTGAAACAGGTTATAAACAGGATCAAACAGCTCAAGTCAAAAATAATTTTTCTTCAAGAAACGCATCTGACAGTTTCTGATATTAAACCGATACAGAATAGATGGCCCGGTAGAGTGATACATGCATCATATAATAATTATGCTAGAGGTGTGCTTATTTTAATTCATAGAAGCATACCATTCCAACCTATAAAAACAATCCAGGACCCAGCTGGGAGATTCGTCATTACGCACGGTAATATCCTCTCCCTCACATTAAACTTAGTTAGTATATATGGTCCAAATGAGGATAACCCTAAATTTTTTGAAAATCTTTTCCTTACTATGTCCACTTTACGAGGCTTTTATATTATTGGAGGGGACTTTAATTGCACTTTAAACCCAGAAATGGATCGCTCTACAGGTTGTGATACTTATAAGGTACAGACTAGAAAGTTACTAAAGCAATATATAGTGGACATAACTTTGGTTGAAGTTTGGCGAGAGCAGAATCCGAGTAAAATAGAATATTCTTGTCACTCAAGTATGCATAAATCTCGTTCCTGTATTGATTACTTTCTTGTCTCAAGGGATCTCTTGTCAAAGATTAAAAGATGTTGGTATGACAGCATAGTAATAAGCGATCATGCTGCTATTTCATTAAATATGCATATAGAGAAATTTGTTCATAACCCCCCTAGTTGGCGATTGCAAGTAAGATGGCTACAGGACCTGGACTTTGTTAAACATGTGGGAACTAAAATAGATAGTTATTTTGAGTTAAATACAGATCAAACCAGCGCCAGCACGAGATGGGAAGCATTTAAAGCGTACATTACAGGAGAAATCATCAGTTACACAAGCTCCAAGGCCAAACAACAAAGGGTAACGATGGAAACATTGGAAAAACAAATTAAATCCTTAGAGATAAGTCTAAATGTAAGGGATGATCCAAGGAAACATAGAGACTTGCTACGTCTGAGAGCTGAATATAACAAGTTATCTGTTGACAAAGTTGTAAAAAACTTAATGTGGCTAAAACAGTCCTATTACGATCAAGGGGAAAAAGCTGGGAAACTTTTGGCATGGAGAATTAAAAAAATACAGTCTGAGATAGCAATTAATAGTATAGTGACCTCTTCGGGAAATCTGTCAGTAGACCCCTTTGGAAATTAATAATAGTTTTAGAGAATTTTATGAAAGCTTGTATAGGTCAGTATGCCCCCAAACTACAAAAGAACAACGGGATATATTTCTTGATCGGTTTCAATTCCAGACGCTGACGGAGGATGCTAAAAATGAATTAGATGGTGATTTGTCAACTGAGGAAATTTCACAGGCTATCCAAAATATTAACAGCGGTAAGGTTCCAGGGCCTGATGGTTTGCCAATTGAATTCTATAAAACATTTAAAGAAAAATTATTAATTACACTCATTAACATGTTCGAGGAATCCTATCAGACAGGAACTTTCCCACCCTCTTTAAGACTAGCATGATAACACTGATTTTAAAACCAGGAAAACCCCCCACAGAATGTTCCTCATATAGACCAATAAGCCTTATCGGATGCGACACAAAAATACTTTGTAAAGCCTTAGCAAGGAGACTGGACCCCTATATCCCATGCATAGTTAATAATGATCAGAATGGCTTCGTGCAAAAACACCAAGGATTTCATAATATTAGATGAGTTCTTAATATAATTCATGAAAAATTTGATGCAAAAGATACAGCAGTACTATCACTGGATGCCCGGCAAGCTTTTGATAGAATTGAGTGGCCTTACTTATTTAATGTTTTACCCAGATATGGATTTGGACAGAAATTCCTTAAATGGATTCACATTTTGTATACTAGCCCAACAGCCTGGATCTTGACAAACAGTATAGTTTCTAAATCAGTCATCTTGGAGCGATCTACTTGCCAGGGATGCTCTTTGTCACCTATGTTATTTATTCTGGCCATAGAGCCATTAGCTATGGTAATAAGGACACAGACGAACATATCGGGCATCTGTTTAGGGGAACAGGAGCATAAAATATCCCTGTATGCTGACGACGTGATTGTTTTTTTGACTAAACTATCAATTAGTATCCCACATTTATTACAACAGATTGAATTGTTCGGTCGGTTTTCTGGGTATAACATTAATAATGGAAAATCATCTATACTATTTTTAAACAAAGAAGAAAGATCGAACCCGGTCATAAAAACCCCCTTCTCTAATGCAAAGGAAGGATTCACCTATCATTGGTGTCAAAATTACCCCCGAAATTAAGATGACTATTCCAGCAAACTACGATACACTAATCGACGAAGTGAGTGAGACATTGGATCGATGGTTGACGTTGCCCATATCACTGATTGGCCGTATAAATCTGATTAAAATGAGTATATTACCAAAATTTTTATACCTGTTTCAATCACTCCCACTTCCACTACCAGGTTCATTTTTTGACAAGCTTAGTAGTACTTTTAGGAAATTCATTTGGAACAACAAGAAGGCTAGACTGAGGCTCAGGTCGCTGTACCTGCCATATGAGAGGGGGGGACTACGGCTCCCAAATCTGAAATTGTATTATTGGTCTGCCCAGTTACGTTCTGCAATGTTTTATTTCTCACTGGAGGTCCCTCCAGCCTGGGTGAATACTGAGCAGGCATCAGTACCAAACCTCCCATTCAGGCTGTATATGTACTCTGCAGACCCAAAGAAGCTAAAAAAAATAACAGAGAATCCTTTCCTCAGAAATACTATTGACGTCTGGTACAAAGCACATCAGCATATTTGAGACACTCCTTCCATCTCTCGATTCTCCCCCATATGGGGCAATACATATTTCAAAGCAGGAAGGGCAGATGGTGGATTCAAAATATGGGCAGATAATGGTGTGCAAAAAATAGAGGACCTTTATATGGATGGTAATCTTCTTACATTTGATCAGATATGCCAAGCATACTATATTCCTAGAAAACATTTTTTTAAGTATCTGCAATTGAAACATTTTATTTTATCTAAACATAAGAATATATGTAAGACCTCACACTTCGGCACCTGGAGGGGAGGAAACAGATTTCTTTGTTCTATGCAGCTTTGATATCATATGATAAAGAGTCCACCATTGACAGGCTAGAGGCATGGAGAATGGATATTCAGGAAGACATGCAAAAGGCTGATTGGGAAAAGGCATGTTTTAAAGCCCAAAAACAATCTATCAATACTAGAATGAAACTATTACAATACAAATGGTTGATGAGAACATACATTACCCCGGTTAAGTTAAATCAGTGGTCCCCTGATGTGCCAGACACGTTCATTAAGTGCTTGGAAGGAAAGGGTACTCTGCGTATGGGATTGCCCAAAAATAAAAAAATATTGGAAAAAAGTTGTTCTGACTCTATCTGAGATCGGTGGAGTGAAGATACCTCACCAGGCAGAAATATGTACACTTGGTATATATCCGAAAAACTTTATTGTTAATCCTAAAGAGTCAACTTTAATTGATTTTGGACTCCTGCAGGCGAGGAGGACGATAGCTCTGTCTTGGAGAAAAATGGATGTACCCTCGATACATATGTGGATAAAGGAGATGGCATCTTGTATTGTGTTGGAAAAGCTGACTTATATAACCAGGGGAAGGACTGCAGAGTTTGAGACTGCATGGAAACCTTTAATAGGGTTTCTTAAACGTTAAAATGCACACTCAACTTAAAACTGCTGTGTTGATGTATGTTGTTGAGTGTTGTGTTTTATTTAGTTTATTTATTTTGTTAAGTGTGTGACGTATGTGAAATGTTTTGTGGAAATTGTGACTGTTCATTTTATGGATGTTATTGTTTTGATTGTTGTCTATTTGTACAAGTGAAATATATATATAAAACTCAATAAAAAATATTGTTGAAAAAAAAAGCACCTTCACATGTACTAAATGAAATAATTGAAACCAAATGCAACTTCAATGAATTCTAATTAGACAATGATCTTTGAAAAGGTTAACAAATGATAGACTCATACAAACAATAAATGCAACAATTACAGGCATTGTTTTCCTCTTGTATATGTTTTTTTATGGTTTGGAGGAAATTTGTTGGTAAAATTGACTGTAGGTAAAAACGTTTTTCTGTGACATTTTAAAGCTCTGCCCTGACAGTCCTGTTTTGTGTTGCTGAGGGAGCAGAGGTGCAGAAGAAAAGACCAGAAATAATGTGTTTTAATGTTTTCTACGGGAATAAATAATCACAGGAAACAGTGCTTTGAGTCCTCCTCCTTCATGCCCCAACCACACACACCCGTTACACATCAACAAAGAGGTCGACTGAAGCTAACCAACAGATATCTGACACACATTTACACTAAAACTGTCTCAGACATTCAGCATCCTTCATAACACGACTACACCGTCTGTCTGTTTCAATACAAACATGGTTTAAGTCATAAATGTGTTGAATTTACTGTGTGAGTAAAGGGACAGAAAACTTTTTCAATGACTTAAATTATGACTGAGAATAAATGAAGTCCTTTTTAGTTTTTTTTTGTTATTCAACACACCTTAAAAAAACATACAAGAACTCACAGAGAACACATACATACAATAAAATACATTAGAAGAAAAGCAAATAAAACATTCATATAAAAAAGAAAAAAAAATGAGGAACATGAATCAAAAGCTTACAAGGACAAGAGGCGAAACAATAAAGAAGTTATTTTATCTGAAGTGTAAATGTTAAAGAAAACAGTTTGATGTTTTAATAAATCTGAAAGTTGCAACTTTTATGGTATTTTCCTGTACATACTATGGTGTGTATTAGTTAGTAATATGTATCTAGTGGGTAATAACATAGTACTTACTAACCATTCATTTGGGTACTTTATTTTAACCATGTAGGTTTCCATAGTAAAGTCAAAATTTGGTAACCAGGTAAGAACATGGTACTTTGACACCTGTGACTCATCATCAAGCCACAACAGAACACTTTTGGATTGGCAGCATGTGGTATGTAAAGTTCATGAACTGGAAGTCACCAGTGTATTTACAGAACAATCAGAGTTATACATATTTCCATGTACACACTGTAGTATTTATTAATATGTGCCTGTTGGGTAACAACTAAGTAATTACCAGCCATTTATTTGAGTACTGTCTTAACTGAACTAGGTGACTAGTTCAGTTAACTAGGTGACTTGGACTCAAACCTCTTTGGATTGGGTCTTGACTAGTCCTGGTTTTGGCCTCTTTCCTTCACTTTACTAACATCTTTTATCCCTGAAAATGATTAACGAGCTCAAATTGTCAGCAGGTTTATGTGTCATGTATTCTAAAGTGTTCTGCCAGTATTATTTGCCCATCTATCTCCCCTAGAACCTTATTCACCTCATGAAAGAAGTGTGGGTCTCCCTTATTAGGTGCATAACTATTACATAATATCACCTGCATACCTTCTATTAATGACTGCACACATCATTCCTCCCTCTGTATCTTTAACCTCTTTATGCCTCCCTGTAAAACTCTGTACTCTGACAAAATATGAACAAAAACATTTAACTCGCATTTGGCTTCATTTCAATTGTTTCAGTTTCCCAAAACAGCGCCAGCTTTGTCCTCTTCGAAACAAGGGTAGGTTTAAATAAAACTTAAGCTTATATTTTGGAATCATTTACCACTTTACATGTCGGAGAGTGGAGAATTCCCAATCAGCCGCCATCTTGTTCGCCGTACCCATGTGACCCCTGTTTTGCTTTTCTTGTATAAATCTGCTAACTTTAGGGCTGTCATTCATTTAATGACTTAAAAAACTGAATGAGGTCAAATCAGTCCCAAGATTAAAAAAAGCAAGAACTAATGTGCAGGCGTAAAACAGCCAGTTTTTACGGCGATTCATCATCACAGCACAGTTTCTTGCTTTTGCTTCATGCTTTTCAGCAGAGCTGGGAATATTCAGCTCTGCTGAAAGGAATGGATCGCACTCTCGGAGAGCCTCGATCAGGACCGAGCTGGCTTTAGTTCCCTTTTTTCGCACCATGTCTATGACTTCTCGTGCTTTATTTGCTCTGATTTTTGTTCTGACGTCCTCCATTTCAAAATCATTTATAACGCCATAACACAAGAGTTCATCCAGAAGCCTGTTCAGAACAGGTTCAGACACTTTGCCTATAAACTGTGCCCGAAATGAAAGTAGTAGCTTTTCCTCCGCTGGGGCCCTGTCCTCTGCTGAGACCCTGTCCTCTGCAGGGACACTGTCCTCTGCAGGGGCCCTGTCCTCTGCAGGGACACTGTCCTCTGCTGAGACCCTGTCCTCTGCAGGGACACTGTCCTCTGCAGGGGCCCTGTCCTCTGCTGAGACCCTGTCCTCTGCAGGGACACTGTCCTCTGCAGGGGCCCTGTCCTCTGCAGGGACACTGTCCTCTGCAGGGGCCCTGTCCTCTGCAGGGACACTGTCCTCTGCTGAGACCCTGTCCTCTGCAGGGACACTGTCCTCTGCAGGGGCCCTGTCCTCTGCTGAGACCCTGTCCTCTGCAGGGACCCTGTCCTCTGCAGGGACACTGTCCTCTGCAGGGGCCCTGTCCTCTGCTGAGACCCTGTCCTCTGCAGGGACCCTGTCCTCTGCAGGGACACTGTCCTCTGCTGGGACCCTGTCCTCCGCTGAGACCCTGTCCTCTGCAGGGACCCTGTCCTCTGCTGAGACCCTGTCCTCTGCAGGGACACTGTCCTCTGCAGGGGCCCTGTCCTCTGCTGAGACCCTGTCCTCTGCAGGGACCCTGTCCTCTGCAGGGACACTGTCCTCTGCAGGGACCCTGTCCTCTGCAGGGACACTGTCCTCTGCTGAGACCCTGTCCTCTGCAGGGACCCTGTGCTGAGACCCTGTCCTCTGCAGGGACCCTGTCCTCTGCAGGGACACTCTCCATGCTGAGACCCTGTCCTCTGCAGGGACACTGTCCTCTGCTGAGGCCCTGTCCTCTGCAGGGACACTGTCCTCTGCAGGGACACTGTCCTCTGCTGAGACCCTGTCCTCTGCTGGGACCCTCTCCTCTGCTGGGACTACCCTGTCCTCTGCAGGGACATTGTCCTCTGCTGAGACCCTGTCCTCTGCTGGGACTACCCTGTCCTCTGCTGGGACATTGTCCTCTGCTGAGACCCTGTCCTCTGCTGGGACTACCCTGTCCTCTGCAGGGACATTGTCTTCTGCTGAGACCCTGTCCTCTGCTGGGACTACCCTGTCCTCTGCACGGACCCTGTCCTCTGCTGGGACCATCCTGTCTTCTGCTGAGACCCTGTCCTCTGCACGGACCCTGTCCTCTGCACGGACCCTGTCCTCTGCAGGGACCATCCTGTCCTCTGCTGGGACATTCCTCGGTGTAACTTCCCTTCTTTGACCTGGAATATAATCAGGGAAAAGACTTTTGATTAATGACCAACAATCACTTTCAAACAGAGATGAATTAAATGTTTTTGTCTGCTACAGTAACATATCTCTGTAATGTGCTGTGATTTCTTTTGAGAAAAAAAAATAGAACCATAGGAGAGAATTTTATGCTTTATAATTTTTGGTTTCATGATGACACCTCCTACTTTTTTACAATTAATTTGTCAATATGCTGTTAGTTCTCTGTTCTTGTTGGTGGGGATCTTCTTTACTTACAGCCAATCAAACTTTACATAGAGCAGTAACATCAGAGCAGGCTGACCAAGACACCAACATCAGATTCACAGACTCTGAACTACCCACATTAGCTTCAAGGCTAAAGTCTCTATATCTAACTTGACTGCGAACATTCACTGGTGAAAAGTTACCTGCTAACATCAGTGTGCAGGTTAGATAGTTAATGAGCCCTAACAGGGGCGGACTTACCATTAGGCAAACACAGGCAATTGCCTGGGGCCCCCAAACGTCTCATAAAAACTGATTAATAAAGGTTTCTTCAATTTAAAGCAATTATTGTTTTAGTCTTATTCACGTGCTTAAAAATACATAAAAATGCTTAATATATCATGATCGTTTTGACTGCTCCCCCCTCCCTTCTCATGCAATGGACTATTCCATGTTACTGCGCATGTGCAGGCTTGATTCAGGAAGACAGTGCCAAAACAAACTTGTTGGTGCGGTTTTGAGTGGAGCGGAGAAGAGAAGGCGAGAGGAAAGTAAACAGTTTTTATCAAAACTACAAAAAGTGACACCGAATCTAGGTACTCGACAACAGCAAGAGCCAGACGCTCTTGCCAGTAGTAGCACTGCTGTCAGTGTCAGCCGAGGAGGAGATGAAGTGGAGAGTGACACAAGTGGCGCTTTTCATCATGAAGATGTGAGTATTAAAGTGGTCGAAATGGTAAACTATATTAAATGCTTATTAATCTTATTAAAGTAATTAATCTTATCAATTACAGTAAAAGCGTTGAGATGATTCACTTGTTAGATAATATTCCTCAAGAAAGATTTTAAGGACTTTATCTAGCTCAGGAAACAGGAGAATTTTCTAAAATTCACACTTTTTAGTTGATTCAAAATCTTTGTTTGGTGATAAATATTATTCACTGGACAGGGGGACATATAAAAACGGTTTTGTAACTAGGGCCCCAATGACTGGGTTTGCCATGGGCCCCCAAATGACTAAATACGCCCCTGAGCCCTAATAGCCCCCTCTAGTTCACTTTGATTTAACAGTGGCACTCTGGCAGCTGCTGTCGATCAAACACAAACACTGACGCACCTGTCCAGACAGCTGAGACCAAAAAGACCATTGATGATATCCTTTTAAAAACAATTAAAAGAATAGGAACTATTAATTATACATTTAAACTTGTTTTGTTTGTAATGCAAACAATGTGGTTAGTTCACTGTCTGTAATAACTGTAATCCACAGTTGGTCAGTTAAGCAAGGCAGCTCTGCAGCGCTGGCAAGCTACATATCCATAAGTTTGTTTCCAACCGCCAAGAGGTACTTGCATTAATCCCCAAAGAAGAATATGCTGAGAAAGTATGAAATCAAGACTTAGCTTTGGGTGAGCCGCAAATTGAGAGAGTGCTAGGTGTTAAAAGCTAGGTGTGTAGCTTCAGACCAATTCCAGGTCAGAGTGATTGTGAAGGAACGTCCACTCTCTAGAAGGGGGGTTTTGTCAACAGTTGCCTCTATCTACGACCCACTTGGCTTTGTAGCTCCTTTCATTCTGGCTGGGAAGCAAATGCGCCAAGACAAGATCAGGTAGGATGAACCACTCTGATAACCTTCGGCCACAATGAGAGGAATGGTTGTTGGAGCTACAGAACTGATGTCAAGATTTGGCCATGTTATCTTCCAAAAAGTTTCAAGAAACTCCATCACTTTTCAGATGCTAGTGTCATAGGGTATGGAGATTCATTGGAAACATGTGGCATCTGAAGAAAATCTTGCCAATGACACGCCAAGAGGTCTTGAGGCAAAGGAGCTGATTGCTTCCAATTGGTTTACTGGTGCAGATTTTCTCTGGTGTGACGAGCTTCCCACTTCAAGACCCAGAAGTTCATAAGGCCATGGTACACACCATGACAGCAGAGAATTCTGATCGATCGCTTCCTAAAGTTCTCCAGCTGGACGAGGTTGGTCAAAGCCATTGCCAGACTTGTGCGACATGCCAAGGAGCTGAAAGGGTTGACATCAAGAACCAGTGAGGCTACAAGTCTTAAATAGAGAAATAATGCAGAACATACCATCATAGGCATTTTCCAACGGGAAGCCTTCTTTGATGAAATCCAAAGTCTTCAGGACAAAGGGAAGGTAACCACGGAGGGCAAAGCCAGCAAGCTACACAGATTGGACCCCTTTCTGGATGAGCAGGGTATTCTCAGGGTGGGAGGTCGACTAGAGCATGTTGCTTTGCACCCCCACATCAAGCATCCAGCAATCTTGCCAAAGACCAGTCACGTAAAGTTGCTGATAAAGCACTACCATCAGCAAGTGCAACATCAGGGACGTGGTATAACAATGAACGAACTACGATCAAATGGCATCTGGATACTTGGATGTAGTCATTCTGTGTCATCCTACATCTACAAGAGTGTCAATTGTAGAAGATTCAGAAGGTCACTGAAGAACAGAAAATGGCAGACTTACCTTGTGATTGCACAGAGACAACTCTTCCCTTTACGTATTGTGGGATGGACTGCTTTGGCCCTTTCTACGTCAAGGAGGGAAGAAGGGAACTAAAGCGGTATGGCCTGCTATTTACTTGTTTGTGCTCTTGTGCTGTGCACATAGAACTTCTTGACAACATGACGGCCATTGCCTTCATCAGTGCTCTTCGTGCTTGAATTGCCCTATGTGGAAAGGTTCGACAACTTTGATTTGACCATGGCACGAACTTTGTTGGTGAAAGACGTGAACTCCTGGAAGCTGTAAAGGAGATGAACCAAGAATGAAAAGAAAAAGCAACTAGGCTGTGAGTTTGTCATGAACCCTCCATCCGCAAGCCATATGGGTGTGGCCTGGGAAAGGCAAATCAGGACAATAAGAAGTGTGGGTTAGGGTTAGATGATTCTGCTCCAAGAAATGAATGGAAGCTGGCTAAGGTCACTCAAGTGTATCCTGATGTCGACGGATGTGTGAGAAAGCTACAACTGATGATCAGTAACTCAGCACTAGATGGACAAGTGAAACAAAAACTAAACCAGTTTTTCTATAGAGGCCCATCCATAAGACAGTTACCCTGCTTGAGCTGAGTAATATGTAATGCTGTGTGCTTACCGTTCCTGGTTCCAGATTTCATAAATATTCTTATGTGAATTCTAGATTTGTTAAGTTAATTTGAGAAATCACCAGTGATTTGGTGGGAGTGTAGCTGCCATCAGAGGCAGTTATACAGTTTAAGTTAATTTATAATTTTGAGTCAACAATGAAAAAATGTACGTTTTAATAAATCATGTTTTTGTTAGCAGTGTATTTAAGAGCATGCACATAGAGGTGTGTATTAAATAGTATTCAAAGTTATGTTGTAGAGGGTTGGCTCATTATTTAGATGCACTTTACACAGCGCACAAGTGACAGAGCACCTGGAATGTTAATTAGAAGATGATGATGTTATGATGCTGGTTAATAATGCTACAGAGATTTGGATAAGACGTTTGAAGTTTCCTTTCTTACTCCCCTTGAGTTAACACGGCCAATGAGGTAAGCAGAGTGATGATTACATTATGTTTACACCTGTTTAAAATGCTCATGGAGTAACGTGATGGTTTAATATTACCTGTGTTTCAATGAATGTAAGCAAAGCAAATGGCAAGCAAAACTAGTAGATTATGTAAGATATTTTTATGTTTGTGAGATATTTCTTTCATGTTTATTCTCTTTAAAAGTGCTTTGTATGATGTGAAACTCAATTTATGATTTGTATATTTAAATTTATCTGGTTCTCACAGCATGACTGACCACACCAATGTGCAAATAAATGCCTGTGCTAAAAAGGAACACCTTATGTTTGTGATTTAAACTGGAGGGAGTAACGTGTAATAACATCAGGACAGAGGAGTGTCTATGGTTAGTTCACTGTCTGTAATAACACATAATGACATCATAATCTTGAAGTATTCTAATATCAGCTGCTGTTTTATTTGTCTGAGGTCACTTCTGTAAAATTCCTTCACTTTGTTTTCTTCAGTACAAACCAAATTTTGTCAGCATTACCAGTTACAGTTATTAAATTGTAAATTGAATTCCCCCCAAGAATCGCTACCTTATCGTGGTGGTGGGGTTTGCGTATCTCAGTGATCCTGGTAGCTGTGTTGTCCGGGGCAATAGCCCCTGGTAGGGTCTCCGAAGGCAAATTGGCCCCAGGAGAGGGATCAGACGAAATGCGATTTGCAAAGACCCCTATGGAGAACACAAATTCGAGTTGCGGGACCTTGCCCAGAATAGGGAGACTGGGGCCCCCTCCTGGAGCCAGACCTGGGGCTGGGGAAGGTTCTGGCTGTTCTTTGTGCTTATGCACCGAACAGCAGCTTAGATTACCCGGCCTTCTTGGAGTCTCTGGGTGGGGTCCTGGAACGAATTCCACCTGTTGACTCCATAGTTCTGCTGGGGGACTTCAACGCCCACGTGGGTGATGACGGAGTTACCTGGAGTGGAGTGATTGGGAGGAACAGCCTGCCTGATCTGAACCTGAGCGGTGCTTTGTTATTGGACTTCTGTGCTAGTCATGGATTGTCCACAACAAACACCATGTTTGAGCATAAGGGTGGTCATAAGTGTACCTGGTACCAGAGCACCCTAGAGCACAGGTCAATGATCGACTTTGTGGTCGTGTCATCAGATCTGCGCCCATATGTCTCGGGCACTTGGTTGAAGCAAGGAGCAGAGCTGTCAACTGATCACCATGTGATCATCAGGTGGAGGGGAGAATGCCAGAAAGACCTGGTAAACCCAAACGTGTAGTGAGGGTGAACTGGGAACATCTGGCAGAGGCCCCTGTCCATGAGGTCTTCAACTCACGCCTCCGGAAGAATTTTTTGTGCATCCCAGGGGAGGCTGGGGACATGGAATCCAAGTGAGCCATGTTCAAAACTTCCATTGTCAACGTGGCTACTAGGAGTTGTGGTCAGAAGGTCACCGGTGCCAGTTGTGACGGCAACCTAAAAACCTGCTGGTGGTCACCAGTGGTGAAGGAGGCTGTCAAGCTGAAGAAGGAGGCCTTTCGGGCTTGGTTGGCCCAGGGGTCTCCTGAGGCAGCAGGCAGGTACTGGGCGGCTAGAAGGGCTGCGGCTCCAGTAGTCGTGGAGGCCAAAACCCGGGTGTTGGAGGAGTCAGGGGAGGCCATGGAGAAGGACTTTCGGTTCTGGCAAACCATCTGACGACTCAGAAGGGGAAGCAGGGCTTGGCCTAGGCTGTGTATAGCTGGGATGGAGAACTGGGGATATTGTTGGGCGGTGGAAGGAGCACTTTGAGGAACTCCTGAACCCAACCAACACGTGTTCTGTGGAAGAGGCAAAGCCTGAAAACTCGGGGGAAGCCTCGTCCATATCTCTGGCAGAGGTCGCCAAGGTAGTCAGAAAGCTCCTTGGCGGCAAGGCGCCAGGTGTGGATAAGATTCGCCCTGAGAAGGCTTTGGACATTGATAGGCTGTCTTGGTTAACACGCCTTTTCAATGTCACATGGAGGACGCGTACAGTACCTAGGGTGGTCCCCATTTTCAAAAAGGGGGAATGGAGGGTGTGCTCCATTTAGTGGGGTATTACACTACTCAGCCTCCCTGGGAAAGTTTATTTTAGGGTGCTGGAAAGGAGGCTCCGGCCAATTGTCGAACCCCAGATTCAGGAGGAGCAATGCGGATTCTGTCCTGGTCGTGGAACAATGAACCAGTTCTTTACCCTTGCAGGGGGGCTGAGAGGGTCATGGGAGTTTGACCATCCAGTCTACATGTGCTTTGTGGAATTGGAAAAACCATGGATGCATGGATGGATGTAATTGTAATCTAATAAACAATGATGTGAATGCGCAGAGAGCCATACATATAGTCTATCTTATTCTATCCTGGTCTATCACTGGGTCTAACCTCTGACGTGGGGGAAGTGCAGCTGCAGGAGAGTAAAACCTTTACCTGTCAGATACACAATGTGTTCCCAGACTGTTGTACTCTCTTGGTCCTGGACCATCAAAGTCACTTCCCCTGTGTTCGTCGTCAGGAAAACTTCAAATGTTGGAAAGAAATTTGGTCCGTAGTCTAGTTTAAATGGTGCACGCTGAAAACCAGAAGCAACGCATCATTTTCGGTCCTGTGGTAAAAACTGTTTATCTGGTGATTTTCTCATTATGAATCTGTTTTCAACATGCAGCCAAAATTCTATTCATGAGAATTCTGTTCATAAGTATGAGAAGTGTAGAGACTGGACTCACATCAGGCTCTATCCTGAAGCCCTCAGGTTCACAGCGGAGGCTGTATATTCCACCAACATTAAGATGACAGAAAGTTGAGATCCCAAAGTTCTTAGCAACTCCATGTTGGGCAACAACCTTCAGTAACAAGACATTTTTATTTTGGAGTTTATACTCGGTCAAATAAAAACAGACATAATGTCTATTTTCTACATTTTATAAATAAAATAATAACAGCCAAGAACAAATCATTTAAGAACATTGAGCAGATAACAAATGCATAAAAACAAAAGTCATGACGAATGAAAGCCTAAAGAAAAGAGATGATTCATAAAATCTTGTTGGGTGCTCATAAATATTTCAGACCAGTGTTCATCTTCATCATTTCAATTCCAAGCACGTCTCCCTTCGCTAACCAGAGCGGTATCAGGTTTGTTGTTTGCCGTTGGAAGATCATGAGTTATTGAAATGCAGATTCATTTTGGACTCATTCAGGCCACGGATTACTATGCCACCTGGTGGAAGTTTTATGAATGGCACTGGCAGACAGAAATGTTTGCTAATCAAGAAACAAACAACGGATTTGACTGATTTTGATTCTTACCACAGCGTGACAAGGTTTGATAAAAGGAGAACGGTTTCTGTGGAAAACAGCTTAAAACATGAGTTTACAAATACGACAGATAGATTTACCTCACACACAGGGATGTTGCCTGGCAGCAGAAATACATCGAGTGCCATGTGCCCTGTGTCTGGAGCTCGGAGGAACAGCAGAACTTGGCCACACACTGGCTGAGAGATGTTCGTTAACCTTTCCCTGAAATCCCAGACGAGGCCAAAAATAAATGTTATAAATAAATAAGTGTGAATTTTTTGTTTTGTCAAACTTGCATTCATATTACTACCACATGGAAAAAAGCAGGAAACCATTCATTCATTTTAGTGATCAACAGTTCTTCTGTTACTTATATCCAGTTATTGAAATGATTTATCAGTTAGCTGTTTCATCTCTTCTGCTCTCTTCTGTAATGGTAATTTCAATTTCTTTGTTTCAGACACTTGAGATGCCCAACCTCCCCCTTTCTAACACAATATATCAGGTTCTTTTGTGTTTTAAATTATGATGTCCAGACTTAACTTTGCACCTAGATACAAGACCCTGCAAGATACCCCAGGTGTAAAACACACCCAAGGGGGTCGGCGCCGACCCCTGCAGCAGACAAAGGGATGAGAAACATACCCTAGTTCCTCAGATATAAATGTTTAGGTCTCCCCACATTCGGGGTCTTTCTTTATCTTTGACCGCTCGCGTGTTGATTGACTTTTTCTTTGCAAAGAAAATAAAAACCTCGTCGGCCGGCAGAAGTCTCTATTTCATTCTTCACCAGCAGCAGAGAAATTTCCACAACACTTCTTAAGTAGTTTTTACACAATCTTAATTTCAAATTAGGAAACTTTAAACTCCACAAATGAATTGTTATAGCTGATTCATTATGAGAATGGTTTTGTTTTTTTCCATTCATCAGCATCAATTACATTTTTTTAATTAGTTGAGCTCCTCTACAATGTCTCCACGTACACCCTGGTACGAGCAGAGGTCCCTCTGGTTCAGACATTCTGACATTTGTCATTTTGCTGCCACCACAGTCCAAAACATGGGTTGTCCTGTTTGACAAAGTGCCTGCATGAACAGCAGCTGTAGCCATCAGCCTCTCAGGCTTGTTTTCTTTGAAGTTTAAGGGATTTGCATTGACCATTTATGGTTGATTGTGGAGTACACAGCTCCTTAACGTGCACAGTTTTATAAATGAGGGCCCAAACTGCTGCGACTGCTGGGTGTGTTATGAAAATTTGATCTACAGTGTTCAGCTTTGATGAGCTCACCAGAGACAACACACACTTTTTATATAATCACAACTTGATGAAACATGAAACAAGTGAAGTGTTTTGATATGATTACCTGTATGAAGATTCAGGGCTCTGTTCAGGTGAGGATATTCGTGCCTGGAATTAAAAAAGTGAGTTCATTTAACAGGAAATTGTACTCGTGTTCATAAAATGATGAAATATTATAACCCACACTGTCAATAATTGCAGCTGTTTTGTTTCATTGTTGTTTTAAGTCAATTACATTTTTGTTTGACTGATTTCAAAAACTTTAATCAGTCAGTTTAATTTGTTTTCCTCAATAAATGTCCCAGTAAAGTCGTGGAGGACTTCACATTTTCTCACCTTTTTGGCCTCACTGGGCAGGTGAAACTTTTCTATCACCTCCGGTTTGAAATCTTTGGAAGAGAAAGAAAAATTATAAAAACTTGAACTGGGTGATAAAAATGAGTTGCCAAAATTGATGAATATTTTCCAAACGGCTCAAACAAACTGGAACAGAAAAATATTTTTGTTGTTCATGCTCATTTTAAGATCAGATCTGAATGTACAATAGTTTGATGACTGGAAGTCTTTCTTTCAATACTCACAATTCTTTTCTTCATCAGCTGTGGTCAACCTGTAATTGAAGTAAAGATAAACACAATCCCAAAAGTTATGGATCAAGTTTAAAACAATCATTTCTTCTTTGAGTTAGAAGCTTCAAAGTCCTGACATTCAATATTTTCTGTCTAGGGGCAGTTTGCAAATATTAAAGAGGCCATATTTATTTCTGCCCTTCTCTGTCTCTCATTGACTTAGCCTGATATTCTTACCCGAACCAACTCTTCATGCCTACACCTAGTCGCACACAGCCATATCTATGTACACAGCGCTGTGCCAGTGCTTCACCCATCATCACTCTGGTATAGGGAAATAAAGCTTGTTTGGATTTCTTTCAAATCTGTCACAATCATCTTTGGCAGCGCTAAGCCCAGGATGTGACGGTGTCCCTGCAAAATAGTGTCTGCAGGGAACTTGTTTTGGTGGAAGAACAGGTGTTAAAATGACTAAATCCCTGCAAAGGAAAAGGTAACAGCTGCTTGCTTGTTTATGTTGGTAGAGTTAGTGACCAGGTTATGGTTCCTGGTATGATAACTTGGTATTTTCAGCGTGTAGGTTACTGCCTCAAAGGTCGAGGTTTCATGTAACGATGGTAAGATACAAATACTGAAGGGAAGAAAGAATCAAGCAAGAGACACGTCCAATGGCAGGCTTATATCAACATGCTACATCAGGTGAGTCAGACTATCCTAAACCAACCAAAACCAACCCAACTAACAAAGACAACAAGTACTCGCCAGTCAGAGGCTGGGTAGGGCGGGTCATGTACAGTACACGACTGAATGATGGTCAGAGTGGATTTAGAAGATACACACAATGTCAAGTGAAAAAATAAGTAGGAATGGAAGGTTGAACTCGAGGAAATACCTAATTAATTCAGTAACCTCACAATGTTTAGTACAATACTGCTGAATGGACTGATGGACAGGGTCTAAATCCCTACTGACCTCAGAGTCTCCAGTCTACAGTGTGGACTCTCCACAAGATCAGACAGCAGCTTCACTCCTGAATCCTGCAGCTTGTTTCCAATCAGGTCCAGATCTCTTAGATGGGAGGGGTTGGACTTCAGAGCTGAGGCCAGAGAAGCACAGCTGATCACTGACAAACTGCAGCTCCTCAATCTGAATAAAGAATAAATGATGAAGATAAAGATCTATTTGTAATCCAATCAGTCTCTGTGTGTGTGTGTGAGATCAGTCATTATTTGAAAGTGAAATATTTCTATTTTAGTGAGTAAAGATAGCTTGACACAAATAATAGTTCAGAGGATCTATAGAGTTGAGAACTGATGGGAACTCCTCACAACATTTCTGTTCAGCCTGATAATAAATGACAAAAACATTTTCTTTAGTGTACAGTTAAGCACCCTGAAACTGTTCAGTGTAAGTGAGCAGGACAGGGTTCAGTGTGATATATGACTCGGAGTGTAAACATACTGATCCAAACATGGTCAAAGTTTAAGGACATTTAACAAACCAAGGACAAAATCCTGTGTTGTCTCATGGTGTTCAGCTGTTTCAGCAATGAAAGGTATACACAGAATATTTCATGCACTACAAAACCAAACCTCAGAACATTCAATGCTCGAGGTATAATACAGTGTGTCACAAACGCATCACAGTGTAGTCTTACCTGAGAGTCTCCAGCCTACAGTGTGGACTCTCCAGTCCAGCAGAGAGCAGCTTCCCTCCTGAATCCTTCAGGTCGTTGTTACTCAGGTCCAGCTCTCTCAGACGTGAGGACTTGGAGCTGAGAACTGATGACAGAGCTTCACAGCTTCTCTCTGACAGATTACAGCCACTCAACCTGTAGAGAGTTAGTGATAAAGACAAATATTGTTGATGTTTCTGCCATCGACAATGTAAAAAATACCACATTTCTATGGTTGGTCTTACTGAGCTTATGAGTTGAACAATCAGTCATCAGGATCTCAAGTGAAAATAATTTTCTTAAGACAATGTATGTTTTTTATTGAATATTATTGGAAACAGAAATTAATCAAAACTTTAAAAAAACTCTAGGATTACAACAATTTATAGAAATTAATTTTATCCTTTAATGAACTACAATGTATTTTTTTTGTCTTACATGGCTACATTAATTTGTGGAGAATTATACTGAAAAAACAATTTGAAAGATTGTTCAATTTATCCACTAAACAATCAGTTGACTAGATCTTTTCAGTTGAAGACATTCATTAGTTGAGAACAATCCTACATTTGATACAGTTATTATCTTTGGTTATCTGTGCACTTACAGAGCTTTGTTGGAGACTTTGACCACTGGCAGCAGCCTCAGAAGAACCTCCTCTGAAGCAGAGTATTTCTTCAGGTCAAACACGTCCAGATCTTTGTCTGATGACAGTAAGATGAAGACCAGAGCTGACCACTGAGCAGGAGTCAGTTTATCTGAGGAGAGACTTCCTGAACTCAGGTACTGTTGGATCTCCTCCACTAGAGAAAGATCATTCAGTTCATTCAGACAGTGGAACAGATTGATGATTCTCTCTGGAGACAGATTCTCACTGATCTTCTTCTTGATGTACTCGACTGTTTCCTGATTGGTCTGTAAGCTTCTTTTCTTGTTCAGTAGGCCTTCAGGGAGATTGGTCTGATTGGTCTCCAGAGAAAGACCCAGGAGGAAGCGGAGGAACAAGTCCAGGTGTCCATTCGGACTCTGTAAGGCCTTGTCAATAGCAAACCTGTGGACCTCTGTCACAGATGTTTTGGTGAAAACCATTCGCACACGTTCACCAAACCTCTGCCCTGGCTCAGACATCACATTCTTGTTTGTGTTAGTTAATGACATCTCTACATGTAAAGCTGCCAAAAACTCCTGAACACTCAGATGGATGAAGCTAAACATCTTGTCATCTTCTTTCTTCTTCCCACGTTCTTCTTTAAAGATCTCTGTGAACACTCCTGAACACACTGAGGCTCCTCTGACATCAATGCCACTCTTTTTTAGATCTTTCTCATAGAAGATCAGGTTGCCCTTTTCCAGTTGCTGGAAAGCCAGTTTTGCTAATGACTTGATGTACTGAATGCTCTGTTTTGGGTCATTCCTGTCTTTTGTCCGATCGATCTGAAACACCAGGAATTCTGTGTACATCTCAGTCAGGGTCTTGGGCAGCTCTCCTCCCTCTCTGGTCTTCAACAGATCCTCCAGAACTGTAGCAGTGATCCAGCAGAAGACTGGGATGTGGCACATGATGTGGAGGCTTCGTGATGTCTTGATGTGGGAGATGATTCTGCTGGCCTGCTCCTCATCTCTGAATCTCTTCTTGAAGTACTCGTCCTTCTGTGGGTCAGTGAACCCTCTGACCTCTGTCATGATGTCAACAAAATCAGAATGGATCTGATTGGCTGCTGCAGGTCGTGTGGTTATCCAGAGGCGAGCAGAAGGAAGCAGTTTTCTCTTGATGAGGTTTGTCAGCAGCTCATCCACTGAGGTCGACTCTGTAACATCAAAGTCTGTGTCCTGGTTTTCATTGGTAGAGCAGTCCAGTTGAAGTCGGCTCTCATCCAGTCCATCCAAAACAAACAGAACTTTGAATTCACTATTATCATAGTTGGTGATTCCTGATGACTGCAGAGTTGTAAAGATCTCATTAAGAGCTTCTTCTGGGATGACTTTGGCCTCAGTGATACATTCATGAATGAACTCTGCCAAAGAAAACTTTTCCCCTGTCCATAAGTTCAGCTGGCGAAAGGTGAAGGGGAATATGAGATGCACATCTTGATTGGCTCTTCCTTCAGCCCAGTCCAACACAACTTTGTTCACAAGAACAGTTTTTCCAATTCCTGCGATTCCAGTGGTCAGCACTGTTCTTATGGGTCTTTTTTTTCCAGAGGGAGGTTCGAACATCTCACTGGGTTTAATTGATTTCTCTGTATCTGCTGGTTTCCCCGCTGCCTCAATCTCTAAGACCTCATGCTGTGTGTTGATGTGGATGTCACCCCCAGCTGTGATGTTCAGCTCTGTGTAGATATCAACCAGACATTCCTCATCCTTCTTCTGTGACCACCCCTGTTGTACACACTCAAACTTATCCTTGAGGTTTGGTTGAAGCAGCTGTTGATAATATGAGATGTGTCGTGGCTCTGGTACTTGAGCAATCCCATCTGTGACATGAATGGAAAAAACAACATAGACTGCATTTAGACTGCATGTCTATAGATGCGTCTTCTCTCATGAGCATCAGTTAACATTCTTTGTTTGCTGAAGGTTTGAAGAGAAACTAAAATGCAGTCACATAATTTCACAGTTTCAGGTGGAGGAAGTTGTCTGTGGACAGTATTCTCATAGTCAGAGATTTTGACATCTGAACATTTAGTAAATGTTTAAACACAACATTCTCTTTTATACGCCCTGGCTTTACAACATTTAAATATGTATGACAGGGAGCTACACAGTACAACCACAGTGATTTCTGAGCAGCTGCTGGTTTTGTTGCCATCTACTGGTAGAAATGTCACAAACAAAAGTCCTGCAGCGTCAGGTTCACGCTTCTCTTTCTTTTCATATTTGTCCATTTTCTACAAATATCCAACTATTTCAGAAAATCTGCAAAGGAAAATACAAATAATTTCCATCACAGCACAAGAAGTATTCATCAAATTATTTGTCTTCAGCTGTCCAACCTCTGGAAGGCTCATATTGTTTAAGACCCGTCCCCTTAAGAATGACCACCAATCGAAACTGACATCTGACCACCTTTGACTGTGACACCGTCCACTACTGTTGAGCACAAATTCTCCAGTTTGGTGACATTCAACTTTTTAACAGCTTTTAGGTCCTTTTTCAGAGAACTGAATTGAAAACTTTTTAAGATGTTCAGGCCTGCAGATACTCTGATGCTGCTTCGACTAAGTCTGATCAATGAACTACAGAGACAACAGAGTCATAATATCTGACACAGAAAGTAAAACAAACTGACACTTTATCTTTTCAAACTTATAAACTACATTTTGTCTGTCAGTTAGTTGAGCATAAAGACTGGAAACAAGAGGAAACAGTTAGCCTGGCTGTCCTAAATCCTCCAACCAGCACCTCTACACTTCTCTGATGAACATGTTATATTGTGTTTGCTCAATATGTACAAACACAAAGTATAAAAAAGACAAGTTGCTGTTTTTACTGCCGTTAAGAGTCAGAATATTTGAGTTTTTTATCTACATATAGATATGGAAGACATTGGCACAGGATGAATCTCATGAATGACAGACTACAACTGTTAATGAAATAAACTGTATGAAGAAATGTACCTTTACCATCAGACTACAATATGATCAATATGTGAAATACTGAACAAATGAACAACATACAGTGTGTTCCTATCAGATGTAACACATTCTACACGTCACTGGGATAAAGAAGCACATTGTATTCATAAGAAAAATAAATTGGAGGCCTCATCTCAAAATGACAAACAATCTCCTAACAAACATTGTTATCACTCTTTATTTCATGCTTTATATTGAAAGCTAATGCTACTGTAGTATTTAGACAGGGTCATAAATGTATTGACGCATTTCTGATGCACGACTTTGTATCCATAAATGGATCCAATACAAGGATACAATGATCTTCTGTACTGAGAGACCCTGTTCCTTTAAGTATTGTGTTGTCAACCCACTCTTTATATCTGAAAATATAAAAATAAGAAATGTGACTGACCTTCTGGTCCTGAGCTCGTCTCTGACAGACTCTGGACCAGATCGTTCTTGTTGATCTTCTCTAAAACCTTCTTGGTCACCCTCAGAGCTCCATGAAGTTTATTGGTGTCCACCATCAGATCCACGATGTCCCGTCTGTCTGCCTTCATCAGCTTGGACACTCTGATGGGTTGGTATCCATCCAGGACGTCAGGCTGCTTCAGATACCATTTGAAGTCCTTCAATTCATCGTCTGTCAAATCCTCCAGAGTGTTCAAAAGGTCCTCTGACGTCATCGTGGCTAAAATCAGGCAGTATCGTCAACCTGAAGGAAAAGTATGACACAAATGTATCAGAGCAGCAACAGGAGTTGTGATTGGCTGACACAGGAGTCTGTTAGAGCTCCTCCTGCTCCTCTATGGGCTGGACATGTGGCACACCGCTTACACTTCTTTCAATTAAAGAGAGCCATCTTTGAGTCAAAGCACCACTCAGTGCAAACTGTGAATGTTAAAGCAGCCGTTAAGAGTCAGAATATAAAGTCCTGTCAGCTTTTCTGTTGAAATAAAGACACTGCTGTTATTTTTAGTAGGAGTTACAGGTAACTACTGCACAGACACACTGAAACACAGTGAAGTCAGCTGACTAAAGTTATCTGGTGTCAAACTGTCCCAGCCAATCACACCTCAGCTCCACACAGGCCACGCCCTCTTTGTCCGTATTAGGATTTCCTGGCTCCTGTGACTGACAGAGACGGTGTCGAGTGTTCAACTCAAATCAAATCAATGAAAACAGACTGAGACTTCTGATTGGATGAGGTTTGTGACACAAAATAACTTTGTGTCTCTGCACCTGACAAATTAAACTTAAACTATCAAAATAAAACAGACTAAACCAAACCAAAACCCCAAACCATGACAATTATCTGTCATGGCAACCATCTGGCCCATCCCACATGGGATTACAAGACACCAACATGATGGTGTGAGATCAGAACGAAGCTGTAACGTTAGCAGGCGAGAGACTGAGTTTCCTTTCTGTCTATTGAGTATAAATGTCTCCTCAGTCACTGGAATCAACCAAGAGCTCATCAACTTCATCATACTTAAAAACACACACATAGTTATTTTCTGCTGTTTACAATAAGTCTACAACTCGGTGGCCAAGAACCAATCATGTGTGTCGGTGATGTTCAGGCCCTGCAGACAGCAGAGCATCAAACACAGACAGGATTCTGTCGTGGACATCACTGCATGGGCTGAGGAACACTTCAACAACCATCAACACACTTCATCTCTGACTCCATGATGACAGCTCAGACTACACCATGACTCCACCAAGACTTCACCATGCAAGTTTTAAGTGGATGTATTGGGTTAAAACTTAGTCATACCAAATGTTACGGCCCAGGGGGCGTGGGTTTGGTTGCTCTCTCCTCCCCCATGTGTTCCCCCTTGTGTTTCAGGTGCTGCTCCTCTTCTCTGGATTCACGCAGGTGACTCCTATTACTAATCAGCAGGTGATATCTGGCAGGGAGGCAGCCCAGTTGAGGCAGGTGGACATTTTGGCAGTGTGTGAGCTGTGTGTTAGAGCTGGGCAGAGCCGGGCAGAGCCGTCCTCCTGTTTGGAGAACTCGACCTTAGTTTAACTGTGTCTTTTTGATGTCGTCTTTAGGTTATGGTTTTCTTCTTGTAAATAAACCCCCCTGTTTCCTGCCCACTCCTGTGTTGCGTTGCTCCTCTTAACCGGTGGTCTTGCTGTATGTTACTCCCCTCTTCCCCTAGCCTTTTTGGGGGACGTAATATAATTGGGGGCTTGTCCGAGATACCACTGGTTTTGGGTGAGTGGGCCTGTTGCTTGGTTGTCTGGTCTTGCTTTTGCTTTTGTAACAGTTTCCTCAGTTCAGGTAGGTGGGTGTCCACCTGGGCTGTTTCCGCCTTTCCATCGGCACTCTTGTTATTTTGCCTTTTTAATTTTTTGAGGTAATCCTGGGCGGGGACGTAAGTCCCTGGTGGGGGTAGGTGTTTCAGGGCCTCGGCTGCTGATGTGTGCCTTTCAAGCTCCCTCGAGCCCGGAACGCCTCAGAAGATAGGCAGGTTAGGTTTGGATTAGGCAGGATCTGAGGAAGTTTCTTTGGAAAGCGGACTTGTTTGTGGGTGACAACAGGCATTGGGTTTTGCTCGGTGAATGTGTGTAATATTGATTGAGTGTGTGCACTCTTTGCTGTGGTGGGGCTATTGTGTTAGCCGCCTCAGCTTGTAGCTTGGCTTAGCTTAGCCTAGCCTAGCTTGGCTTAGCTTTGTTGAGCTTTATGGACGCTGTGGTAGTGTTAAGCGGCGTTGTGGTATTTTGTGGCTTAGCTTAGCTTGACATGTTGGACGCCTTTGGTTTGATTATGGCGTTCGTGCTGAGTGAGTTTGTAGCCAACGCTGCTCTTGAGCATTTGGAGAGGTGTAGAAAGAGTGATTTGTTTGCTGTTGCTCAACATTATGGCATTCCTGTCTCCACCTCTCTTCATAAGGACGATCTGAAGGCAGCGGTGGTAGATGGTTTGTCCCGTCAGGGGGTGGTGGACGTGTCAATAGCTGTGGATGTTGCTGGCATGGGGTTTGGGGCTACAGGTGTGGCGTCGTGTGATGTTTGTAGTAGAGTTATTAACAATCAATGTTACTTGAAGTTATCTGCAGCAAACATCTGACTGTTACGTCATTGAAAGTTTAAGTCTTAATCTTCAAACCTGACAGGTTTAAAGGTTCACTTCTATCTTGCAGAGATTGTGGCCATTTTATTGAAATAACAACAAACAACAAGACAACCACTAGATGGAGCAATAGTCCTTTTCTCTGTGTTTTTGTGTCATGCTGTCACAGAGATGTGAGCTCTTGTTTTCTCTCTGTGATCAGGACAACTCACATGAACCTCTGCTGTGAGTTCACGTGAATACGTGATATTCACCTCGCACTGAATGATTCTCATCAGGTCATGTGGTTTCATGGTTTTCCTGTGTCTGCCATTTCAGGCTGTCAGAGTCACTTCACAGTCTGAACAGAGTCAGTCACAAGAATGAAAGGAAAGTTATCATACTGATAATAATGATTTCATTATATTGACATTTTTGAATATTTCAAAAGGTAAACATCATAAACAGCTCAATAGAAACAGAAACTTCTAACATAATGACATCAAGATAAGAATATAATAAAGATATCTAAAAATATAAATGAGTATATAAACATAAATCTGACAATATTCCTGTCTGTACTTCTTTTTGTCTTTTGGTCTTTTGTCATTGTTTTCTAATGAAGCATCTGGAGACAAATACCAACAACAGATGCATAAAATCTTCTCAACAACTGGAATGGGAGTGAAGTGAACGTGAGCTCAGATTATGAGCCATTCTTTCTCTCTCCGCAGAGTCACTGAAGGAAATATTGGACTCATTTTTCATAAACACATATTCTGAACATTCTGACACTAAAATGACATTTTCAGAGAAAACAGGAGAAAATGAACCTTGTTGGAGATCTGTCTCTGTCCCAGCAGCTCAGACATCTCTTCTCTCTGTCGGTCTGCTTCACCAAAGATGATCTATAACAACTGAACCAGAACTTAAAGAACTTTCTGACTCAACAGACAGGAAGTGAATACCGTTTCATTTCATTGGTGGAGACTGGAATGCGTCATCTGCTGTTATAGAAAATATTTGACACAGTTCATATCGGCACACTATTGTTACTAAATGAGGATCCTACTACTCCTAACTGAAACTCTAACTTCCTCAAAATGTCACAGAAACGTGGTCTCAATGTTGTATCATCAAACCTCATACTTCCTCCCTCTACAGTAGTACACACAAGTACACACAAGGGCTGAGAATATGGAATTGCTGAAATGCTACTATGCTAGTAACCCCACAAAGAGAAGTTAGCCAATTGTCAGAACTGCAGAAAGGTATGGGGAAGAAGGAGATACCCAGGACATACAACAACTATACCCGAGGCACTGGAGGCTGCCTAGCAAAGGCTCAAGGGTCCAGTCCAATCCAACTATCGGCCAATCACCTGCCTCTGAACATGGAGGCTCCTGTCAGGCTTCATAGTGGCTGAGATAAATAGGCACATTGCCCGATACATGAGTGGGGCTCAGAAAGGAATTGACAGCAATAGCAGGGGAGCCAAACACCAGCTATTGGTTTAAAAAACAGTCACCCAGGACTGCAAAACCAGACAGACCAACCTGTGCACCGCCTAGATTGACTACAAGAAAGTGTAGTATAAAATTTAATGCATTTATGTAGTAGTATAGACTATAGTGTGACTTTAAGGTTTTAAGTTTGATGTCACTATTATGATATGATCTGAGCACAAACTGGTCAGTTAAGGTTTGGATTAATATAATCGATTTGTAATGAGCAGCATGGTAATTGGATTTAAAGTGTGAGAAGTATTAATCAAGTCAAAATGTGTGTTAATCAAGGTTTGAAGAACTGTAATATAACCACGTAGTATGTGATGATTGTTACAACACTTTTTTGTTATGGTACTTAACTTAACACTTTAAACGTATTTAAAAAATGCAGTGGAAAGAAACTATAATAATAAACTATAATAAACTATAATAGTGTAACAAAATAGAAGTAAAAGTTTTTTAAAGGTACAGTGTGTCAGATTTGGGGGCCTCTATTTTCAGAATAACGCAAACATGGAATATAATATTCATCACTATGTTTTGCTGCATGTATAATCACCTGAAAATAAGAAACTTTATATGTTTGTTATGTAGTGTTTTGAGTGATACATATATATATTAAAATGTAATATATAATAGAAGCACACACATAGTACTGCATAAACACACACATAGACACACAAAACACACAAACACACAGATGAGGTAATATGTTCAGATGACACAGCTAGGAAACATACTGCCAGTATTAAATGTTCTTGTGTCACCAGATAACATTCAGTCAGTCTGTTTTCAGGTCGGCCTTGACCAGATTAGGGAGAAGTCGAGCACACACACACCATACACACTCATGGGAAACACACAGACAGCACTACATTCGCATGACGCTCAGAACACTGACTACATGATCATAAGAAAGTACAGGATGGTTGGGTCCATATCTGTGGATTTGAGTATGTAACAGTGACGTAAGAATGGTTATAAAAGGTTGTGAAGATATAAAGTAAAGGGCTCGGATTCGTAAGCAGCTGTCTCTGTGTTGTTATTTTATGAGTCAAGTTTTTGGGGAGTTTTGACCACAACATAATTGGCGACGAGGATGGAATTGGAAGAGAAGAGCTGATCTGCTGACTGCATCTTGGACTGGGCGACACTGTAAACGGCGCCATAAAAAGAGGTAAGATATTTCTTGCCATTTTAATTGCAATCTCACCCAGACCTAAGTGCAGTAAGTTGTATCAAACATTCTCTCCAAAAAAGAAATTTCAAAGTTAGATGTTGGATGTACAGCTGCTGATCCGAGCCCACTCATGCAAAAGTTCCCCCGTAGGGATGAGAATTTCGAAGAGGGAGAGCTAAGGGGGGTTGCCTTTGTGTGTTTTAATAAATCAGACTCAAGTCAAAATTATGAATTGGACCTGAGTAAATAAAAAGAGTTGAAGCATGTGTGTTTTGCTGATGTTTTGAGGCTGCCTTGTGTTCTGTGTTGTCTTAACCTGTGTTCAGGGGACCCTAAGAGGGGGTCCTAGAGAAAACTGAATTACAGGAGTTAAGTCTAAGGTTAGACTTTGAGATTTGAGCCTAAGGTTAGGTTCTGCGTTGTGTCTAAGGTTAGGCACTGAGTTTAAGCGCTGAGTACTGCAGTAACCTTTGGGCCCAGGGGAGGGGGGTTGTGATGAGACCTGACTACAACCTGTAACAATCGACTGTAGGTGCAGGGATAATAAATTCAGTAACTCTCACCAAACATTGTTGCCTCTAAAAATTATAGTCACTATGAGAGGGCACCTTTAATCACGTTTATTATTATAAAATACCATTTATAAAGTAAAAGTATACTGTGAGTATTCAGTGTGCGTGGGCGCCAAGTGTGTATGTGTGTTCATGTTAGTTGTCTGAGAGATACATGAAAGTGTCTAAAAAACGCATGTGTGTGAGCGGCCGCTAAGAGTGACTGAGAGCTGTGAGAATGAGCAAAAATTTAAATGTACGTTAACATGTTCTGAATAAAGTGCTAAATCTCAATTAAGTTCACTTGGCTGGTGATGTGACCTCTGGCACAGGACTGTATTTGGGTTGAGTCAAAACTTAAAGAGTGAGTTTGTTGTGCTAAAATACTATAATCCTGAAGTTTTATGTAAATCATTGCTTTTCTGTTCAGTACAGTTTGGCTTATATTCCTGTTAAAGCGAGTTAAATTAATGTGTTGAGTACTTTCTACCCATTCTGACCTGTGCCTGTTTTTCGTTTGTTATTATTGGTTTGTTCAGTCAGTTTAGGTTAGTTTGGTTTGAGTTGGTTAGTCTAGTAAGAGAATCTCTGTGCCCAGTTGAAGGACAGAGAGGACAGGGAGAGAGAGACAGGTCTAGTGATCGGCCGTGTGCGGTTGTCGACCGATCAGTTGGTGAGCTGTCGATGGTAGTGCTTCTAATGTCATTGTGATACTGAAGTTGTTTATCGGGCTGCAGAGTGCAGCTCTGTGTGATGTCACTCCCCCTCCTTTCGCACTCCTAGTCTGTTTCAGACAGCCCCTCCCGTCCTGTGTGAGTTGCAGTGATCTCTTTTCTTTCTCTCCCCTCATCATAGAGCTGAAGCTAGTTAATGCTGAATATTTTATTTTGTGTTTAGACAGTTTTGAGTTTTGATAAAGTGAGTTTTTGATCAAGTTGCGATTTGTAAACTACCCGGCTGTGACTGTGTGGTTTAACTTTGCTGCCGAAAGATGTTGTGTTCTTAAATAACAACCTTATTGGATTCTGCTGCCATAGATTAAAAACTGTAGTGAAGTTGCATTTATTTACCAACAAGTTCTTTGTTTAAGAAAGCATTTAATAAACACATTATAACCAGAATTATAATAAACGACAACAGAAACGAGAAAAAGAATTAGGGATAGTTAAAATGTTTAAAGATGAAGGAAACCAATACAGGAAAAAGTTGAGGGAGAGTCGCGTCGTCCTTAGAAACAAACAGTCAACCACAGAGGATAAACCCAGTGATAAATCAAAGCACATGACTAAAATAATGGGAATCTATCCCATGATTTCTGGAACAGTTGACATCTCTGGAGCAGTTAAAATAGATGAGGCCCTAGAGGCCGACCGCATGCCCATTCCCAAATCCTGCAGCACCCTCAAGAAGAATGTGAACTTCAGAAAATCACAAGTGCTCGATTGTTATGCTGAAAGAAACCAGCCATGCAAAGAAGGAGGACAGTCCTACTGGCTGGAGTTAGATCAGGTAGAGCCAGGGAGAGAATTGGAACGAACCAGGATTCAGGAATTAGAGGAGGAGATAGACAGAAATTATAATTCCTGTGTGGGGAGGGAACCAGGTGTGGCAGACATGCATGAGATAGGGAACAGAACGGTATTTGAGGAACAGGCAGGCCCATCAGGGGAAAGACAGGAAGTAGAATAGAGGGAAGTGTTGGGAGGGAAGCTAACATTTGCAGTTAAGGCAAAGGGAAGGGATGCAGTGAGGTCAAACATAGAGAAAGGCAATTACGACCTTAGACTTAGACCTGCTATAAAGCCACCAGAAAGATACACTGACCCAGGCCAATATCCTATTTTGATTAAGGGGAGGCAGGGCCAATACATTCCATGGCAGACTCTTGACCTTGAAGGACTGAGCTCTAGACTTCCTGATATTCACGAGGGAGCTAGCAAGTGGATCAAAGTTTTTGAAGAAGAGACAATGGGCAAAATACTGGCCATCGGGGACATTAAAGCATTGTGGGCACGCACGATGGGAATACCCACCATGGAAAACATTTTGCGTTTAAATGGAAACGCATGGATGATCGACCCCCAATCAGATGGAACTAAGTTTAATCCATACAGACCCTCCCTCTGGACATCATTGCGAAGGGAGTATCCTGTTAAGGTTGACCCTAAAGCACTAAAGGGTGAGCCACTGACAAACACTGAGAACCCAGCAGCTTACATCAGCCGTCAGTTGAAACGATGGAAACAAGAAACTGAAGAGGATCCAGAGAGCAGTCCTCTGTTAACTGCAATTCAGGACCTCTATTATAGAGGCCATGCCCGGCCCTGTGAGAAGTACACTCGAGGACGTGGTGGGGTTGACGTCAACACCTCACAGAGAATTTTGTGACTATGTGATACATGCAATAGACAGACACAGAAAAGACGAGCAGAAGTTACATGAGCAAGAGAGAGCTGTTCAAAGGAAAGTCTTACAGCTCCAACTAACTGAACTGACCAGTAGAGATAAACAACACCTCCTGCAGTGAGAAGGCCATCACCAATTGCACCGAAAGGCAATCGGGGGGGCGACAAAGACTTTCAAACCCCCTCCAGGGGTGTGTTGGAGATGTCACCAGGCCAGACATAACTGTCAAAACTGTCCTGAGAATCCGTGGCCAGCTCCCGATGAGGAAGACAGGGGTTTGGGGGTCAGCCTACTCAATGTAGGAACGCCGGTCCTGCCAATCCTTGGGGTGGGGGGCAAAAACATGATGTCCAATGATGCCCAGAGAATCCGATTGGGGAGGGCAAGTTAGCCGTCAGTTAGTTTAAATTAACTGTAAGTTAGCCGTAATGTAGAACTAATGTTAGAGATGCAAATAGAAGGAAGAGCAATGCCTATGATGGTTGATTGAACTAAACTTAGCAATAATGTTGCCAACAAGACTCGCGATCATAAAAAGCAAAACATATGGAAAAGGTAATGAAGACGTCATAAGAGGTAACGATGCAGCTGATGAGGCAGCAAAACTAGCAGCAAAAAGTAAAGTTTCTCCTAGCACTACATGACTACATGACAAATCTATTCCTTAATTGTCACTAGCATTTATTGCTGCACTAATGCTTTCTTATCACACTATACCTTGATTGTTCCCTTCTCTGTAAGTCGCTTTGGATAAAGGTGCAAAATGACTAAATGTAAATGTAAATTTCAGTTATGGCACAAGTGGTGTCATTAGAGCCAATTGTAACTCCCATCATTCTGATGCAGCAAAATGCGGGGCTCAGTGAACACAGCTTCTGGCAGCAAAGGGGGGTAACAAAAGACGAGAAGGGTTTGTGGAGACCTCATGAAGGTTTGTTGGTTGCACCGGTGGCATTGTTGACCATGTTGAAATCTGAAGCGCACAGTGCTGACTGTGCCAGGGGGGACGTAATTAGAATAATCGATAATTAGAAAATAAACCAGCAAGGATATTGGTCACCATATTTGCAATCAATGGTTAATGAAGTGTTGGGACAGTGTGAAATTTGTATTTGTATTTATTTGAATAAAGACACCAGCAGGTCACATTCAAGTGCCAGAAGGTCCATTCAAACATTTAGTAATGGATTATGTAGATATGATAAAATCAGTTCACGAAAAAAAGATACATGTTGGTAATTATTGACAGATTCAGTTGGTGGGTTGAAGCCATGCCCTCAAAAAGATCAAGGATCTAGAACAGTCATAAAATTCTTAACAAGAGAAGTAATTCCACAATTTGGCGTACCATCAGAAATAAGCTCTGATAATGGATTAGCGTTTATCCACAGAGCAGGTAAAGGAATTCTACAGCAGTTAAGAATAAAACAGAGATTAGGGTGTGTCTATCATCCTCGGTCTCAACTGATGGGTGAGACCGAGGACACCTCAGCTCCACCCAGTGTACGCCCTCTTTGTCCATATTAGGATTTCCTGGCCTCACTGACTGACAGAGACGGTGGTGAGTGTTAAAGTCAAACTGCAGGAAGATCGAAGCCTCAAAAAGAAGACGAGGAAGAGAAACAGCTGACTTACTGACTGTGGGACAAAGAACAGTCTGTAAAGTCATGACAACACATGACAAAGACCTCAGTCCTTATTCTGTGTAAAAAAAATATAAAAATTATTTTCTCAGCAGAATTTCACTGAGAGCAATCCTCAACGTGCTCACAGTGTTGACTGAAGACAAAAATTAAGACGCAGGTCACAGATTCTGTATGACAGCTTACATGTTAGTATTTTAATAAAAGTACTTAGCTTTTTATCATTTGTTTAATAAAGTAAACCAGTTTTAAATGTTTCAAAACAAACACATTTATTAATTTTGATGAATTCATGAATCTCAAAATGTTACAAAATGAAGCAGTCAGTTATAAAAAACAAAAAACATAATTTACATCCTGTTCTGATCAACAATGAACTTTTTGTTTGGAAACTTATAAAAATATAAAAGCCACATCAGACCCTTTCATGAATCAGCTGAGAACAAAGCAATTAAGCACTTCATTAAAGGAAAAACAAACTAGACCAGAACAGACCAGAACAGACCAGAACCTCCAGACCAGGAGGCTACATGTGGACAAAATAATAGAAACCCTCAGAAACAGCTCAGCAGTAAAGAAAAAATCATTAGTTTGAATTTTTCATGGCTCATTGAAGTTTATCTTGCTAAAAGGTTCTGCAGAATCTGAAAACAAAGCTGCAGAGTTCCTGTGGATATTAAAAGACATACATGTTCAGATGTGGCTCTCCAGCACCTCCATGTGGCTGCTGGATCACATGACAAGAACCATGAACAAACCTGTGTCATTAAAAGAAAGAAGGATCTGATTTTGATGAGTTCACAGAACACAGGTAACAGAAATGAACAGGAGTGACAAAGTCCATGTTTTGTTTCAGTTTTATGTTTCAGAGATTTTAAGTGTCAAAATGTCTCATCAACATGTTTCTTATAGAGCACTGACACTGAAGTCTTATGACACTCTATGGAAGCAAGTAGGTGAGGAGTCTCGACTCTGACATGGTCAAGCAAACACCCCTGTAGAATAATCAACTATTACCAGTTTTTAGTTTCTTTGGAAAGCAACAAACAGTCTAATACCCATGTATTACCCACAAGCCCTGTGGTCTGAGTCTCCAGGAGAAAAAGACGAACCAAATATCAGGAAAAAGCTGCTTTTTTACTCGCCTCCTCTGAGGCTCGAATGTGAAACTCTTTAACCCTGTAACTCTGTAACATAAAAAATATGGAAAAATACAAAAGGAACAATGAGTTTACGTAAATAAATGAAAATACAAACAAGTTGACCTTGTGTCTTGGTCTGATCATATTTTGGCCTCCTGTCTTTTCTTTGGTTTTTGGTCTTTTTCTCGTCGTTTTCTAAAGAAACATCTCGACACAAATGATCAACAATAACTGCAGAAATCCTCTCAACAACAGAAAATGTCAAACTGAAATCTGAACGTTCGTCCTGAAACACTGAATGAAAACATTTCTAAATATTTCTGCAGATTTCAAACCACTAATGTGCAGAACATTCACCAAAAATGTTTCACATAATTCAGAGTTAGTTTGTGTTTGTCAGAAGTTTGTCTGCACAGGAGGAGACTCTTCATCTGACACAGGTCACAGAGACACTGAGGAACCAGATGAGCCAAACCACAACCCAAACCCAAACCCAGGATAAAGAGGTTCAGTGAATGTGGTGTTGAAGGTGTGGAGGTGGATCAGTGTGTCAGAGCAGACTCTGTAGAAGGACAGAGTGCCAGCAGGACAGTCCACATACACTGCTACTCTCTTAGAGACCGAGGAGGAGGAGGAGGAGAAGGAGGAGGAGGAGGAGGAGGAGGAGGAGGAGGAGGAGGAGGAGAGGACTGTTTTTCTCTTATTGTGCCAGACAGAGTAACCATAATGATCAGAACACTTCAGACTCCAGGACTGATCATTCTCCCCAAACACACAGTCTTCACCGTATCCTCTCCTGATTCCTCTGTAACTCACTGATATATGAACCACTCCACTCCACTCGACCTCCCAGTAACAGCGACCAGTCAGACCATCTCTACACAGCAGCTGAGGCCAGTCAAACCTCTTTGGATGATCAGGATATGACTGCTTTTCTCTAACTGCAGTGACCTTCCTGTTGTTGTCCGACAGTTTGAGCTTTCTGTTCACTGTGTTTGTGTCCACTGTGAGTTCACAGGCATCTGATGGAGAGAACAAGACAGAATACAGCAGCAGTTTATCATCTAACACACCTGATGGTTTATTTGTTGCTTTATTAACAGACTGACTGTTAATTAGATCAAAACTTCACAATGACTCGTCTTTTTGGATCTTCTTTCAAACTGAGAGTTGAATGCAGATACACAAGCTTTTGATTGAAACTACTTTAACATGTGCTGCCTTGTTTTCATGAATCAAAGTGAACAAACACTTACACTTCCTCAGACCAGGTTTCAGCCTCTGCTCTCCACCATGATCCACCCTGGAGGAAGAAACAAAGTCAGAATGAACCTTCAGAAGCTTCTTCATCAATGACCTTCAGAAAGCTTCACTCACATCCACCATCAAGACAAAACAACTGCACAAAAAGATAAAAAAGGTGAAAATATCATTTATAGTTGGATCTAAAAACTCTTCAAATCAGTGTCAACACACGGTTTTATCTTGAACTCAGAACTATGAAGATGTTGAATGAAGTCTCAGATCTTCTCAGTCTGATAATCAGACCATAAATGTCCATTTTATTTCTCTTTATTGTTCAGTGTGACATCATGTTCATGTCAGCTGTTTCCTGTTTGGGAAGGAAGTTATTTGATTTGAACCAATCAGCTCTGACTGACGTATCTGTCCTTCAGTGGACACAGAAGCTGTGATAGAGGTTGTTTGGAGCAGTTAATTTAACGTTTGTCATGTCCAACCAACAAATATGCTGATCTAAGAGTTATTATTTCTGTAAGTCGTATTATAGCAACCTGCACAGCTGCAAACATCTCGGGGTTCAGAAGATCACTGATGACCTTCCAGTGAGGAGTGAGTTTTTGTTTTGCTGTGGTGGGGTCATTTAACCATACAAGGTCTCCAGGAACATAGGGAGTGTGCTTAACAATGTTGTCATACTGTCGTTTCTGCTGACTGTGGGCACAATCTCTGTTCCATGCAGCAGAACTGAAGGCTGACTTTAGTTTCTGAGTCAACTGTGCAACATAGTCAGCAGGAAAACCTGGAGTAGATGAAGATGGTGTGTTGTTAGGGTAACAGAATATTGGTAGGCATCCTGGCTTCATGACCACCTGTGAGGAAGAATGGTGTGAAACCTGTTGTAGAGTGAGGGCTGATATTGTAAGCCAAAGCAACTTGGTTGGGGCAGTCATCCCATTCACCAGGCTGTTGAAGAAGTGTCTTGGCTAACTGATCAATAAGCATTCTGTTGAATTTCTCAATCCGTCACACTGAGGATGATATGGGCTGGTTCGTGTTTTCCGAATGCCCAGCAGTTCACACAAATGTTTCAGCAGGTCAGACTCAAACTGCCATCCTCGATCAGTGTGAAACATTTCTGGAACGCCGTGTTCACAGATGAATGGGTATTTTTCTAAGAGAGGTTTGTGGTCGGTGACAATAACAAAGGGCTGTTTGTAGAGGTAGTGGTGCAAATGTTGCACGGCCCAGACATTGGCCCAGAGTTCTCAGTCGTAGGTTGACCATTTCTTTTCTGCTCTTGTGAGAAAATGGCTAGCATAAGCAATCACTTTTTAATGATATCCCTGTCTCTGAGCAAGCACAGCAGAGCATGAAGCATCTGTGTAGAGGGAGAATGGCAAATTAAAGTCAGGGAATGCAACCACTGGAGGGTTTGTGAGTGCATGTTTCAGGTAAGTGAATGCGTCCTGACATTGAAAAGTCCATTGGAAAGGCGCATTCTTCTCTGTGAGTGCATGTAGGGGGACACTGTGATGTGCAACATTTCTGATGAACTTGCAGTAGTATGACCAAAGTCCAAGAAAAGCTCTTACTTCTGTAGCTGACCATGGAATAGGCCAGTCTTGAACACTTTTCACATTTCGTGGGTCTGGCTGAATGTCGTCTTAGGATACAACATGGCCCAAAAACTGAACCTGATCTCTGGCAAAACAGCAGAGAGGAGGGTGTCATAGGACGTTTTCTCAACGCTGGGTGAGAGTTCCAAAACTCTTCACTCACAATGGAGACAAAAGAACCGGAGTCAATTGGTGCACACTTCAATGCCTTCAACAATAGCCAAGATTGTAGAAGAAACAGAGTCATCAGGTTGTGTGTCATTACTGTCAGACATTAACTTTGGGGAATCGTTCTGGGGATGTGATACAGTAGCTGATGTTTGCCCCTCAACAGCAGCTAATGGAAGTTTCCCTGTCGGTTGGAACCAATGTGGATGTCTTTCAGGAGACTGAAGGCAAACACTGCCTCTAGTGTGTAAACTTCCATCTCTGTTTCTCTGTGGAGCAGGACTAGGACTGTGTCTGTATGTGTTTGTGTCATCATCATCATGGCGACCATACCTGGAGTACTGATAGGATTGGTGTGATGGAGAGTAGTGCCGGTCACATTTGTCATTTTTGTGCCACTCACGGTCTCTCTGATGAACAGGGGAAGGAGGACGACGTTCATAGCAGGACTCTGGATCACGACCATAATACTGCTCAGGTGAGTAATAGTCTCTGCAGTGTTGTCTGTTATGGTAGGGTTGTGAAGAGACACTGCGTGCATTGTATCAAGCATCGTTGGAGGAGAATCTGTCAGGTCCACATGCTGAGCCAGGTAACTGTGTTTCTCTCATAACTGCTGTACTTCACTTTTTAAGTTGTTGACAGTAAGAGTCAGCTTCTCAACTGCATGAAGGAGGTCTAGGACAAACCATAGCTACCTGCTCTGAAGGTTGAGGGTGTGGAGACACTACTGTTGGATTTGGAGTTGGAGCGCTGCTGCTCTCTCACAGCGGCTGGCAATACGCACGGCTTCTTCAAGATCCCCAGCACCCATCTCATGGATTTTTGACTGTAAGTTTGGGTCCAAGCCAGCAACAAAGCTGCGAAATTTTCAAGTACAAGATGAGTGATGTCTGCACAATACATATCCAAACTCTCACCTGGTTTACAAGGTCGAGCATTCACGTGTCTGGAAGAATGGTAGGGAGTATTTTGGTCCAAAAACATCTCTGAGTTTCTCCTTCACTGAATCATAGTCTCTCTGGGTTGAAGCAGGAAGGCTGTCCCAATACAGAAATGCAGCATCAGCTAGGCGAGTAGGGAGGATGGAGGCCATTGGGTGACAGGCTCACACTCTCACCTCGTGCAGCAACATGTGATTCTTTTTCCTTTTGTGCCTAAATTTGCATTGACACTGGACAGATGTCTGATTATGTAGGAGTAGTCACTTTCGTATTGCTTTGTGTAGTCGTTTGAAAAGTTCCACCAGTTCAGTCCGGCAGAAAAGAACTATTTTAACTAATTCCGCTGCTTTTTACGTTAATTTAAGTCCACGTTCCACATCCTAGGCTGTGTCTTTCTTAGTCGGGCTATTGTTTTTAACGATCGAAAGGTTCGATCGCCCCATTTTTATCGGAGTTTGTGTGGCTCACTGCGGCTCACCGCCACCTCCGAGGCGCCATTGGAGTGACGCCAGTTTTTGTTTACGCACTCACTTTTCTGCGTTTACATCACCACTGTATGTGCAAGTCAAACACACACACCACTGTGATGGCTGCTCCATCCGTTCCGTCCGCTCTCAGTCAGGGAGAGAGAGAGAGACAAACACACACACCGCTGTGATGGCTGCTCTGTCTGCTCTCAGTCAGAGAGAGACAAACACACACACTGCTGTGATGGCTGCTCCGTCCGCTCCATCTGCTCTCAGTCAGAGAGAGAAAGAGAGAGAGACAAACACACACACACCGCTGTGATGGCTGCTCTGTCCGCTCTCAGTTATAGAGAGAGAGAGACAAACACACACACCACTGTGATGGCTGCTCCATCCGTTCCGTCCGCTCTCAGTCAGGGAGAGAGAGAGACAAACACACACACCGCTGTGATGGCTGCTCTGTCTGCTCTCAGTCAGAGAGAGACAAACACACACACCGCTGTGATGGCTGCTCCGTTCGCTCTCAGTCAGAGAGAGACAAACACACACACTGCTGTGATGGCTGCTCCGTCCGCTCCATCTGCTCTCAGTCAGAGAGAGAGAGAGAGAGACAAACACACACACCGCTGTGATGGCTGCTCTGTCTGCTCTCAGTCAGAGAGAGACAAACACACACACCGCTGTGATGGCTGCTCCGCCCAGCTCTCAGTCGGAGTGAGAGAGAGAGACAGGTTTCCAAAACTTACAGCTGCACGCTGCCAGCGAGGGAGGGGCAATGTATGCGCTGCACTTGCTCCCCAGCGTCTCCAACAACACAGGGCTGCCTGTGGATGCGCCTGTCTGTAAATCAGGCCAGAAAAAATAAATAAATCGGCGAATGCACCTGCGCATCGGCCGATGCCGATACCAGTAAAAAATGCAAATATCAGCCCGATACATCGTCGATCCTTACTTCTCACGTGACTGAACTAATCAATCAGAGGCTAGGACTTAGACTGAGGAATCAGAGAGGAAGATTCAACAGAATATTTGAACTGTTTTAAAGATGCAGTTGTAAATATTTAAATATGTAAATAATAAATGTGTAACATAAATATTACACTTTCCATTTTGACAGAGCTTATAGTTAGGGCTGGCTCAGGTCATCCCTTAGTTATGCTGCTATAGGACTAGACTGCCGGGGGACTCCCTCTCCCTCCTCTCTCTCTCTCTCTCTCTCTCTCTCTCTCTCTCTCTCACCATCACCATCTGTAAACATGCATGTCTCATTAATGCATGTTAATGCATGTTACTAACTAAACTTCTTCCCCGGAGTTTCTGTGCTCTCTCGTCCAGCAGGTTCTCATGGATCGTGGCTGCTGCTGTGGTCCTGCACGACGTCCACTACTTATATTATTACTGTCATTATTGTTACCATATCTCCATTACGGTTTATAGTTAGTTAATGATTTGCTGCTGCTGTGCATCTGTCTCTCTCTCTCTCTATTTATCTATCTACCTGTTAGATGTGTGCTCCGATCAGGTTTTTTTGGTGCCGATCACCAATCACTGTATCGACCAATATCGATCACCGATCACAGGATCTATATGAAGCCTTCTATTTATTGTGTAGCATTGTTTATTTAACTGTTCTTAACAACATATTAAATATTAAAATTAAGTATCCTGAACTGACAACAGCTGATTTATTGACAGGCAACATGTGCAACTCTCTCTCTTAGAGACAACTTAAACCAGAGCAGCCTACAGAAGGACAGTGCAACTGAGGAGGAGGGTGTATTTCTGTTTCTAGTAACTTATTTCTATTTCATTATTTTTTTTCGACTTAACCTTATTTTAATGTTTACTTACAAACAACTTTATTGATTACCGTGATTTTTAAAAAATAAAATAAACTAGTTCAGGTTCTTTTGTTTAATGAGCTGCTTTATAGAATACTAGAGAGTACAATAGATAGAATAGATACAATAGACACTTTGCAACTGTTGGCTAGTGGTCTTATGGACCTGAACACTTCTTTCTTTTATTTTTCTCTGCTCAGTGTCCACACAGGTGTTTGCCTGTCTGTCTGGAGAACAACTTGAACCGCTTCTCAGCTGTTTTCACGTCATTTGTGTGTGAAAAGTGTAAAACAGTTCATTATGAAGCTGTGGTGGACAAATTAGACAGTATCTGGAGATTAATGAGAAACACAGGTGATATCACAAAAGTTGTGGCCTTGACCAGTCTGGAAATTCAACTCAATTTAATTTATACTTGTATAGCACCAATAAATAACAAAACTTATCTCATGACACTTTTCTAACAGAGCAGGTCTATTGTACTCTTTATCATATTATCTGCAGAGACAATCCAAAGAAATTAAAACCAGAGTCCTCTCTGCCTGAGACCCAGACAAGACAGAGTAAAACTGTCTATTCCAAGACAAGACCAAGAGCTTTAAAAAAAAGTGGTCTTAAGACAAAGATCAATATGGAGTACTACAACACTGCTGTGGCCCTTAGAGTCCTATTGTCCTGACATTAGGTTAAAACACACATTAGAGTAAACCATCAGCATACTGTACATAAAGATGGACGACATGACAGCTCCACAAAAGTGAAACCAAAACATCATCAGCTCATCTTTATACTTCTCAAAATGTTTTTCAATGTGTTTAAGTTAGTAACAGTAGGTTTCAATGGCACAGTGGGTTCAAGGTACCAAACTAACATAAGCTCTTTGTATCCCTCGCCATTGAACTTACCACACTGATTGGCACTGTATCAGACTGGCGTGCATCACACTCTACCTGGCTAACCTTGACATGATCTTTGACTGTGAGCCATCCTTCGACACAGCAGCCAAGTGCTTGTCCTTCATGTGGTACAGCATTGTCTTACTACGACTAATACACTGAAGAGGAGCACAGTGAGTTTGTTGCCTTTCTGAAGGAACACCGACCTTCACTGAGCATGCCTCATATTTACCTCACACTGCTTAACCATTAGCAGAGTGTGCATGCAAATTAACCTTTTGACTGACATGCACAACTGGTCAGAAATATTCTCGTGGTTAACAGATTTATGGTTCAGACTGGCAGAGACTCTGTAAATGAAGCCGGATTTGGCATGTGACATGTGTAATGATGAAATATGGTGAAATAGTGAGACTCTGAGACGAATCTTGATTAAAAAAACTTGCAAAAGTCCACAGGTAGAAGTACACACAAGTACAGAGGGAATCAGTCAGAAGATCAGACAAATATAAACTACGCACAAAAAGTAATGAAATTTGTGTTTTGTAGATTATTTCTTTGTTGTAATGTAATGTAATGTAATACTTCTTGGCAATAAATCATGTAGCATTTGGAAGCCTGATTGTTTCACTTTTAAACAGTGCCACATTTGTAAGGAAGATGTATTTGTGGAATGAGCAGAGCTGTATGTGGGTTGCACCCATGAAAAAATTTGCCAATACTTCTCTGCCAATGCTAAACAGCTTTTCTTTGCTGTTGCTATTGGTACTCCCAGGTCACAGATACCTGTGAGAATGGGCCCTGCTAGAGTGGTCAGTTGGTGTCTGCTGCAAGAATCGGCATGGCACGTTTGACTGATGTGGATAGGGCCATTGTGATAGGGTAAGTTCAAGCTGGTGTTCCACAAAACCAAGTTGCTGCATTCTTTGGAGTGAGCCCTAGTACCATCTGCAAACAGAAGAATGTTCCATATAACGGGGGATATCAGAGACAGGCCGCGAAAGTGGGCATCCCAAGAAGACGGTTTCCTCATCCTGTCAGCACTTAGGAAATGTAGGCTCTACAGATCTACATCTACAGATTTGCAGTCAAGGTTTGCAGGTCGATATGGCAGACGTGTCTCTGTACAGACAACCCAGAACAGACTGCATACAGCCAATCTCCGGTCTCATAGTGCCAGGAGGCCTGCCATCACTGCCCTTCACCATCAGGCCTGTTTGCGCTGGTGTCGGCAACACATGTACTGGAACCTGAACATATGGAGGAACATTATGTTCAACGATGAGTCCAGATTCTGATAGAGTGACATCTTTTGGTGAAGGCAGTGTGATGGTGTGGGGCGGCATCTCCCTCACTGGAAAAAGTAGGCTTGTCATCATTGGAGGCAACTTCAATGCAGAGAGACATCGAGATGAAATTCTCAGTGGCAATCTCATATCTCCACAGTCTTGGACCAAATTCTATCCTCCAAGATGACAGTGGTCGCCCTGTGTGGCCAGGCTGGTGACCAGCATGAATGGGAGGTGCCAGGCTGTTGTGGCAGTGTATGGTTCTTCCACCAAACAACATCAATCAAGAGTCAACGGCAAAGAAAAACTGTTTGGCATTGTCAGTGAAGATACAGCAAATTTTTTCATACATTCAACTGACTCCGCTCTGCTGCTCATCCCACAAATGCATGTTCCTTACAAATGTGGCACAATTTAAAAGGGAAACAATCAGGCTTTCCAATGGTACATGATTTATTGCCAAGAAGCATTTTTACAACAAAGAAATAATAGCAAACACAAATGTCCTGACATTCTGACAAATATAAACTGCACACAAAAAGTATGTCATAATCGTCAATAAATGATCAGATCCTGGTCTGGTATCAGTTAGGAGGTCAGTCTCAGGGACTCTCAGCACATCAGTTACTGTCTTCACTGTTATCAGCAGTGCTGCTGGTTCAGACTGTGACCCAACAGTCCTCAGCTTGTCAGTGTGACAGAGAAACAGTGTGTGAGCTCTTGTTGTCTCTTCATACCTGAGAGTGTTCAGTCTCCAGCGTGGATCCTCCAGTCCAGCAGACAGCAGCTTCACTCCTGACTCTCCTGGATGATTGTAGCTCAGGTCCAGCTCTCTCAGATGGGAGGGGTTGGATCTCAGAGCTGAGGCCAGAGAAGTACAACCTTTCTGTGTGATCACACACCCTGACAGCCTGGACACACACACACACACACACACACACACACACACACACACACACACCATTCTGTGTGAATCATGTCCCCCAAGCAGACTCCAGAAAGTCGTTTAAAAACGATTACTATCGATGTTCTCCCCATTGTGTAGGTTTCCTGCAGGTACTCTGCCTTCCCCACAATGGCTGCCCACAGCTCACAGAATATCATAGAGAGTGCTGAGGTTAAACTCTTAACTGTACTATTTCCTCCAAGAAACAGGCAAGTGTTATAATTGGCAGGCTTTTATGTGAAACTGAAAATACAAACACAATAGTACATCAGGTATAAGGTCATTTACAGGTAAGTATTAGCTGGATTCAGCTGTTTCTGGATCAGAAGAAAGGGGAACCAGAGGTCTTGCATTGATTATAGCAACAACCTCTGCCATGAAAGTAGTCAAGATATCATGGGTCAGATTTGGTTTTCCAAGTTGTATTAACATCCCAATCATACTTTCCCATGTGCCACCAATGTGTGAAGTATATGGCAGGTTGAAGACCCAAGGTATTTCTTGATGCTGCTTTCATCAAGGCTTGATGGATCCAACTTTAGATCTCTTGATGCACCCACAAAGTTGGTTCCACAGTCTGACCTCAACTGTTTGGCAGAGCCCCTGATTGAAAAGAATCTGTGGAGAGCATTAATAAATGTCAAGCTCTTGTGGAAATTCAAATAAATAGGACTGCCCATCTCTTACTGTTTGCCAGCCCACCTCTTGTGCGTCATATTGTAACTTCCAAAGGTCCAAAAACATCATGCATGTCCCACGTACTATATGAGAATAGGGAGCCTGTATGCAAACAGTCAGCTGGTAAAGCCACTATCTGCTACTCTTCCCTTCGACTTGCATCAGGTCACACATGTATGAATGATGCTACTGATACATCTCTTGACTCTCACCATCCACAAACCACCAACTCAGATGGCTCCTTCAGTAAAATGTCCTTGATGCATCACTTTCTCGTGGTGAATGAGCAAGGTTTTGTTCTGATGAAGGTCTGACTGAGTCATATGGCCTCCAACTAACATTAATTCATCTTGATGGATGATGGAGTGTCCATGAATGCATTTCCCCTTGAGGGATCAAAAAACTATCTATTCTATTTCTATTCTTCTATTTTCAGAAAGAGCTACTGGTTGAAGATCTTTTATGGATTCTATACACTTCAATCAACTGACTCTGGATTGATAAGTCCAAATGATGGTCGTTCTTCTTTATATATGATATATATGATATCTGTGGTTCATACAGGAAAGCAGGACCAGATAGCCAAGTAGTGCTCCAGAGACAACCTGCTGTAACTGCTCATGATCCATGATCAGCAGGGTTGATCTCTGTTGATGCATAGCTCTACTGGTTCTTGGTCTTTAGGTCCAGTTTATCCACAATGAAATCAGCGACTTTCAAGACCAATAATGCAGCACAGAGTTTTAGCCTAGTCATGGTGAGTGTGAGGGAATTTTCTATTCTAGCATGCCACATATGTTGTTTTTTTTCACAAAGTGAAGGATATGTCTTAATGTCACTGTAGGGATGGTGTTATCTCCTTCAGATACAGAGCAGTTGTATGTTTTTGTTTAGGAAACTAGGAGCCATTCAGAGCATTACTATGACAACCGAGGTCGAGGGATAGGGCTGGCTCACTCCGCAGACACAACAGATATGTAAGGGTTAGGGGTTAACCCCATAATGTAGAAGCCTCTACAGAGTAAGATGATGGACCACTAAGTGTAAACATACAGCACATATTTCCTTGTTTTTATAATAATGATCACTTATGGACATAGGAGTGGACATGGAGTAGTAGTGGCACTATTCTGAAGACATATGTATCTGCAATTGCATTTAGCATTTAGTCATTTAGCAGACGCTTTTATCCAAAGCGACTTACAGAAAAGGGAACAATCAAGGTATAGTGCGATAAGAAGCGTTAGTGCAGTAATAAGTGCTATGACAATTCTTTAAGGTGTAGATTTGTTGAGTGCTAGGAGAGAAGGTCCTCTCTGAAGAGCTGGAGGTCTTCAGGAGTTTTTTAAAGGTAGAGAGGGACGCCCCTGCTCTGGTAGGGACTGGTAGTGCGTTCCACCAGCGGGGAACAACAAACGAGAAGAGTTTAGATTGCCTTGAGCGAATGGGTGGCAGAGCCAGGCGTCGTTCATTGGAGGAGCACAAGGATCGTGAGGTAGCATATACATGTATGAGGGCATTCAAGTAGGTAGGTGCAGTACCGGAGACAACTTTGTAGGCGAGCATTAGAGATTTGAATTTAATGTGGGCTGCAACAGGTAGCCAGTGGAGCTCGATGAGCAGCGGGGTGACATGTGACCTTTTCGGTTGGTTGTAGACCAGGCATGCCGCCGCGTTCTGGATCATCTGAAGAGGTTTCACTGAGCAGGCTGGGAGGCCTGTCAGGAGGGCATTACAGTAATATAGTCTTGAGATAACGACAGCTTGTGTCAGGAGTTGAGTAGCATGTTGAGTTAAGTAAGGTCTGATTCTCCTGATGTTGTAAAGTGCAAAATGGCATGACCGGGCGACTGAGGCAACATGATTGGAAAAGGTTAGTTAGTCATCAATCATAACCCCTAAGTCTCTCACCACCCTGGTGGGGGCGAGACATATGGAATCAATTTTGATGTTGATGTCGTGGTGTATCGTAGGTTTGGCTGGGAGGAGCAGAAGTTCAGTTTTAGAGAGGTTCAGCTGGAGGTGATATGCCTTCATCCATGTGGCAATGTCTGAGAGGCAATCAGAGACCCGTGGGGTCATCAGGAGGAAATGACAGATAGAGCTGAGTGTCATCTGCATAGCAGTGGTAGGAAAAGCCATGTGAGCAGATAATCGGACCCAGGGAGGTGGTGTAGATAGCAAATAGCAGGGGCCCCAGCACCGAGCCCTGGGGGACCCCTGTGGTGAGGTGATGCAAAGTGGACGACTGTCCAAGCCAGGATACACTGAATGAGCGCCCTGTCAGGTAGGATTTAAACCAGGAAAGAGCCAAGCCAGAGATGCCCATGTTTGAGAGAGTAGAGAGTAGGAAGCGATGGTTAACTGTGTCAAAGGCAGCTCATAAGTCGAGTAGAATGAGGACAGAGGACTGTGCTGCTGCTCTTGCTTCTTTTAAGGCTTCTGTTACAGATAGCAGAGCAGTTTCAGTCGAGTGACCGCTCTTGAAACCAGATTGATTTGGATCAAGAAGATCGTTCTGTAGGAGGAATTCTGAGAGTTGTTTAGCGACCGCCCGTTCTATAGTTTTGGATAAGAATGGAAAAAGCGAGACAGGACGATAGTTCTCGACCTGGGCAGGGTTGAGAGAGGCTTTCTTGAGTAGAGGTGTTACCAGAGCCACTTTGAATGCGGTGGGAAAAGTGCCAGAGGTCAGTGACTCATTTATCACATGTGTGATAGCTGGAGTGATGGTTGTGTAATTGATTGAAGTAGGTTTGTTGGTGTAGGGTCCAACGAGCATGTAGTAGGACGGCTACATGTCAGCAGTTTGGATACCTCACTCACAGAGAGGGGTGTAAAGCCAGAAGATGAAGTGCTAGCAACTGTGCTAGGTTGCGGATGAAGAGAAAGCTGGTCAGAGAATTGGCTGCTGATTGCTGCCACTTTGCCTGTAAAGAATGATGCAAATGTATTGGCGGTAAGGCTGGTAGGAGGAGGAGGAGGCGGAGGGTTGAGTAGTGATTTGAAGGTGGAGAAAAGTTTCCAGGTGTCAGTGACACTGTTGACTTTATCGTTGTAAAAAGCAGTCTTTGCAGCAGTGACGCTGGTTGAGAAGGAGGATAAGAGTGTCTGGTAGCTTTTGAGGTCATTGGCTAGTTTGGATTTAAGCCATTTTCTCTCAGCAGCTCTGAGTTTGGTGCGCTGTGATCGGAGGGTATCATTCAATCATGGGTGGGATTGGTTGGATCGAGCAGGCCTCGTAGATAAAGGACATAGTCTGTTCAGACATGAATTCAGAGTAGAGCAGAGTGAATTGGTGGCATCATTAACCTTCAGAGAGGAGAATGTGCTGAGTGGTGGTAGAGCAGAGGTAACAACAGAGGAGAAGTGGGTTGGAGATAAGTTACGGAGGTTGCGGCGGAACGTAACCATTGATGGAGGAGCAGAGGGTTGCTCTGACAGAGTGACATTAAACTGGATAAAGAAGTGATCTGATAGGTGGAGAGGCGTTACCAGCAGTGCATCTGTGGCACAGTTTCGGGTGAGAATCAGGTCAAGGTTTTTGCCAGCTTTGTGAGTAGGAGGACTGTGGACCAGCTGGAGGTCAAAGGAATGTATTAATGACATAAAGTTATCAGAGTCTGGACTGTCTAAGTGGATGTTCATGTCACCCAGGACAAGCAACGGACAGTCATGATCAGGTATGGATGACAGCAGGGTATCTAGCTCGTCTGTAAACCCACCGAGTTGGCCTGGTGGACGGTAAATGACAACAACGTAGGCCTTAACAGGAGCCATTACTGCAATGGCATGGTATTCGAAAGTGTCGTAATTGGTGGAATGCAACAGCAGAATGTATTTCCACTTGTTGGAGATTAGCAGGCCAGTCCCTCCTCATTGACCAGAGGGACAGGGGGTGTGGGAGAGGGTGTAATTAGTGGAGAGTGCAGCTGGGGTTGCTGTGTTCTCTGGTTCGATCCAGGTCTCAGTGAGAGCAAGGAGCTCAAGAGAAAGGTGGTTGGTGTAAGCCGTAATAAAATCGGTTTTGTTTACTGCAGATTGGCAGTTCCATAAGCCCATGGAGAAGGAGGCAACAGTGTGTGAGGACTGTTTTAGAGGCCGGAGGTTAGTTAGATTTTTGCACCTTTTGACAAAATGTTTTCTGTGTGGACTGGAGACAACAACAGGTATGGAGTGGCACATGCTGTAATATTCTAAGACTGTGCCAGGGAGCAGGACTGGTTCCCTTTGCTCGGTGAACTTGCACAGGTAAACTTGCTTGTCTTAACCTCGTCCGTCTTGCACAGGTAAACTTGCTTGTCTTAACCTTGTCCGTCTTCACAGAGGACGGCTGACGCTTACGCTGACGCTTCAGCAACTGCCCCTGTTTTTATAGTTTTATTGGCAATTAAACGCAGCTGTTCCCGCATTTAGGCTGATTGCGACTAGCGTAGACCGCCCTCTGTCGTTGCCGTGAATGGTTTTTCAATTGAGATGCAAATTGCTCACACCTGAGTGTTCTGATCACCCGTAGACGACCGAAACTTGCAGCTCTTATTGTTCACTTGCCCTCAGTTGTTTACAACGCACAGAGTTGAATTCTGAATGATTTCAGAGTTCAGAAGGATTCAGATTCAGACCACCACAGAAATATTCAGACCGCCCCAGTAGTGTAATGCTTACACTTTGCTGAATACTCTGACCGCCCCAGTCAGTTTAGTGACTGGGGCGTCCTCAAATGCTTCTGAAGAAGTGCAACTTCAGGAATGGGGATTTCTTCCTGGTTTGCACATTGTTACACTAAACCAAGGTAGGCAGTAGGATATTGACTTTGCTATCAAATGACTCAACAGTGAAGCTGTATGCTCTTCTACCTGCTGATTCTTTTGTTCCTGCACAGAATATACATCTACTACACATAGAACATGATTTGCCACTGACTGCAGTGTGACAGATTTCAGTACACTGAAGTTATGTCCTGATTTATTGTGGCTTCTTCCTCCCTGCCATGCTCTTTCAATGGCGGGTAAGACAAAATCTACAGTCTACACTACTCAAATGAACCACAAGAGGAAGTATAACTTTGCTTGCATTTATAACACACTAGTACAGCTTTAATATTGCACATAGTAATTTGATCCACCACAAATGCATCACAGTGTGATCTGACCTGAGAGTCTTCAGTCTACAGTGTGTACTTTTCAGTCCAGCAGAGAGCAGCTTCACTCCTGAATCCTTTAGGTCGTTGTTACTCAGGTCCAGTTCCTTCAGACGTGAGGACTGGGAGCTGAGAACTGATGAGAACTCCCTACAGCATTTCCCTGTGAGCCTGGTTTGATTTAACCTGATTCAAAACAAAACAAAACGAAATTAATAAATGTCTGTCAAATATTTGTATTACCAACATGAAAACACAGTGTAACACAGAAGCTGATCTGACCTGAGAGTTTCCAGTCTACAGTGTGGACTCTCCAGTCCAGCAGAGAGCAGCTTCACTCCTGAATCCTTCAGGTCGTTGTCACTCAGGTCCAGCTCTTTCAGAGTGGACGACTTGGAGCTGAGAACTGATGACAGAGCTTCACAGCTTCTCTCTGACAGATTACAGCCACTCAACCTGTAGAGATAGTGATAAAGACAAACATTGTTGCTGTTTCTGCCATCGACAATGTAAAAAAACATTTCTATGGCTGATCTTACTGAGCTGATGGGTGAAACAATCAGTCATCAGGATCTCAAGTGAAGAGAATTTTTTTGGACCATTGTTTATTTTTTATATTACTGGAAACAGGAATTCATCAAAACTTAAACAGAAATCTAACCTCTGGGATTACAACAATTTACAGACTTTACTTTTAGCCTTAAATGAACTGTGACACATTTTTTCTGTCTTGCAAGGCTACATTAATCTGTGGAGGTAGAGTCATACTGAAGAAACAATTTGAAAGATTATTAGTCAAAGACATTCATTAGTTGAGAACAATCCTACATTTGATACAGTTATTATCTTTGGTTATCTGTGCACTTACAGAGCTTTGTTGGAGGCTTTGACCACTGGCAGCATCCTCAGAAGAACCTCCTCTGAAGCAGAGTATTTCTTCAGGTCAAACACGTCCAGCTCTTCTTCTGATGACAGTAAGATGAAGACCAGAGCTGACCACTGAGCAGGAGTCAGTTTGTGTGTGGAGAGACTTCCTGAACTCAGGTACTGTTGGATCTCCTCCACTAGAGAAAGGTCATTCAGTTCATTCAGACAGTGGAACAGATTGATGCTCCTCTCTGGAGACAGATTCTCACTGATCTTCTTCTTGATGTACTCGACTGTTTCCTGATTGGTCTGTGAGCTTCTTTTCTTTTTCAGTAGGTCTTCAGGGAGATTGGTCTGATTGGTCTCCAGTGAAAGACCCAGGAGGAAGCGGAGGAACAAGTCCAGGTGTCCATTTGGACTCTGTAAGGCCTTGTCAATAGCAAACCTGTGGACCTCTGTCACAGATGTTTTGGTGAAAACCATTCGTACACGTTCACCAAACCTCTGCCCTGGCTCAGACATCACATTCTTGCGTCTGTTAATGAGTTTCGTTTCTACATATAAAGCTGCCAAAAACTCCTGAACACTCAGATGGATGAAGCTAAACATCTTGTCATCTTCTTTCTTCTTCCCACGTTCTTCTTTAAAGACCTCTGTAAACACTCCTGAACACACTGAGGCTCCTCTGACATCAATGCCACTCTCTTTTAGATCTTTCTCATAGAAGATCAGGTTGCCCTTTTCCAGCTGGTGGAAAGCCAGTTTTGCTAATGGCTTGATGTACTGAATGCACTGTTTTGGGTCATTCCTGTGTTTTGTCCGATCGATCTGAAACACCAGGAATTCTGTGTACATCTCAGTCAGGGTCTTGGGCAGCTCTCCTCCCTCTCTGGTCTTCAACAGATCCTCCAGAACTGTAGCAGAGATCCAGCAGAAGACTGGGATGTGGCACATGATGTGGAGGCTTTGTGATGTCTTGATGTGGGAGATGATTCTGCTGGCCTGCTCTTCATCTCTGAATCTCTTCCTGAAGTACTCGTCCTTCTGTGGGTCAGTGAACCCTCTGACCTCTGTCATGATGTCAACAAAATCAGAATGGATCTGATTGGCTGCTGCAGGTCGTGTGGTTATCCAGAGGCGAGCAGAAGGAAGCAGTTTTCTATTGATGAGGTTTGTCAGCAGCTCATCCACTGAGGTGGACTCTGTAACATTGATCTTAACAGCCTGGTTTTTATTGGTAGAGCAGTCCAGTTGAAGTCGGCTCTCATCCAGTCCATCCAAAACAAACAGAACTTTGAATTTACTTTTATCATAGTTGGTGATTCCTGATGACTGCAGAGTTGTAAAGATCTCATTAAGAGCTTCTTCTGGGATGACTTTGGCCTCAGTGATACATTCATGAATGACCTCTGCCAAAGAAAACTTTTGTCCCTTCCATAAATTCAGCTGGCGAAAGGTGAAGGGGAATATGAGATGCACATCTTGATTGGCTCTTCCTTCAGCCCAGTCCAACACAACTTTGTTCACAAGAACAGTTTTTCCAATTCCTGCTATTCCAGTGGTCAGCACTGTTCTTATGGATCTTTTTTTTCCAGAGGGAGGTTTGAACATCTCACTGGGTTTAATTGATTTCTCTGTATCTGCTGGTTTCCCCGCTGCCTCAATCTCTAAGACCTCATGCTGTGTGTTGATGTGGATGTCACCCCCAGCTGTGATGTACAGCTCTGTGTAGATATCAACCAGACATTCCTCATCCTTCTTCTGTGACCACCCCTGTTGTACACACTCAAACTTATCCTTGAGGTTTGGTTGAAGCCGCTGTTGATAATATGAGATGTGTCGTGGCTCTGGTACTTGAACAATCCCATCTGTGACATGAATGGAAAAAACAACATAGACTGCATTTAGACTGCATGTCTATAGATGCATCTTCTCTCATGAGCATCAGTTAACATTCTTTGTTTGCTGAAGGTTTGAAGAGAAACTAAAATGCAGTCACACATAATTTCACAGTTTCAGGTGGAGGAAGTTGTCTGTGGACAGTATTCTCATAGTCAGAGATTTTAGTCTGTCTGTCAGTCTGCATCACACTGTTTAAATACATTGATGTTTTTTAATGTCTGACTGTGATTGGCCAAATGGTGCGTTGCTTTTGTTGTTGCTGCTGCAAGGAATTGTGGGACGGCATTATCTCCATTTCTTTGGTAAATGATTGGTGCAGTGTAACTCTGCTAAAGGAGATAATCTAGGAAGCATTGAAGCTCCTTTCCTTAACATTCAGAGAATTCAAACAGCTCTCATCATGGCTGACGTTAACACTTCAGGTCATTTCACTCAGTGAGGAAATGACCTGTGAGACCGTCCACGACTGTTGTGAGAATATTAAGAGTTGAGCACAAATTCTCCAGTTTGGTGACATTCAACTTTTTAACAGCTTTTAGGTCCTTTTTCAGAGAACTGAATTGAAAACTTTTTAAGATGTTCAGGCCTGCAGATACTCTGATGCTGCTTCGACTAAGTCTGATCAATGAACTACAGAGACAACAGAGTCATAATATCTGACACAGAAAGTAAAACAAACTGACACTTTATCTTTTCAAACTTATAAACTACATTTTGTCTGTCAGGGCTTCCATACAAACCAGAGAATACAGCAGCTTTACCTTCACTCTGAGAGGAGGAAGGTCGTCTGTTCTCTGAAGTCTCTCCAACATCATCCACATTCACTGACCCTGAGAGAGACAGAGAGAGACATTATGAGTTATATTCTCTATTTCACATGACTTATTATTTATCATTGAGTTTTAGGAGGAGTGTTAGTGTTTGTACCACCGGAAAGAAGAAGAGGTTTACAGGCCACTGCACTCTGAAACTGAGGTCAACAAATCACAACAAACACTGATTTATATGGATGTTGCTTTAAAGACAGCTTTCATCCTCACAACACTTTTAATTAATTACTTAGGTAATCAATTAATTAGTCTTAATTAATTAAACAGTTTGCTCTGCTGTCTGTGTTCTCAGACGTTTGTTTAATGCCATTAAGGTAGCCATGGCTGTATTGTTGTTGGATATTTTCTCAGTTTAGCTTCGCTGGTGTGCCATCAGTTCTGATGTATGATGACAATTAATTATTGGTATTCAAAGCTTCTGTATGCTCACAGGTGATGTCGTACTGCTGAATCTATGTGTTCTCTTACTCTGCTGATTACACCTCCAAACACTGTAGATTTAAGATTTAAATGAATTATGTTTTTAAGTGGAATGACTTCTCCAGCAGAAATCTCGTCACTGCTCACGTTCTTTGAGAGTTTCCTTGAAGAGCAGAGCCACCAAATCTAACCGTCATGAATCTGTCTGTATTTTCATGTTTTCTCTTCCTGTGACTGACCTTTTGGTTCCAAACTCTGCACCAGATCATTCCTGTTCATCTTCTTTAAAACCTGCTTGGTCACCTCGACAGCTCCATGAGGTTTGTAGGTCTGGATCATCAGATCAACCGTGGTCCACGTCTTTGCAGTCTCCAGCTTGTTGTTTGGGATGGTCAAGGAGTCGTTCAGGCGTTCATCTTTCAGGAACCACTTGAAACACTTAAATTCATCGTCTCCGAGGTCGTCCAGAGTCTTCAAGAGGACTTCTTTTGTCATTATGGCCGCCTGGTAAAATCAGAGAATATTGTCAGTGGACAGTGATGTTACTGTTGTGTTATTCAAACACCGCCAGTCAACCTGGATCCAAACACCATTATCTCTGTTCACAAACTACTGTGGGCAGCTGTGGCTCTCGTGGTAAAGTGGGTCGTCCAGTAATCAGAGTGTCGTAGTTCAGTTCCTCAGTGCTGTACTGCTCCTGATCAGCAGTTGGCACCTTGTATGGCAGCCTGTGCCATCACTGTTTGAATGTGTGTGAATGGGTGACTACAACAAGTGTTGTAAGTACATTGAGTCAAGTATCAGGGTGGGACATTATCACTGGCCAACAGCCAAATGCTGTAAAATATGGAAGTGTCAGGTAATTAGTCATTTCCAGACCTCGTTGTATTTTCCTTCCTCTTAATGAAACGTAGGAAACATGTAAATTTAGCTCCATGCTTATGTTGAAATGATGGACCATGTTTCAGTGTGCCTGACTCAGCCCGAGCTTTAAAAGCCCTTCTAGCCTCAGCATGAACCTCTTCAACAGATTCATTCCAGCCTGGCTTGGCTTTGTACGTCCTGGTCTTACACGACAATCTTATCATACATCATCATATATCTACCCAAACTGTGACTACTGACAAACAGTTGGTGTCCACAGAGGACAACACATTTAAATGTAAAACTTATTCATATCAAACTTTATAAGTGCTAACAAACCAAGGGGTCATAAAACCTGAAATTTCCGTAGAAATAATGGGCTGAGTACGTGACGTTTGTGATGTTTGTAGTAGAGTTATTAACAATCAATGTTACTTGAAGTTATCTGCAGCAAACATCTGACTGTTACGTCATTGAAAGTTTTTAAGTCTTCATCTTCAAACCTGACAGGTTTAAAGGTTCACTTCTATCTTGCAGAGATTGTGGCCATTTTATTGAAATTTTACTCTTCATATTGAGTACTTAAATGGATCAAGACGAAGACTAGACTATCTTGGACTTGAGGTTCCAGTTAAATTGGCCCTCATCTTATACAAAAGCCCAAAACAATGAGACAACCACTAGATGGAGCAATAGTCCTTTTCTCTGTGTTTTTGTGTCATGCTGTCACAGAGATGTAAGCTCTTGTTTTCTCTCTGTGATCAGGACAACTCACATGAACCTCTGCTGTGAGTTCACGTGAACACGTGATCTTCACCTCATGCTGAACACCTGCCTGCAGCTAGATTCTAATAAGGTCATGTGGTTTTATGGTTTTCCTGTGCCCGCCATTTCAGGCTGTCAGAGTCACAACATCAAAAAGGTAAACATCATAAACAGCTCAATAGAAACAGAAACTTCTAACATAATGACATCAAGATAAGAATATAAAAAAGATATCTAAAAATATAAATGAGTATATAAACATAAATCTGACAATATTCCTGTCTGTACTTTTCTTTCTTTTTGTCTTTTGGTCTTTTGTCATTGTTTTCTAATGAAGCATCTGGAGACAAATACCAACAACAGATGCATAAAATCTTCTCAACAACTGGAATGGGAGTGAAGTGAACGTGAGCTCAGATTATGAGCCATTCTTTCTCTCTCTGTAGAGTCACTGAAGGAAATATTGGACTCATTTTTCATAAACACAAATCTTCTGAACATTCTGACACTAAAATGACATTTTCAGAGAAAACAGGAGAATATGAACCTTGTTGGAGATCTGTCTCTGTCCCAGCAGCTCAGACATCTCTTCTCTCTGTCGGTCTGCTTCACCAAAGATGATCTATAACAACTGAACCAGAACTTAAAGAACTTTCTGACCCGATCTGCTTTCATCATCTACACGACGTTCACAACAACAGCACTCAACAGACAGGAAGTCAGTACCGTTTCATTTCATTGGTCGAGACTGGAATGCATCATCTTCAGTACATATCGCCATGGGCTGTCCTGTTACTAAGCTGAACTACTGAAACTCTAACTTTCTCAAAATGTCACAGAAACCTCATACTTCCTTCGTCTCTCTCCCTCTACACACACACACATACATATGTATATATACATATATATACATATATACATATACATATACACACATATATATATATATATATATATATATATATATATATATATATATATATATATATATATATATATATATATATATATATATATATATATATACACACACACATATATATATATATACATATATATATATATATATACATATATATATACATATACATATATATATATATATATATATATATATATATACATATATCCACTAGCTGGATCCTTCACGGCCAAACCTATCACAAGATTTACTGCTCGCTGGTGACTACAGACAAACAGAGATGTTGGCGTCCACAGCGGACGACTTGTTGAATTTAAGCAACTATTAATGTATTGAGTTGAAACATATTGAAGTACCAAACTTTATAAGTGCTAACAAACCAAGGGGTCATAAAACCTGAAATTGCCGTAGAAATAATGGGCTGAGTACGTGACGTTTGTGATGTTTGTAGTAGAGTTATTAACAATCAATGTTACTTGAAGTTATCTGCAGCAAACATCTGTTACGTCATTGAAAGTTTTTAAGTCTTCATCTTCAAACCTGACAGGTTTAAAGGTTCACTTCTATCTTGCAGAGATTGTGGCCATTTTATTGAAATAACAACAAACAACAAGACAACCACTAGATGGAGCAATAGTCCTTTTCTCTGTGTTTTTGTGTCATGCTGTCAGAGATGTAAGCTCTTGTTTTCTCTCTGTGATCAGGACAACTCACATGAACCTCTGCTGTGAGTTCACATGAACACGTGATATTCACCTCGCACTGAATGATTCTCATCAGGTCATGTGGTTTCATGGTTTTTCTGTGTCCACCATTTCAGGCTGTCACTTCCTGTCTGAACAGAGTCAGTCACAAGAATGAAAGGAAACTTATCATACTGATAATAATGATTTCATTATTATTGTAGGAGCCATATATCATTTTGCTGTTCAGTCATCTGGGTTTGATTTGTTGGGTCTGGTCGCCACGGTGATATGTGAGGTTTGGGTCACATGGGTGCCGTAGATGACAGCCACAGGTTATATTAGGGGCTGAATCACCTGCACTGGGGAGGAGTGAGGCAAGTTAGGTAGCCGTAATTTTTGTTGACCGCTTTTTGTTGAGTTTGATTGCTTTAATACACACGCAAACAGTGTACACGTTTTTCATCGTATGTGCGCGTGTATTCGGAAAGCCACCAGTGATTTTTTTGTGTTATTAAAATCATTGAAACTTCCCTGGCCTCATCGTGCTTCACTGAGCATCAGCGTGTCATTCAAAATACAGGACATATTCTCAGCCTCTCAAGCGACGCTAAAGGAATTGGAAGTCGCAACATTTGTCAACAAAAAAGGCATCAACAAAAGCGATCGCTTGCAGCGCAAAGGAATCAGTGAGACGCCCAGTAAGTGCAGCGGAGCCAAGCAAAGTAAGACAAAGCGCCACGCATATACATCTGTCATGGAGGACAGGTAAGCTCACCTGTGCATGTATGTGTGTGGAGAAGGAATCCGGATTGCATACAAGTGTCTCCGTTGGGAACTTAATAAAGGAATGCTGGTCGGATATGCGTTGTCTGTGCATTGTTTGCTCTGTGCTCTGAATGACGTCTGCACTTTGTCGCTTGTATATGCGAAGCTTTATGATGTTTTAAGGAGGAATGCTGATGTTGTTGTGTTGAAAGGAATTGTTCGGATATGTGGATTCTGCATTGTGGATGGATTTAAATGTCACGGTTCACCGAAAACGGAATAAAAAGGGGTTAAAATGAGTCAAACAAATGACGCTGCCTCGTGCTTTGACATGGAGTCTGGGAAAAGGGAGAGGAAACTCACTCAAAAGGCTCTGGTGAATAAAATTGAAAAACTGCAAAATGAATGCAAACACGCTGTTGATAAAATTAAAGGCTTGATACCAAGAATGAAAGAGCTCAGGAAACAAAAGGAAAATGTGTCTCAGGTGAAACAATGTGTGGTGAGTTTAAACATACTATGTGAAAATGCCAAAACCGCACACAATGAACTGTTGCCTCTACTCCCCGAGGATGAACTCATTAAACAAAAGGAATGGTTTTCAAGCGTCATGAATTACAGCAATACATTTCAAAAGGACACTCAAAAATGGATTGTTGAAACTGGAGAAAATATCTCTCAGGAGCAACAGGATTCACCAGATATTCCATTGCACTCTGTGGAGATGAATGAAGCAAATCAAATAAATCTAAATGTTTATTTAATGTCAATGCAGATGAATTCATTCCTAAACAGATTGAAACAAACACAAATACAAATACAACTTCATATGAACAAAACCAAATGTAATTTCATTCAATACACAAGATTCACATGGACAACCAGGCTTTAACATAGTGGATCTGGAAACCAGAAATGACGTTCTTGGCATCATGAGGAAACAAAACGAAATAACAACATTGTTAATGCAACAGCAATGCCTATCAGCTCTACCTAAGAGAGATCCCAATGCATGACGGTGATTCTTTGAAATATCACACGTTCATTAAAGCCTTTGAGAATGGAGTTGAGAAGAATACAACTAATAGCTGTGATCGTTTATACTTTTTGGAACAACACACAAAAGGTTATGCCAAAGAGCTTGTGAGAACCTGCCAACACATAAGTCCAGAACGAGGATATGCAAAAGCAAAAGCTTTATTAAAGGAGCAGTTCGGGAACGAACAAAAGGTCGCCTCGGCTTACATGGACAGAGCTCTCTCATGGCCTCCAATTAAAGCAGATGACGTGAAGGTCCTGCAGGACTACAGCCTCTTCCTCAGAGCCTGTTGTAACACCATGGAGGATGTGCAGTATCTTTGGGATATGGATATGCCTTCCAACATGTTGAGCATCATTAAAAAACTTCCCTACAAACTCAGAGACAAATGGAGAAACTGTGCCTGTGAGCTGCAGGAACGACACAACCGGAGAGCTAAGTTCACAGATATTGCTGACTTTGTGGAAAGGCAAGTGAGAATTATGACAGATCCTGTGTTTGGCAACATACAAGACTCTCAACCAATAACCATAAATAGAGGAATAAACAAACCCAAGCCACAGTTTCGTCCAGGAAACAAAGGGAGCAGCTTTGCTACTATGCTAGGCCCTGTGGAGAACAAACAGCAGTCTGCAAGGAAAGAAAAGGAAATTAAACAAACGGGAAGGAAAGCATGTATCTGCTGTGGAGGAGAACACACATTAGATGTATGTGTATGGATGGGAAGAATGCCTCATGAGAGGAAAATAGGCTTCTTAAAGGAAAATGGCATCTGTTTTGGCTGCTTGTGTACAGGACACATCAGTAAAGATTGTTGAAAAAAGAATTCCTGCTCAAGGTGTAGCCTTAAACATCCTACTATACTTCACAAGGAACCCATTAATGATTCTGAGCAGACGGACAGAAGGCCAGAGCTGCATGTTGACAACACACTGGTGTCAAGTGGTCTTACAGGGGCTGGAGACCAGGACTGCAAACTGCCAATTGTTCCAGTTCAGGTTAAATCTAACAAGGGAACCAAAGTTGTCATCACTTACGCCTTCCTTGGACCAGGGGAGTACTGCAGTGTTTTGCACTGAGAGCTTAATGCAAAAGCTCCACCTCACAGGGAGGAAGGGGCGCATCCTCCTTCGAAAAATGGGCCAGGAGAAAGTTGTAAGCAGTAACATCGTGTCAGGACTGGAGGTTGCAGCACTGGAGGGGGACGATTTTCTCGAGCTGCCAAGAGCTTACACACAAGAGTCCATGCCTGTGCACAGAGGAAATATCCCTACTGAAAGAGATATTGAACAATGGTCATATCTGAAACACATTCACTTACCTCAAATTGATGCAGGAATAGAGCTACTCATAGGAACCAATGTTCCTAAAGCACTGGAGCCATTGGAAGTGGTATGTAGTGTGAATGATGGACCATATCCATATCCACAAATAACTGTCAACAGTTTCAGTCGTAAACCTGGATGACCTCTGGCAGCAACAGTTTAAGAATGACTTCCCCGAAAGCAGCAATGATGAGCAAGCCGCAATGTCAAGAGAGGATCAAAGGTTCCTGGAGTTTGTTATCAGCTCAGTAATACAGGTGAAGGGGCATTACCAGATTGCATTACCTTTAAGGAACATTGACATTAGCATGCCAAATAATAAGAGAATTGTGGAGCAGCGCTTGTGTTGTTTGAAAAGAAGGTTTCAGAAGGACTTAACGTTTCATGGTGAATACAACATATTTATAAATGACCTTCTGGCTAAAGGTTATGCTGAGAAGGTGCCCGAAGAGGAGCTGGACTGTGGTGATGGAAAAGTATGGTACATACCACACCACGGAGTTTACCATCCCACCAAACGAAAGATCAGAATTGTGTTTGATTGTGGAGCAAGATATCAAGGAACATCACTGGATGCTCAACTTCTGCAGGGCCCTGATCTTACAAGCTCTCTGATTGGAGTGGTGACCCGATTTAGGAGGGAACCAATTGTGATCATGGCTGACATAGAATCCATGTTCCACCAGGTACAGGTCTCTCCTGATGACAGAGACCTCCTCAGATTCCTCTGGTGGCCTAAGGGGGATGTGAAGCAGGTACCCATTGAGCATCGGATGAAGGTGCATTTGTTTGGGGCAACATCATCTCCTAGTTGTGCCAATTTCACTCTCAGAAAGTGTGCAGAGGACTATGGGCATCTCTACAGTGAGGAAACAGTGGATAAACTATTGCACTGCTTTTATGTGGATGATTGCCTCGTGTAAGTGGCCACGAATAAGGAAGCAGTGTTGCTTTACAGGAACCTGGTCTCTTTGTGTTCCAAGGGTGGATTTTCTCTTACAAAGTGGATGAGTAATAGGCCTGAAGTGCTGGAAGCCATCCCAGAGAATCACAGAGCAAAAGGCATTAAAGGGTTGGACATGGAGCTGGACTCGCTACCTGTAGAGAGAGTGCTGGGTATGGAATGGAGCATTAAATCAGACTCCTTCAAGTTCAAGATGGTACTTAAGGATAGACCACTTACCAGAAGAGGAATCCTCTCGACTGTCAGCTCCATCTACGATCCCCTTGGAATGCTGAGCCCTGTAGTGTTAACAGCAAAGAAGATGCTGAGAGACCTGTGCAGGAGAGGGATAGGCTGACAGAGGATGACACTGCACCTGAGTCAGTCTCTAAAGAATGGTTGGAATGGCTGCAGCAGCTGCATCTGTTGGACAGATTTGAAGTTAGCAGATGTATGAAGCCACTAGGCTTTGGAGAAGTTACTTCAGCCCAGTTACATCACTTCTGTGATGCCAGCGAGCATGGATATGGAACAGTGACTTACCTGCTGTTGAAAACCAAGAACTCTGAAGTACACAGTGCTTTTGTGATGGGAAAGGCTCGAGTAGCTCCTTTGAAATGCGTTACAATCCCCAGGATGGAGCTTATCGCTGCAACTATGGCCAGCCGCATTGACATGCTTTGGAGGAAGGAGTTACAGATGGATCTTTTGGACTCTGTGTTCTGGACGGACAGTACATCTGTTCTGAAATACATTAAGAACGAGACTTCACGATTCAAAGTCTTTGTTGCAAACCGGGTCTCCCAAATCCTCAAGGTTTCCTGTTCTGCTCAATGGAGGTATGTGGACACCAGCAGCAATCCAGCAGATATAGCCTCCAGAGGCGTGAAAGTTGACGTGCTCATCACAAATGCTACATGGGTGTCAGGGCCTCACTTTCTTTTGCAGCCTGAGAGTGAGTGGCCTGTTGACCAGGATGACCTCAATCACATTTCACTTGACGACCCTGAGGTCAAAGAAGTTGCAGTGAATGTTGTCCAGGCCAGAGAAGAACCTGTAACTCTCTTGATCGAGCACTTTTCTTCTTGGACAGGTCTAAAGAAAGCAGTGGCATGGCTCTTGAGGATTAAGAGCTGGCTCATGTCCTGTGTAAAGAAGAGAAAAGAGTTACATCTGACCTTTGCACAGTCTGACATCAACAAGGAACAACAGGCATCTTCTGTGGAAAGGTGGATGAGGGATTTTAAGAGGGCAGTGGTGCACAGGAGTCTCACAGTGAGAGATCTGGACCAGGCTGAGCTAGCCATCATCAAGTTCTGCCAGGGAAAGAGATTTCCCGAAGAGCTAAGCAGTCTTCGGAAAGGGCAGCCTGTTAAAAGGTCCAGTCACCTCCATAAGCTCTGTCCACAGCTGCAAGATGGAATCCTGAGAGTTGGTGGTCGGCTCAGTAAATTGTCTATGCCTGTGGAAGAGAAACATCCTATAATCCTAGTGAAAGATCTTCACATCTCAGAGCTCTTACTTAGGTATGTACATCAGGAAGTGGGACATGGTGGCCGTAACCATATGCTGTCTAAGCTGAGAGAGAGATACTGGATAGCTGGTGTGAGTTCAGCTATCAGGAGAATGCTATCCAAGTGTATCACCTGTCGCTGTCTGAATGCTCTGCCAGTTTACCAGCAGATGGCAGATTTGCCTCATGAAAGAATTGTCCCAGATGAACCACCATTCACCCATGTGGGAGTTGACTGCTTCAGACCTTTTGAGGTTAAGAGTAGAAGGAGCATGGTAAAGAGGTATGGTGTTCTGTTTACTTGCTTCGCCATCAGAGCGGTACACATCGAAGTTGCATCATCGTTGGACACCGACTCTTTTATTAATGCACTCAGGTGTTTCACTGCCAGGAGAGGACAAGTTCAGGAGCTACGCTCTGACAATGGAACAAACTTCGTAGGAGCAGAACGACAGTTGAAGAAGGCCATCGAACAGTGGAATCAGGTGCAGATTCACGATGTCATGCTTCAAAAGGGAATCCAATGGAGCTTTAATCCACCTGCGGGCTCACATCATGGGGGAGCTTGGGAACGGTTGATATGGTCTGTTCGAAAGGTTCTTAATTCAACCCTGAAAGTACAAAACTTGGATGAGGAAAGCCTTCACACAGCGTTTTGTGAGATTGAAGCCATAATAAACAGCAGACCAATCACCAAGGCCTCCATGGATCCAAATGACCTGGAAGCATTAACACCAAATCATCTGCTACTGTTGAAGACCTCACCAACATTGCCACCAGGAGTGTTCGAACCCTCAGACATTTATGCACATAGGAGGTGGAGACAGGTTCAATATATGTCTGACTTGTTTTGGAGGAGATGGGTTAAGGAATACTTACCTCAACTGCAGGAGCGGCAGAAATGGACAGGAGTGAAGAGGAATCTTGTTGTGGGAGACCTGGTCATCATCATGGACAGCACGGCACCTCGAAACTCTTGGCCTGTGGGACGAGTGATACAAACCTTCCCAGACTGAAGAGGATTCGTTCGGCAGGTGCGGATTAAAACCTGGAGCAGCTGCCTGGACCGGCCTATCATGAAGGTGTGCCTGCTGCAGGAGGCTGAAGCCGTTTGAGGACATACTGGCTTCAGTTGTGACTTCTTTAAGTTTTTTTTGACTGTTACTAGACTTACATTGCTGGATTTTGAATGCTTGACTTTGACCGGTGAGACTGTGGACCTTTGAGACGTATACATATGATTCAAGAAGAAAGAAGATTTGGGAGTGGATTATTGATGGACATTAATTGTTGAGCTTTATTGTTGAAAGTCTTTCATGTGTTTGTCTCCTACTTGTATGTGAGTAATTATTTAGATTAACTTAATAATTAGGGGCTGGTGTTGTAGGAGCCATATATCATTTTGCTGTTCAGTCATCTGGGTTTGATTTGTTGGGTCTGGTCGCCACGGTGATATGTGAGGTTTGGGTCACATGGGTGCCGTAGATGACAGCCACAGGTTATATTAGGGGCTGAATCACCTGCACTGGGGAGGAGTGAGGCAAGTTAGGTAGCCGTAATTTTTGTTGACTGCTTTTTGTTGAGTTTGATTGCTTTAATACATACGCAAACAGTGTACACGTTTTTCATCGTATGTGCGCGTGGATTCGGAAAATCACCAGCGATTTTTTTGTGTTATTAAACTCATTGAAACTTACCTGGCCTCACCGTGCTTCACTGAGCATCAGCGTGTCATTCAAAATACAGGACCTATTCTCAGCCTCTCAAGCGATGTTAAAGGAATTGGAAGTCGCAACAATTATATTATTGACATTTTCAATATTTCAAAAGGTAAACATCATAAACAGCTCAATAGAAACAGAAACTTCTAACATAATGACATCAAGATAAGAATATAATAAAGATATATAAAAATATAAATGAGTATATAAACATAAATCTGACAATATTCCTGTCTGTACTTCTTTTTGTCTTTTGGTCTTTTGTCATTGTTTTCTAATGAAGCATCTGGAGACAAATACCAACAACAGATGCATAAAATCTTCTCAACAACTGGAATGGGAGTGAAGTGAACGTGAGCTCAGATTATGAGCCATTCTTTCTCTCTCCGCAGAGTCACTGAAGGAAATATTGGACTCATTTTTCATAAACACATATTCTGAACATTCTGACACTAAAATGACATTTTCAGAGAAAACAGGAGAAAATGAACCTTGTTGGAGATCTGTCTCTGTCCCAGCAGCTCAGACATCTCTTCTCTCTGTCGGTCTGCTTCACCAAAGATGATCTATAACAACTGAACCAGAACTTAAAGAACTTTCTGACTCAACAGACAGGAAGTGAATACCGTTTCATTTCATTGGTGGAGACTGGAATGCGTCATCTGCTGTTATAGAAAATATTTGACACAGTTCATATCGGCACACTATTGTTACTAAATGAGGATCCTACTACTCCTAACTGAAACTCTAACTTCCTCAAAATGTCACAGAAACATGGTCTCAATGTTGTATCATCAAACCTCATACTTCCTCCCTCTACAGTAGTACACACAAGTACACACAAGGGCTGAGAATATGGAATTGCTGAAATGCTACTATGCTAGTAACCCCACTAAGAGAAGTTAGCCAATTGTCAGAACTGCAGAAAGGTATGGGGAAGAAGGAGATACCCAGGACATACAACAACTATACCCGAGGCACTGGAGGCTGCCTAGCAAAGGCTCAAGGGTCCAGTCCAATCCAACTATCGGCCAATCACCTGCCTCTGAACATGGAGGCTCCTGTCAGGCTTCATAGTGGCTGAGATAAATAGGCACATTGCCCGATACATGAGTGGGGCTCAGAAAGGAATTGACAGCAATAGCAGGGGAGCCAAACACCAGCTATTGGTTTAAAAAACAGTCACCCAGGACTGCAAAACCAGACAGACCAACCTGTGCACCGCCTAGATTGACTACAAGAAAGTGTAGTATAAAATTTAATGCATTTATGTAGTAGTATAGACTATAGTGTGACTTTAAGGTTTTAAGTTTGATGTCACTATTATGATATGATCTGAGCACAAACTGCTCAGTTAAGGTTTGGATTAATATAATCGATTTGTAATGAGCACCATGGTAAGTTGATTTAAAGTGTGAGAAGTATTAATCAAGTCAAAATGTGTGTTAATCAAGGTTTGAAGAACTGTAATATAACCACGTAGTATGTGATGATTGTTACAACACTTTTTTGTTATGGTACTTATTAAAACACTTTAAACGTATATAAAAAATGCAGTGGAAAGAAACTATAATAATAAACTATAATAAACTATAATAGTGTAACAAAATAGAAGTAAAAGTTTTTTTTTAAAAAAGAAGTAGAACAAAGCTGAACTTTAATGGTGTAAATCCTTGGAGAGGAAAACAGAAGAAAAGTGCTCAGCCTGCTGCAGTATGTGTGTGAGGCCACAGCTGGCCTAGACACTGGCTGAACAGTGGCAGTAGTGCAGCTTGGTACAGGTATGGGCCAGTGCCAAGTATGATGTCATACACCACTAAAGGAGGGAAGTGCATTATGACTGAAACAAGTGTCAGCTGTTGGCAAACATTTTACACCATTATGTTAATTGTTAGCTGGACTTGGTCTCTCTGATATTATATGTAATTTCTTGGTGAGCCAGCCAGGAGCTGAGAGAAAAGATTGGAGGGCACGACCTTTGACCTTCTGGTCTTCCAGGAAGTCAGCCACAGCCAAGTACCTACACAGGGTGAGGCAGGTCCTGAAGAGTCAGCTGAAAGGGAAGAACAAGGTCCGATCCATTAATACGTACGTACTGCCAGTCATCAGATACCCCGCTGGTATAATAAACTGGCCAAAGGAGGAGCCACTGATATCAAAACATGGAAGCTCCTCACAATGCATGGAGGGTTTCACCCCAAACCCAGCACCCTGAGGCTGTACACTAAGTGGAGTGAGGGAGGCCGAGGACTGGTGAGCGTCAGAACCACCATCCAGGATGAAACAAACAAGATCCAGGAGTACATCAGGAAGATGGCCCCCAAAGACGAGCTGCTAAATGAATGCCTCAGGCAGCAGAAACCTGATGGTGCAGAAGAGGATGGTGAACCATCATGGAGGAACAAGCCCCTGCATAGCATGTACCACCGACAGAATGAAGAAGTGGCTGACATCAAGAAATCCTACCAGTGGCTGGAAAAGGCTGGACTGAAAGACAGCACAGAAACACTAATCATGGCAGCACAAGAACAGGCACTCAGTACAAGATCAATAGAGGCGGGGATCTACCACACCAGACAGGACCCGAGGTGAAGGCTGTGCAAAGATGCTCCTGAGACAGTTCAGCACATAATAGCAGGGTGTAAGATGCTGGCAGGTAAAGCATACATGGAACACCATGGCACTGTCTACAGGAACATCTGCACTGAGTATGGGCTAGAAATCCCAAGGTCAAAATGGAAGACACCTCCTAAGGTGGTTGAGAATGACCGAGCCAAGATCCTGTGGGACTTCCAGATCCAGACTGACAAGCTGGTGATGGCTAACCAACCAGACATTGTGGTGGTGGACAAACAACACAAGAAGGCTGTGGTGATAGATGTAGCAATTCTGAGTGACAGCAATACCAGGAAGAAGGAACATGAAAAGATTGAGAAATACCAAGGGATGACAGAGGAGTTAGAGAAGATGTGGGGAGTAAAGGTGACAGTGGTACCAGTGGGAATCGGAGCACTGGGAGCTGTGACCCACAAACTGGAGGAGTGGTTACAGGTACAACATCTGAGGTCTCTTATCTAGAAGTATGCAGTCCTAGGAACAGCTAAAATACTGCACAGAACCCTCAAGCTCCCAGGCCTCTGCTAGAGGACCCAAGCTTGAGGAAGACACACCATCCACCATAGGCTGAGAAGGGGGTTTATATATATGAAATAATGTCTGTCTCTAGTTTTTATGTTTGTAAAGAGTTCTCTAGATGTTCTTGGAGCAGAATTGTAAGTCATTCTTCATTTTCAATAAATCTGACGCAACACAAACTGTCCCAGCCAATCACACCTCAGCTCCACCCAGTGTACGCCCTCTTTGTCCATATTAGGATTTCCTGGCCTCACTGACTGACAGAGACGGTGGTGAGTGTTAAAGTCAAACTGCAGGAAGATCGAAGCCTCAAAAAGAAGACGAGGAAGAGAAACAGCTGACTTACTGACTGTGGGACAAAGAACAGTCTGTAAAGTCATGACAACACATGACAAAGACCTCAGTCCTTATTCTGTGTAAAAAAAATATAAAAATTATTTTCTCAGCAGAATTTCACTGAGAGCAATCCTCAACGTGCTCACAGTGTTGACTGAAGACAAAAATTAAGACGCAGGTCACAGATTCTGTATGACAGCTTACATGTTAGTATTTTAATAAAAGTACTTAGCTTTTTATCATTTGTTTAATAAAGTAAACCAGTTTTAAATGTTTCAAAACAAACACATTTATTAATTTTGATGAATTCATGAATCTCAAAATGTTACAAAATGAAGCAGTCAGTTATAAAAAACAAAAAACATAACTAACATCCTGTTCTGATCAAAAATGAACTTTTTGTTTGGAAACTTATAAAAATATAAAAGCCACATCAGACCCTTTCATGAATCAGCTGAGAACAAAGCAATTAAGCACTTCATTAAAGGAAAAACAAACTAGACCAGAACAGACCAGAACAGACCAGAACCTCCAGACCAGGAGGCTACATGTGGACAAAATAATAGAAACCCTCAGAAACAGCTCAGCAGTAAAGAAAAAATCATTAGTTTGAATTTTTCATGGCTCATTGAAGTTTATCTTGCTAAAAGGTTCTGCAGAATCTGAAAACAAAGCTGCAGAGTTCCTGTGGATATTAAAAGACATACATGTTCAGATGTGGCTCTCCAGCACCTCCATGTGGCTGCTGGATCACATGACAAGAACCATGAACAAACCTGTGTCATTAAAAGAAAGAAGGATCTGATTTTGATGAGTTCACATCAAAAGCCAACAGAAATGAACAGGAGTGACATAATTCAGAGTTAGTTTGTGTTTGTCAGAAGTTTCTCTGCACAGGAGGAGACTCTTCATCTGACACAGGACACAGAGACACTGAGGAACCAGACCAGAACCCAAACCCAGGATAAAGAGGTTCAGTGAATGTGGTGTTGAAGGTGTGGAGGTGGATCAGTGTGTCAGAGCAGACTCTGTAGAAGGACAGAGTGCCAGCAGGACAGTCCACATACACTGCTACTCTGTTAGAGACCGAGGAGGAGGAGGAGGAGGAGGAGGAGGAGGAGGAGGAGAGGACTGTTTCTCTCTTATTGTGCCAGACAGAGTAACGACCACCATCAGAACACTCCAGATTCCAGGACTGATCATTCTGTCCAAACAAACAGTCATCACTGTGTCCTCTCCTTTTTACTCCTCTGTAACTCACTGATACATCAACTCTTCCTCTCCACTCGACCTCCCAGTAACAGTGATCAGTCAGACCATCTGTACACAGCAGCTGAGGCCACTGGGCAAACCTCTCTGGATGGTCAGGATATGACTGATAGTCTGTCATGTATGTCACCTTCCTGTTGTTGTCCGACAGTTTGAGGTATCTGTACACTGTGTTTGTGTCCACTGTGAGTTCACAGGCATCTGATGGAGAGAACAAGACAGAATACAGCATCAGTTTATCACAGGGGTGTCAAACACAAATGTGTCAAACGCAAATCACCTGGCAGGCCATAATTGAAGATCAAGACTGAGACTAGTCGCGGGTAGCAGTGGGAAGCTGGGGTTGAAAAAAAAACACAGTTGCAGGCCAAACAGGGTTAACTTTAACTGAAACATTTACATATTTAACATATGTAATTCAACAAACCTCAATCTCAGTGTTTTAATCAGAAATATGAATCCGAATATGAAAACAGCCACACTGTAACCCCCAATAAAATAAACAAAATTAAAAAATAGCTTTTATCTGAGCTTGATGCTTTGCATCTTTTCTTGGCTGAAAATTTTGGGGTTTTGTTTGGGGTAAGGCTCTGAGCTGTGGAAACTCTCAGGATGGAGTGGAGGTGAGCATCTTGTGTGGTTTTGTTATCACTGAGAAAAACTGCTCACATAGGCATGTGCTGCCAAACATGCAGAGCATTCGAGCAGCCTGTAGGCAGAGTTGGGGCATTGTTTCAGGGATGAACCTGGGGAACTGTGCGGGCCCCTCAGTGCCATACTTTACTTTTAGTGTGCCGTTACATTGGAGTTCTATCAGCTCAGTCAGAATGTTTACCGGTGCATTCTCCACGTCAACTGTAAACAGATTTCTGGGCAATTCAAAATTAAATTTCTATGGCAAAGTGCCATTTACAGGCAAAATCTGCAGCTGGAAACACAGGGGTGGCGCTGGTGATGGTGATTTTTTGGCAACAGGAAGAGCGGCTTAAGTTCTCTTTCTGCATCCGTGTCTCCCACAGGTGCAGCTTGACCTCTGACACTTCATCACTGTGTCATGCATGTCAGTAAACACATGGTCCTGTACCTAAAGCAGGGAGTGCGCTGAGGTGCTTGGTTATGTCGCACAGAAAGGCTAGCTCACACAGCTACTTTTCATCTCAGAGTCCTGTGAAGTCCTTTCCTTCACTTTCCATGAACTGACCAATTTCCTCACAAAGCTCAAAAAATCTGTTGAGCACTTTTTCTCAACTCAACTATTACACCTCTGTGTAATAAGGCACATCACCAAACCCCTGGTGGGCACACAGCTGGTGCTCTGCAGCACAGGTGCCCCTCAGGGTACGGTGCTCTCCCCGTTCCTTTTCACCCTCTACACCTCAGACTTCACCCACAACACCACCCACTGCCACATCCAGAAGTTCTCCGATGACCAATGCACAATACAATACACAATGGTTGTTGTTGGATGTGTTTCTGAGGGGAACGAGCTGGAATACAGGACGGTCATCAGTCAGCTGGAGTGAGCTCAACCAGCTTCAGCTCAGCTACATATTCCTGAGTGTTCACCTCAACAGTAAACTGGACTGGACTGATAACACCCATGCTCTCTACAAGAAGGGCCAGAGTCACCTCCACCTGCTGAGGAGGCTGAGGTCCTTCAGCGTGTGCAGGGCTCTCCTCAGGACTTTCTATGACTCTGTGGTGGCCTCAGCCATCTTTATGCTGTGGTCTGCTGGAGAGGAGGCAGCACGGACAGGGACAGGAGCAGACTCAATACACTGATCAGGAGAGCGAGCTCTGTCCCGGACTGTCCTCTGGACTCCATAGAGGAAGTGGGGGAGAGAAGGATGTTAGCTAAGCTGACATCCATCATGGACAACACCTCTCACCCCCTACATGTCACTGTGGGTCCCTGAGCAGCTCCTTCAGCAGCAGACTGCTACATCCACGGTGTATGAAGGAGAGGTTCAGCAGGTCCTTCATCCTGCTGCTGTCAGACTGTACAACACCTGCACCACCTGATAATGTTGTAGTTTCTGTTCCTGTCTCTACTCACTACTACTCACCATGGCTGTATTTTACTGTTATTTATCTGTATTTATATTTCCATTTGATCACTACAATGTACAATATTATTTATATCATCATCGTTACACTTTACTTCACCACAGTATTTATATTATGGTCACTTACATTGCAATATTTTATTTATATCATGGTCACTTACTTGACAATACTTTTTATACGATGCCACTTTTTATTCTCAGTACTTGTTTTTGCACATTGTTGCAGGTTGATTGTTTTCTGTTTATTGTGTTATTATAAGACACTTCTGTCTGTTCGTTGTGTTTTTGCCCTTTCTACTTTTAATTCTGTATATTACACTTTTCTGCTGCTGTAACAAGTAAATTTCCCCGTTGTGGAATGAATAAAGTAAAATCTAATCTAACCTAATCTAAATTCAGACTGTTTCCTCCAGAAAAGACCAAACCTGGCAGTGATTTAAGTTAACCACCTGTGTCACGGTGCTCATTACATGTTCCATATTCAAGGCTTTGCTGCATCATGTCTCCTGGTGTATGATGCAGTGATACACTGTCAGCTCACATGTGCAGTTCTTCCTCTTCATCTCCTGCCGCATCCTTCCCACCAATCCACTCTTTTCCCCACACACTGCAGGCGCTCCATCCATCGTCAGTCCTGTAAGTTTGTCTCAGGCCAGTTTCATGTCATTTACTGTTACAACTGCCGCCTTTGCAGTGTATTTAATACAGCTTGCAGTGTGTGTTCCCCTATGCAAAGTTACATGTGTGATCACCAGTCCCTCATTGGTTCCTGATAGCCCAGCATGGTCACCTAACTCGGCTTGGAAACCCAGACTGGAGCGGCACCTTCCTGACCCGCCAACCAGAGGGGACCAATCAAGAGGAGCTACGTTATTTAAACTTGATCATGCGGGTGGCTAGTGATTGTGTGTGGAGCTGACCTAGATTGTAATTTGGTATTGAGAAAGTTAACTTCGATTGGGTTGTCTGTGGTGTAGGTTTTTGGGACTGGGCAGATTTAGTTTAGATTTCCCAGATTTATTGCACTTACCAAGAAGATATTTCTGGTAGACACACTAGTTTCTGATGGGTTTTCTGTTATTAGCAATAGATTAGATAGTGAGGTTTTTCTTTCTCGTTTGGTTTTCATCCAGGTAGTATAGGCTCTGTTTTAGAGAGATCTCTCTTGTTATATTTATTTGTTCTTTTGAACAGCATCCGTGCGCTCTTTTGTTCCCTGGTAGTTTACCTCACCACCTTTTGTTTAAATCGGTCTGAAATTTCATTGAATAAATATCTTAGCTTAGAACCTTAACATCTTGTTTTATGTTACTGCCTTTTACCCCCTTTGAGTCGGGTCGTGCAGTTCTCCCTCTTCATCTCCACTGAGATATTTTTTTCCATCAGCTGTACTTGTAAATCAGTGGCAAGCTCACATATCATCAACAGTATTTCTGCTGAGATTTACATTTAAAAAAACGCTTGCTTTTTGGCCGGACAGACGACTTTGCAGACTTTACTCATGCACCTTAGCACATCTCTTCTGCCACGATAAAACTGGCTTTGACAGCAGCTTCACTTTGTAATGTTGCTTTCATGAACATGGCCTGCTGTGACACCAGCCTCTTTTTAAGCTCTTCTGCTTTCTGTAGCTTCTGCTGTGTGCCCAGGTTTTTCTGCTTGTCTTGAAGTTTTGTCTCATAGTGACATCTTAGGTTATATTCCTTAAGTACGGCCACATTAGCTCCACAAACAAGGCACACAGGTTTATCTTCAATGTCGGTTAACAGGTACTCTGCCTCCCACCTACTTTGAAAGTCCCTGTTCTCTAAGTCAACTTTTTGTTTGGCCATTTTGATCCACACTGATCAGTGATCCACACGCATTCCCTCACCCAGGGGGAGGGGTGATGCAGCTGTCGCAGTGCATTGTGGGATTTGTAGTATGAGTGGTGGGAGTGTGATTTACCGGCGGGCCGTTAATAATAGACGTATGAATTTATCTTGCGGGGCTGGATGCGACCCGCAGGCCTTGAATTTGACATGTCTGGTTTATCATCTAACACACCTGATGGTTTATTTGTTGCTTTATTAACAGACTGACTGTTAATTAGATCAAAACTTCACAATGACTCGTCTTTTTGGATCTTCTTTCAAACTGAGAGTTGAATGCAGATACACAAGCTTTTGATTGAAACTACTTTAACATGTGCTGCCTTGTTTTCATGAATCAAAGTGAACAAACACTTACACTTCCTCACACCAGGTTTCAGCCTCTGCTCTCCACCATGATCCACCCTGGAGGAAGAAACAAAGTCAGAATGAACCTTCAGAAGCTTCTTCATCAATGACCTTCAGAAAGCTTCACTCACATCCACCATCAAGACAAAACATCTGCATTTATAAAACACATTTCATACACACACTCAATTCAACTTTACATCAAATATTCAGAAGACAAAAAGGAAACATCAACACACACATATAAGGAAAGAAAGAAAATTTTTAATAAATTAAAGAAAATAATAGTAATAATAATAAGTATCCAAACTTATAAGCCAAAGTCTTTTACCAGCATATTTAAAGAAGGTGTTCAGGTCTTAAAAAAATAATCCATCTTACATTTAAACCTGTATGTTAGATATTCCATTAATAGTACCTCAAATATCTTACATACTTTGTGCCAACCCCCGATTTGTTCAAATGTAAGCATCACTCTTTCTTTTTTTTTTTTTTTAAAGATTATTTTTTTGGCCTTTTCAAGCTTTATTCTGATAGAGACAGCTGAAGAGTGACAGGAAATGTGGGGAAAGAGAGAGATGGGGAATGACATGCGGGAAAGAGCCACAGGCCGGATTCAAACCCTGGGCTCCCGCAGCAAGGACTGAGCCTTCGCACATGGGGCAGCTGCTCTATCAACTGAGCTAAACACTGCCCCAGCATCACTCTTTCATTAAATATTAAATAAATGTCTCAGGGTTCAAATTCCCCTCTCTTCCACGTCCTAAATCCATTGTCTGACCTTCTAACTTTCTTATTGGCAGACTTGTTGTAATTAAGATGTGATTGTCCCTAACATTCTTAGTTTTTCTATCTTTTATTGTTCCTCTTGTAATTTACCTCATCTTCTTTTGTTAGATAATTTATCTGAATTTCGAGAATTAAATAACTTTGTTTTCTTCCTATGCCTTCACAAGCTGAGCTGTAAAATAAATGGGGGCTCATCCAGGACTTATCTATTAAAAGATTTGTGAAAACAAAGTTTGGAAGTCAGATTAATTTTTGAAGATAAAATAACAAAAACTGTTCCAGTTGTGTTAATTGCACTTGACGTTTGATTGCATTTTGTGTCCATTTCAGGCCCTGCAGACAGCAGAGCATCAAACACAGACAGGATTCTGTCGTGGACATCACTGCATGGGCTGAGGAACACTTCAACAACCATCAACACACTTCATCTCTGACTCCATGATGACAGCTCCTCCATGCAGGAGGAAACCAGACATTAGAGGAACTTTAAAAGGTACAATATGTAAGATTAGACACCACAGCTCAAATTCAAAACACTGAAGAGCAGTCTCGCCCCTTCCCAGACTGAAGCTAATGTAGGTTGCCAGGCTGAAGACACGGAGACTCTATGAGGACAAAACAAGTGCAACAAGGTTTATTTCATAAAGCAGCTTCTACGTCTGAGTCTGACTTCAGTCTGTGCTGCAAAATAATGTCAACAAGAAGTATAATTCGGTTTGTGTCTCTTGTTTGTTTGAGAGAGAGAGAGAGAGAGAGAGAGAGAGAGAACTGTTTTGGTAATTTTGAGATAAAAATCTGTGAATTTGGAGCTAAAAGTCTCCATGACGCGGTCAGTCCTCCATACGGACTCTACAGCTCACTTCCCCCCGGGAAAGAAGCCTCCTTCTCAGGCAGTAAAAGCCAAGTAGGTCCCGCTGTTTACCGATGATAAGATAAAATAAGATAGACTTTAATAATTCCACACTGGGGAAATTCATTAAACTGATTACGTGACGTGATTTCAATACTTGAACTCAGTGGCTTTGTAAGTTCCCACAGCGGTGTTGTAGATAGTGTCTTTGGTAACTTTACGAGGGAAATAATTGATTAATTTACGTGGAAAAGTCACCATTGACTGCCCAGTCCTCCATACAGACACTACGGTGAACTGTGTCCCAGAAAACAGCCTCCGCCTCACTTTCCATGATGCACTGTGGGTCAGGATCTCTTTCACAACACAATCTGACAGCGTCCATGAGATTAAACAGAGAGAGATGATGATGGTGATGATGATATCTTTTGATTCACAGAGGAAATCATGTGGAAACCCACTGAAATAAAAAAAAACAGGCACTCTGGGTCCTTTTGGGCTGTGAACGTCTTTATGTTTGAGATCATCTCCAATATTTACAGTGTTTTACCACGTGTTGGACACATTCACTCCATTGATCCACTATATTTGCTTCCATGACTGTAGTTTCATATGTGGCAACCCAGGGCTTCATCATGAGCCGTGTAGTTATCAAGCCGGATCAATACACACAGAACAAAACCCAAATAGAGCCCGGTCCATCAAGACAAATTGGTCCCAGCCTTCTCAGTCAGTGTATTTCAGGATTTACACACTGCTGTGTGTTTTCTTTTGGACGCTGTTTTATAGATGAACTCTTTCTGGTTGAAGAAGTCAAATTTTATCACAGAACATCTTTCTGACGTCTCCTCACAGACAGACACAATCAGTTTCTTGGACTGACAGGGACGGCTGACAGCCGTTAACAGGAACAGACATTTCAAAGTAGAAATGAGTCAAGTTATTGGTTTCAATTGAAGCAGGAAGTAAAGATGTTAACAAATAACTCAGACAATGCACAGGCACATTCAGTGATTCAGTGTTTCCCACAGGACTTTGTGAGACTGTGGTGGTGGACCTCAGACCTTCTAGGGGGGTCCAGGGGCTGCCCCAAAGAAAATGTTGTACATTTTAAAGTTCATCAGTCTGGTGGACTTTGAGAACAAAACTGAGAGGGTTGACCTGTGAAGACCTTTGTGGCCTCGTAAACAGTTTCATCTAGTTGTAAAGGTATAAATGGTTCTGACACGACAAAAAAGTCGCACAGATTTCCTTTCATCCATCCATAATCAGTTACTGTCTTCACTGTTATCAGCAGTGCTGCTGGTTCAGACTGTGACCCAACAGTCCTCAGCTTGTCAGTGTGACAGAGAAACAGTGTGTGAGTTCTTGTTGTCTCTTCATACCTGAGAGTGTCCAGTCTCCAGTGTGGATCCTCCAGTCCAGCAGACAGCAGCTTCACTCCTGACTCTCCTGGATGATTGTAGCTCAGGTCCAGCTCTCTCAGATGGGAGGGGTTGGATCTCAGAGCTGAGGCCAGAGAAATACAACCTTTCTCTGTGATCACACACCCTGACAGCCTGGAGACACACACACACACACACACACACACACACACACACACACACACACACACACACACACACACACACACACACACACTCACTGAATGATATTTCTTTTGTTGTTCTCAGTGTTTTCTCATCAGTCAAATGCTTTGAAATTCATTCGTACTTAACAGTCAATTCACACCAGTACTCTGCCTCCCCCACCATCAAAACATGTATGTTGGGCCAGTTCTCCTGTCAGTGTCCTTGATTAGAGCCTTAATCAATGAATTAGCACTAGAGTTGGTCTCTGCACAGTGGCTGCCTATAACTCACAGAATATCATACAGAGTGCTGAGGTTAAAAATGGGTTAAGATCTGGAGAATCTGGCTGTTCAGCAGCTAGATGTTCCACTATGTTCACCAGTTAGTGTGTCAGACTGCTGTTTAATGATGGGCAGTAGTGTACAGTATGTTCATCAGAGCTTGTTTGATGGAAACTGCTGCCTGTAGCTGCTGAATGTGCTGATGAGAGCAGTGAGAATGAATCAAACAGTAAAGTTGTGGGTAATAAAAAAACACAATAATGAGCTGGAAGCCATTTTAACAGTTCATAGAGCTGAGTTTTAGAGCAAAGTCAAGAGATCATTCTCTGTGTTTATCACTTCATGTTCTGTTCTCCCTCAGCGAGCTCCCTGTGAGCCTCCGTTGAGATCAACAGTCAGCTAAACTCTTAACCTCCAATGAACAGTTATGTGGCTAAGTGTGAAACTGAAAATACAAACACAATATTACATCAGGTATAAGGTCATTTACAGGTAGTAGCTGGATTCAGCTGCTATACATTCAGTATATGTTCAACAGCATGTTACTATGATCTGAGAGTTAGCTGATATAATACACAAAATAAAAACATAACTCATTCAACCTGATATGAACATAAACACTCTTATATGTAAATCTATCTTAATATAAAACTTACACACGGTGTCATCTAAAAGAAGGAATACAGAAATATGGCAGTCTGGGCTTCATGAATGTCACGTGGATAACCACGAACTGACAGCTGGACAGACAGGAAGTACAAATTATACAGCCAACACTACTGAAATGACGAAGTTTCCCTTGGTGAAGTTTACTGGAGTTGAACGGCAACCTTTTGAGTCAGAAGTGTGGCTGGTGTTAAAATGAGGGGGAGATTCTGGATCAGAGGAAAGGGGAACCAGAGGTCTTTCATTGATAAAAGCAACCTCCTCTGTACTGACAGTAGTCAAGATCTCATGGGTCAGATTTGTTTCTTCAAGTTGAATGAACATGAACATGATCCTAGGATGAGTCTTGCTGTTACAATCATACATTCCCACATGCCATCCATGTGTGAAGCATGTGGCAGGTTGAAGACACGTGCGTTTTGGTCCAGAAGGTATTTCTTGATGCTGGTCTCACCAAGGTTCAATAGATGCGACTTCAGTTCTCTTGATGTCTGACCTTAATGTCTCTCACTGACAACTGGAAAACATTCCTTCCTGTCTAACTTCTTTTTCTATTAATCTGATGGGAAGTACAAAATCTACAGTCTACACTACCTAAATGCACCACTAGTGCAAGTAGAGTATAACAAGTATAACTGGCTTTTCTTGCATATACAACACACTACTACAGCTTCAATATTGCACATAGTAATTCGATCCATTGTTAATATAAAAATATTGATTAAAATAGTTTTTCTTACCTTTGCAGCAGAATTAAAATACATTCCAATCTTCATTCCCAGAAGTTCAGAGAAAACCTGTGCCACAGGATTTTAAATTCTATTCTACTATTTAATTCTTTAGTTGGGAGGTGTCTGTTTTATAATCATTTCACATTTAATTGCGTGTCAAACAGCATTTAAAGTTTCATCTGTTAAACAGCCGCTAAACCAAACGCATCACAGTGTGATCTGACCTGAGAGTCTCCAGTCTACAGTGTGGACTCTCCAGTCCAGCAGAGAGCAGCTTCACTCCTGACTCCTTCAGGTCGTTGTTACTCAGGTCCAGCTCTCTCAGACGTGAGGACTTGGAGCTGAGAACTGATGAGAACTCCTGACAGCATTTCTTTGTGAGCCTGGTTTGATTTAACCTGATTGAAAACAAAAAGAAACACTTTAACCTTTATGTTTTAAATTAACATCCAGTTTAACAGCCAATTCCAGCTGGCATTGGATCAGAGGCGTGGAACACCCTGGACAAGTCGTTCATCACATGGCTGACACATAGAGACAAACAACCATTCACGCTCACATCTATGGGCTATTTGGAGTTACCAATAAACCTATAAAGTGCATGTCTGGTGGGAGGAATCCAGAGTACCCAGAGAGAAACTATGCAAACTCTGAACATAAAAGCAACAGGAACCTTCTTGCTTAGAGGCAACAATGCTAACCACTGCACCACAAGGGAAACACAGTGGTACACAAACGCATCACAGTGTGATCTCACCTGAGAGTTTCCAGTGTACAGTGTGGACTCTCCAGTCCAGCAGAGAGCAGTCTCACTCCTGAATCCTTCAGGTCGTTGTTACTCAGGTCCAGCTCTCTCAGACGTGAGGACTGGGAGCTGAGAACTGATGACAGAGCTTCACAGCTTCTCTTTGACAGATTACAGCCACTCAACCTGAAGGAGAGTTAGTGATAAAGACAAACACTGTTGCTGTTTCTGCCATCGACAATGTAAAAAACATTTCTATGGTTGATCTTACTGAGCTGATGAGTGAAACAATCAGTCATTAGGATCTCAAGTTAAGAGAATTTTCTTTGTATGATGTATGTTTTTACTGAACATTACTGGAAACAGCAATTAATATAACTTTCATTATCAATCATACTGAAAAACTAATTTGAAAGATTGTTTAATTTATCCACTAAACAATCAGTTGACTAGATCTTTTCAGTTGAAGACATTCATTAATTTGAGAACACCACTACAAATTTGATACAGTTATTATCTTTGGTTATCTGTGCACTTACAGAGCTTTGTTGGAGGCTTTGACCACTGGCAGCATCCTCAGAAGAGCTTCCTCTGAAGCAGAGAATTTCTTCAGATCAAACATGTCCAGATCTTTGTCTGATGACAGTAAGATGAAGACCAGAGCTGACCACTGAGCAGGAGTCAGTTTATCTGTGGAGAGACTTCCTGAACTCAGGTACTGTTGGATCTCCTCCACTAGAGAAAGGTCATTCAGTTCATTCAGACAGTGGAACAGATTGATGATTCTCTCTGGAGACAGATTCTCATTGGTCTTCTTCTTGATGTACTCGACTGTTTCCTGATTGGTCTGTGAGCTTCTTTTCTTTTTCAGTAGGCCTTCAGGGAGATTGGTCTGATTGGTCTCCAGTGAAAGACCCAGGAGGAAGCGGAGGAACAAGTCCAGGTGTCCATTTGGACTCTTTAAGGCCTTGTCAATAGCAAACCTGTGGACCTCTGTCACAGATGTTTTGGTGAAAACCATTCGCACACGTTCACCAAACGTTTGCCTTAGTTCAGACATCACATTCTTGTTTGTGTTAATGAGTTTCATCTCTACATGTAAAGCTGCCAAAAACTCCTGAACACTCAGATGGATGAAGCTAAACATCTTGTCATCTTCTTTCTTCTTCCCACGTTCTTCTTTAAAGATCTCTGTGAACACTCCTGAACACACTGAGGCTCCTCTGACATCAATGCCGCTCTCTTTTAGATCTTTCTCATAGAAGATCAGGTTGCCCTTTTCCAGCTGCTGGAAAGCCAGTTTTGCTAATGACTTGATGTACTGAATGCTCTGTTTTGGATCAATCCTCTCTTTTGTCCGATCAATCTGAAACACCAGGAATTCTGTGTACATCTCAGTCAGGGTCTTGGGCAGCTCTCCTCCCTCTCTGGTCTTCAACAGATCCTCCAGAACTGTAGCAGAGATCCAGCAGAAGACTGGGATGTGGCACATGATGTGGAGGCTTCGTGATGTCTTGATGTGGGAGATGATTCTGCTGGCCTGCTCCTCATCTCTGAATTTTTTCCTGAAGTACTCGTCCTTCTGTGGGTCAGTGAACCCTCTGACCTCTGTCATGATGTCAACAAAATCAGAATGGATCTGATTGGCTGCTGCAGGCCGTGTGGTTATCCAGAGGCGAGCAGAAGGAAGTAGTTTTCTATTGATGAGGTTTGTCAGCAGCACATCCACTGAGGTCGATTCTGTAACATTAATCTTAACAGCCTGGTTTTTATTGGTAGAGCAGTCCAGTTGAAGTCGGCTCTCATCCAGTCCATCCAAAACAAACAGAACTTTGAATTCACTTCTGTCATAGTTAGTGATTCCTGATGACTGTAGAGTTGTAAAAATCTCATTAAGAGCTTCTTCTGGGATGACTTTGGCCTCAGTGATACATTCATGAATGAACTCTGCCAAAGAAAACTTTTCCCCTGTCCATAAGTTCAGCTGGCGAAAGGTGAAGGGGAATATGAGATGCACATCTTGATTGGCTCTTCCTTCAGCCCAGTCCAACACAAACTTGCAGGTAAGAACAGTTTTTCCAATTCCTGCGATTCCAGTGGTCAGCACTGTTCTTATGGGTCTTTCTTTTCCAGAGGGAGGTTTGAACATCTCACTGGGTTTAATTGATTTCTCTGTATCTGCTGGTTTCAACTGATCAATCTGTCTGACCTCATGCTGTGTGTTGATGTGGATGTCACCCCCAGCTGTGATGTACAGCTCTGTGTAGATATCAACCAGACATTCCTCATCCTTCTTCTGTGACCACCCCTGTTGTACACACTCAAACTTATCCTTGAGGTTTGGTTGAAGCAGCTGTTGATAATCTGAGATGTGTCGTGGCTTTGGTACTTGAACAATCCCATCTGTGACATGAATGGAAAAAACAACATAGACTGCATTTAGACTGCATGTCTATAGATGCGTCTTCTCTCATGAGCATCAGTTAACATTCTTTGTTTGCTGAAGGTTTGAAGAGAAACTAAAATGCAGTCACATAATTTCACAGTTTCAGGTGGAGGAAGTTGTCTGTGGACAGTATTCTCATAGTCAGAGATTTTAGTCTGTCTGTCAGTCTGCATCACACTGTTTAAATACATTGATGTTTTTTAATGTCTGACTGTGATTGGCCAAATGGTGCGTTGCTTTTTTTGTTGCTGCTGCAAGGAATTGTGGGACGGCATTATCTCCATTTCTTTGGTAAATGATTGGTGCAGTGTAACTCTGCTAAAGGAGATAATCTAGGAAGCATTGAAGCTCCTTTCCTTAACATTCAGAGAATTCAAACAGCTCTCATCATGGCTGACGTTAACACTTCAGGTCATTTCACTCAGTGAGGAAATGACCTGTGAGACCGTCCACGACTGTTGTGAGAATATTAAGAGTTGAGCACAAATTCTCCAGTTTGGTGACATTCAACTTTTTAACAGCTTTTAGGTCCTTTTTCAGAGAACTGAATTGAAAACTTTTTAAGATGTTCAGGCCTGCAGATACTCTGATGCTGCTTCGACTAAGTCTGATCAATGAACTACAGAGACAACAGAGTCATAATATCTGACACAGAAAGTAAAACAAACTGACACTTTATCTTTTCAAACTTATAAACTACATTTTGTTTGTCAGGGCTTCCATACAAACCAGAGAATACAGCAGCTTTACCTTCACTCTGAGAGGAGGAAGGTCGTCTGTTCTCTGAAGTCTCTCCAACATCATCCACATTCACTGACCCTGAGAGAGACAGAGAGAGACATTATGAGTTATATTCTCTATTTCACATGACTTATTATTTATCATTGAGTTTATTTGTTAATTTAATTTGACGTTGTCAATTAGTTTTACTGTTTTTAAATCATCATCCTGTAACTTTCCTCTGACGTCTGTTACCTCCTGTTGATCTACACTGACCTGTGATCAGGTGAATGGTGTCTCTGTCAGTCGTACGTCTGTTCTCACACTATGTAACTTTGGGCTCCGGGTCGGGAGAAGTACGTAACGCTTTACGGCACTAAGTCACACACCACCAACTATTTCACTGATTTTGGTGAAACTGGATCATATTTTATGGAGAAAATGTTTTCTGGTTTTCCCTCTGATGTCCTCCGGCTGTTCCGCCTCAACTCTCTGTGATTTACAGAGTTTCCTGATGGACAGTGAAGTAAACTGCTGACAGCTGTAGCTGCTGTTAGCTCATGTTAGCTCAGTTTGTTAGCTGCTGTTAGCCCATGTTAGCTCAGTTTGTTAGCTGCTGTTAGCTCATGTTAGCTCAGTTTGTTAGCTGCTGTTAGCTCGTGTTAGCTCAGTTTGTTAGCTGCTGTTAGCTCAGTTTGTTAGCTGCTGTTAGCTTGTGTTAGCTCAGTTTGTTAGCTGCTGAATTCTGTATATCAAAGTATACATCAATGTTTTCTCTTCCTGTGACTGACCTTTTGGTTCCAAACTCTGCACCAGATCATTCCTGTTCATCTTCTTTAAAACCTGCTTGGTCACCTCGACGGCTCCATGAGGTTTGTAGGTCTGGATCATCAGATCAACCGTGGTCCACGTCTTTGCAGTCTCCAGCTTGTTGTTTGGGATGGTCAAGGAGTCGTTCAGGCGTTCATCTTTCAGGAACCACTTGAAACACTTAAATTCATCTTCTCCAAGGTCGTCCAGAGTCTTCAAGAGGACTTCTTTCGTCATTATGGCCACCTGGTAAAATCAGAGAATATTGTCAGTGGACAGTGATGTTACTGTTGTGTTATTGACTCTCTGTCTGTATTTCTATGAAATGTTGTCACCGTTTTGACAAAGGCCCAGTTTGTTAGAGGAATAACTCATTATCCACTGTGACTGACAAACTGAGGTTACTCGGGCAAGGACCACCGCCGCAGGTTCTGAGGGACCAAGCTGACTATGCCCAGCAGCTGAGGCCCATTGCGATCAGATGGTTGCAGCTGAGGGAGTCCGCAGGCGAGGAGCAGATGCTGGGAAAAATCATGCCAGAGCAGCCCCATGGACCTGGTGGCAGCAATTGCCCTCACAGAGGATCATCTGGTCGTCCTCTCCTGGGGCCAGACACCAAAGGGCCCTCCACACTGACACCTCACAGGAGGCCCACACCAGTGCCCGTTCCCCCGCACCACACACCAGCTCGACCCTCTCCTCTTCCCCGCACTAACTTTCCCTCTGTTTTCCTTCTGCTACAGGTTCCAGCCACTACAGGCGCTGCTCTTGGCCCACTGGGGGTCCTCAGTTAGCATGGCAGGAGTGCTGGAGGTGTGGGCAGCCCGGACACTTCTGCCGTGAGTGCCCACTCATGGAGGTTGGTCAAGTGATACGGGTTGTTCGATACAAGGGAAAAAAGGCATAGCGTGAAGGCTGCGGTTAGTTCCCGCCCGGCACCCGTGTTTGACTACATGAAATATTTTCCACTTCAGCAGTCTTGTGATGATACTCTACACACTTTGCCTTTGATCAAGTGATGAAAATTGATGATCACATGGTGCGCCCTGATGCAGTGCTAATATATCCACACCTTTCATTGCCTAGGGACAGGTTATACAGATGTGTCATGGCATTCAGACAGAGGAAATAATTACCCAGCTGTTAGTACCAAAAAGCCACCAAGGAATAGTTTTCCAGGCGGCTCACTATAATCCAACGGCTGGACATATGGGGTATGACAAAATACTGAATCGTGTATTGGCCAGGCATTCGGGCAGATGTGTGCCACTGACGTCTTGCCCCGAATGCCAGTTGGTTAACCAACCGGCCATCCCGAGAATGCCTTTGCGGCCATTACCATTGATTGAGATCCCATTTGAGCGTATTGGTATGGACCTCATAGACAAGCACAAGCACTTCATCAAGAGATAAAGTGCTTGTATTGCTCCCATCTTCCAACTCGAAATTACTTGCCAAGTTTCAAGGACCCTTTGGTCACATGGCAAGTGGGTGACGTTGATTATGAGCTTGTGCAATTTCTGACAGGGGAGGGGCGACAGATTTATCACCTCAACCTCCTTAAAGCTTGGAGAGAGGCATTGTCTGTTTCCCTGGTGGCGGCGATTGAAGAGAAGAGATGAGTTGGGCCTGAAGTACCAAAATCCTCCTTTGTGAAAACCATCTCTCACAGTGAGCAGTGTGTTCAGTGTGTTCACGGCCCTATCGGTTACATGAGCACAAGAGAAAAGTGATTCAGGCAGAATTGAAGTCTATGTTGGAGATGGGGGTAATAGAAGAGTCCAACAGTGCCTGGTGTAGACCCATCCTTCTTGACTACAAGAAGTCTATCCGGTTCTGTGTGGACTATTGCAAGGTGAATGATGTTTCACAGTTTGATGCCTAACCACCCTTGATTTGACCAAAGGCTACCGTCTCCAGAGTCTTAGGAGAAAGCGGCCTTCTCCACTCCATAGGGTTTGTACCAATTTGTTACACTTCCGTTCGGGTTGTTCGGGACCCCAGCCACATTTCAACGCCTCATGGACCGGGTGCACAGCACCAGCTCTGTGCATGTGTTCTGTTCCAGCAGGTGTGTGGCGTCGACCGCCCAGTGCTCTACATCAGCCGGAAGTTATCAGAGAGGGAGGCCAGGTACAGCACCGTGGAGAGGGAGTGCTTGGCCATCCGGTGGGTGGTCGATGCTCTGCGGTACTACCTGCTAGGGCGCCCTCTGTTTGGACCATGATCCCCTCCAGTGGCTCCACCGCATGAAAGATACCAATGCCCATATCACTCGGTTGTATATGGCTTTGCAGCCTTTTAAGTTTACGGAGGTCCATAGGCTGGGGGCACAGATGGCTGTGGGCAACTTCCTTTCCCGCAAAAGACACATTCATATATATTGTGGGACCCATAGTAATGTTGGTCATGTTAATGGACACTGAAAAGAGAACACCCCCCATTATAATGCATTTAATGTACTATTTTATTCACTGAATTTAATTCACTTGCTTCCTGATTTTATTTTTGTAATATTTTATTTTATTCACTCATGCACTAATATGTCCTTTCACATTAGCAGCTAGATTTTGATCAGGTAAATTTGTGGTGTCTATGAATGAAGTTGATACAGGCACTGTGGACAACACAGGGGTCCTGGAGATGACACAAGAAGACCCTGCATGTCGGATGAAGATGTAAACAGTGTGCAGCATCGTGCTAATGTGCTTGTGTGTATGTGCAGAGAAACAAACCCAAGTAAAAGTTTTATTTTGAACTTATGCACGCCTGGAAGTCCCTTTTTGGTGTCCAAGTGTGCAACAATATGTATATGTATAATGCTTACTATTAAAGGAGCTCAGCCTAATACTAGAGCTTCTGAGGTATTTGAGTCCGGAATAACCTGGTTGACATGCCTCGCTTTGGCTGATGCTCTCATGCCGTATTGAACAAATGTCCACGCTGTTCCTTGAGTTGCAACACAGTGAGTTTATTGCTGTGCAATGTCCATAAACAAAGAAAGCAAACAAACAAACAAAACACCGGCATGATGAGCGCCTCTGCGCCACAGCGGTCAAAAACCGTTTGCCCTTCCGGGTCATACCTGACAAAGAGAGTGAACCATGCCCCCTATATGTACCTGAGCTCCCCAGGTAACAGCACAACGACCCCACACACACACTGAGTGAATTACACCAACACCTCAAAACTCAAGCAAACACATTCAGCTCCTATACACCGGCCCCTAATTGTTAATGACAGACCGACATAACAATTCAAAACACAACAGGAAAGGAGAAAAAATGTGTTGACACAGTTACATTAAAGTACAGTACTGCCCAACCTATACTCCATGTACCAAACAGAGTTTTGTCACCGGCCTTTCAATAATGTTGGCCTTTGTCTGTAACCTCACAGAACGCACAAGCCCTTGCTTATCTGGAAAACCTTCGAGAACCCTGCCAAGTGGCCATGAACCACGTGGAGCTGAAGAATCCATGATCACCACGATATCTCCAGCTGTCAAACCCCTCTTCCTTTCGTTCCACTTCTGCCTCTCTTGGAGCAAGGGCAAATACTCCCGTATCCATCTCCTCCAGAAAAGGTCTGAGAGATACTGTACTTGCCTCCAGCGCCTTCTCACGTACAGATCATGATGTTCAAACACTCCAGGTGGCAAAGCTGGTTTTCCTCTTAAGAGAAGAAGATGGTTCGGTGTGAGAGGTTCCAGGTCATTAGCATCCTCTGAGAGCTTGGTGACTGGACGGTCGTTCAAAATGGCCTCCACTTCACAGAACACTGTATGAAGTCCATCATCGTCTAGCTTCTGCTGATGCAGAACAGAACTGAGTACTCTTCTCACCAGGTGGATCATCCGTTCCCACACACCACCATGGTGTGAGCCTGCTGGCGGATTAAAGTTCAACTGAATTCCAGCCTGTGACAGAGCTCCTTGAATCCTGTCCTGATTCAAAGCAGTAAGCGCCTCCTTCAGCTCTCTGTCTGCTCCAGTGAAGTTAGTGCCATTGTCTGATGTTAAACTTGTCACCTGCCCTCTTCTGCTGATAAAACGCCGCAGAGCATTGATGCATGTGTCCGTGTCCAGTGAAACAGCCACCTCCAGAAGGACAGCCCTGCTCGCCATACAGGTAAATATAGCACCATATCGCTTACAGGTTGATCTTCCTCTCCTCACCTCCACTGGACCAAAATAATCCACCCCTGTGTTGGTAAATGGTGGCAGATCAGGAAGGATTCTTACCTTTGGCAGGTCGGCCATTTTTTGTTCCACTGCTCTTCCATTGTAGCGCCTACAAAAGCTGCATTCACCATTAATTTTTCTAACAGCTGCATTGGCGTTTGTTATCCAAAATCTCCTCCTCACCTTGGACATTGTGTGAGTCCATCCACCATGTCCCAGACTCTGATGCACATGTCTGAGAATGAGCGTGGAAATGTGCTAGTCTTTGGAGAGAATAAGTGGATGCTTGGCTTCCTCGGGCATTGCTCCTCTGCTCAATCTTCCCCCAACTCTCAGGAATCCATCTTCCAAACATGGATCCAGCCTCTATATGGGACTCTGTCGACTCACTGACACTTTCCCAGATGACAAAGCAGACATCTCTTCACCAAACCTCTGTCGCTGACAATAGCGAATTATGGCACCCTCTGCTCCCAGCATCTCATCCAGCGTCAGACTGCCACTTATGGACGTTGATGTGACTCTCTTTCCTTCAGTCCTCCTCGAACTGCCCTGACTTCCTTTCTCGAGACAATTAGCCACAGAAGCCTCCAATTGCTTCCTCTTGCGACACACACTGATGGTATTCACCGTCACCTCTTTTCTGACCTCTTGGTCATCAGAGTCCACTGAGACGTCCAACACAGTTCTAGGCCAGTCCTCCTCGCTTCCAAAGAAATGTAGGCCCTTCCAGCCACCTGCAGTTGTTCAGAAAATCAGAGACCTTCATTCCCCTCGATGCATCGTCGGCTGGATTATCCTTCGAACCTACATGCCTCCATTGTGAGGGTTTAGATGTTTCTCTGATGGTCGAGATTCTGTTGGCCACGAACGTGTGAAAGCGTCTGTCCTCATTGTTAAGGTACTTCAAAACCGAAGTGCTGTCAGTCCAAAAGACTGAATCCTCCACCTGGACGTCCAGCTCCGCCTTTAACAACGAGTCCACTCTGACTGCGAGGACAGCTGCCGTCAACTCCAGACGGGGAATAGTCACAGCCTTCAGTGGTGTCACCTTGGCTTTGCCGAGCAGAAAGGTGACCTGGATGTTATTTTCCTGATTTAACATACGGATGTACGTTACAGTTCCGTATCCTCCTTCACTGGCATCGGCAAAGTGATGTAACTGGGCATGCTTGATCTCTCCAAACCCCACTGGCTTGATGCACCTTCCCACACTGAATGCAGACAGCTGTTTCAAGTCCTCCAGCCACCTTTTCCAGCGAGGTAAGATGTCCCTGGGCAGATCATCATCCCATCCACAGCCTCTCCTACAGAGCTCCTGCTGCATCATCTTGGCAGGCAAGGTGACTGGTGCCAGAAAACCCAACGGATCGTACACCGAGCTGGTAACTGACAGCATACCACGTCTGGTGAGAGACTGTTGTTTCATCTCCATCTTAAACCTGAAAGAGTCAGTCTCCACACACCACTGTAGACCCAAAGCCCTTTCCAGTGGCAGGTTATCTTGGTCCAAATCCAACTCCTTCAGGTCCTTGGCCCTTTGCTCCTCTTTGATGGCCTGAAACACAATACGACTGTTGCTTATCCACTTTTCCAAAATGAAGCTCCCCTTCTGACTCAGAGCAGTTAGATCTTTTATCATTTGGATGGCTTCTTCTTCAGTGGCTGCGCTCTTTAAACAGTCGTCAACATAGAAATTTTGCTTAACAGACTGAACCACATCATCCACAAACTCAGACTGGTTGTCATCTGCAGTTTTCCTAAGTGCATAGCTTGCACAGCTAGGAGATGATACTCCCTGAGGTCCTGAGTGATGTCACCATCTGGCCAAAGAAAGTGGAGAAAGTCTCTATCCTCCTCAGCAACCTTCACTTGATGGAACATGGCTTGAATGTCGCCCATGAATGCCACCACTTCACTCCTGAAACGAAGAAGAACTCCAAGCAATGAGCTGGTGAGGTTGGGACCTGGCAACAATTCACTGTTCAAACATGCTGTTCCTTGAAATGTGGCTCCACAGTCGAACACTACACAGAGAGATCCTTTCCTCGGATGATGGACACCATGGTGAGGGATATACCACACCTTCCCCCTTTCACCATACAGCTGTTGCTGAGGCACTTGCTCTGCGTAGTTCTTACTGATGAGCCACTGCAAAGTTATTAGGCAGACAAACCTCCTTGTTCTTATAGGGCAATTTCAAACTTCCCTCCTGAAGTACTGCTGAGTGCTCCATGATTTCCAGGAACTTGAGGTCTTCTCTGGACATTTCACTCTCCTTTGTGGTCTTCTCATTAAAATCATGATTGTACTGCTTGGCCAACATTTCTTCAAGCTTACACACAGATCCTGTTCATCATTGCCAAGGGCAGCTCCTCTTCTGAAGCACCACTGTTTCCATTCAGTGGTCCATTAACAAACCACCCAAGCACTATCTTAATAGCATATGGGCCATTCCCGCTACCGTTAATGACTTCCCAGGGATCCAATACCCTGTGAGCATTGGTTCCAATTAACAGGTCAGCAGTTCTTCGTCTGTCCTCGTGTTCCTGGTTACTCTGCTTAGTATTTCTGACAACTTATATGTTTTTTTTCATCAGATGGTGATACTAGAATATCTGCATACAAAAGAATATTTCATTTCTCTTACACACATTATCCCAGAATTTTAAAGGTTTCTTTTGGCAAATCATTTATATAAATTGCAATAATGTGTGGGAGAGACGATCGCCTTGTTTCAGTCCTGATGAAGTTGAGAACCAGTTTGTTTAAATCTCACCCACCTGATGGGGTCAATAGGCCAAAAGATCCCTCTTCATTCATCATATGAAATTTCTAAAAGTCAAAACATTGTATGATCATCTCATGACCTTGACTAATGAAACACGTTTTGCCCGCAGCCTCTCATAACAGACAGTAGAATACAGTTTATAGACTGTGCTCATTAGGCTCATCACTTTCTCAATAATTGGTGTCCTCGGGTCCTCGCTGTGGGTTTTTGTTATCAGATAGTTTTGTCTCATATAAAATCAGTTCATTTAGGCATTTTAATATATTTCAAGTTCCATTTGTTTTCTCCAGTTTTGCTCCATTGCCCTCATTAGTCAGCAGTGAGCGTCAGTTTAGATTCAAATCTAACTTGTTTCCTGGTGCTGATTAAACTCAACATGAAAAGACTCATTTTGACCAAAAAGTCACATCTCACAGAATAATAAGTGAATGAATTCATGAATATTCAGACCTACAAACAGTCAATAACTGCTCTCATCTACAAGTATATTATGTAAGGCCAAAATAAAAGGACTGACAGCAGAGTGTCTTCATCAGGTGTGTCATGTTACCTGTCAGGGTTCTCACCTGTTAAAGTCCAGATGAGCTCAGAGACTTTCTTTCTACCTTCGTGTGCAGACGCTGACAGACGCTGCTGGAGTCTGTGTTCATCTGACCGACAGCCGTCACATCCTCATACCTACCTGACGTCAGAGCAGAGACCCAGTCTGAGCTGTAGTGCTGCCAGTCAGCAGCAGGTGTCACTGTTACACACCTTGTTATGAACCTGGTTATATTAAATAACACACAGGTGCTCTTTAGTGGCCGTTCAACTTTTACAACAACTCACAGGAGTAATCAATCATCGCACACCTCGAGTGCTTAACGCCTACAGGGGACGTAACGGCCGCGTAACGGCTGCGCCGCGGTCACCGGAGCTGATCGCTGCCACTCTAGTCAATGAGACCATTCCCACCGGGCGCGCCGCGTAACGTCTCAGCAGCGTCCCAGCAGCGGCTCTCCGCTCTGCAGCGCGAGCATTCCGTTGCACTTCTATTTTTGACGGAGCCGCTGCTGATTCAAGCTCAACAGAGCAGATTGCACCAGACAGGAAGTCCGACACAGAATCAAAGTAATACACTTCCGCCCCCTTTCAAAATAAAACACAATACGCCGTTCATGTAGCCTATCACAACGTCACATCGATCAAAGGGTCTCAACATGGACGACGACAGAGTAACTGTTGAAGTGGAACAACACACAATAATTTATGACACAACAGATCCTTTTTATAATCTCTTCCACGTCAGAGAAGCAAAGTACGCTGTTTGTTGTTGTTGTTTCCGCCGAGTCGAGCACCGAGTGTTCGATCAGATATAACCACAGACAATCCTCAGGCAGTGTTTGGTCTCTATAGCTAATTTCATGACAAGTGTACTGACGAGAACTCACAGATCAAATGTTATTATAGTTAAAGGAACAATATATCACATATTTACTGTATTAAATCTTAAACTTACTGTGCTGTCATCAGAGATTAAGGAAACATGTTCCACTGAAACACGAGCTTCTTCACACCAACACAGTCAGTTTATGTTTCCTCTTTTGACTTTTGTGCTGTGTTTGTATTTTACATGTTTCAGGCTGTCATGAAGTTATGAAGTCACTGAGTTCAAGTATTGAAATCACATCAAATAATTATCATCAGTAAACTCACAGACCTACTCAGCTCTTCCTGCCAGAGACGGAGGCTGCTTTAGGGAGGAAGTGAGTCCTGGGGTGCGGCCCAATAGTCAGTTTTGCTCAGGAACCTTCCTCACTGTGTCCGTCATGTTCGAATCCTCAAACTGTGAAGGAAAGGAGGTTCAATGATTCCTTTAGTATCTCCTTTAGCATAGGATACACCGGACCATCCTTTAGGAAAGGAAAGGAGGTAATGCCTCCCACAGTTCCTTGTCGGCGCACCGTTCAGTCATTCACAACCAGAAAACATTGTCAATGACAGTAAATTGTTGTGCCTGTTAAATGCCAGTGAATGATGCCATCTAGTGGCCAGTCTTTTTTGTGGCGGGAGCAGGATATAAAAGGGAGGAGACTATGGATTTCTGTAAGCTGCTCCACCTGTGTGTGTGTGTGTGTGTGTGTGTGTGTGTGTGTGTGTGTGTGTGTGTGTGTGTGTGTGTGTGTGTCTCTGTGTCTGTGCGCTCACCATCCCTCATCCTCTCCTCTGGGCTGGAGCGGCGTTTGTGCTGCTGATCTTTTCTTTGTTTGGACCACGTTGTGGCTCTTTGAGTAAGTTTTCTTCTGGAGTATTGTAATCATTTACTATCTTTGTGTTGGTATGGTCTCTGCAGCCTATGGTATGAAGTTGTTTATTGTTATTAGGAGGCAGAAGCAGACGGCCCTGCAACGCTAAAGTATAGCTCCCTTGGTATAGTGGAACGAGGTATGTAGTCCTCAATTTTGGGTTATGGTTTTGAGTGATGTCGTTCACGTCATTTTAATGTTTTAATCGAGCTTCAACAATATTGTTTAATTGTCTAATAAAATGTATTTTTATTTATTTTTTTTTGATCTTTTGCATGGGGATAAGTTTGGTCCTTTGACTTTGTATTGTTGAATTATGAGTGAAATGTTTAGTGTGTATAATTGTTTCTTCTTTTTTTGTTTTTTTGTATCCTTTCTGCATAGTTTTCACGGTGCTACGCGCAAGACAATAAACCAGAGCACCCGTATGAAACTCTCCGCCTCATTCTTCGCAACCAAGGGTCCGCTACAAACATGAATGTGTTTAAACAGTGTGATGCAGCCTGCAGCAGAGAGAGCGTGTGAATATGAACATACGTGTTTGATCATGAAGTGTGTTGTGTTGTTGACTGTGGAGCTGCGTTCACACACAGAGTAAAAACTGTTTGTAACTGTGACATCCAGCGTCCTGCAGATCATCATGAAGTTACCGTTGCTGATTAATCATATATCTTTGCCATAACTTGCTGATATGTTTCTATATGAGTGGACAGGAGGGTGAGCGACCATACCAGCGTAACAAACACGTCATGTGACTTCTGTGACAGGTGGACAATATTCATTTATTATTTGAATCCTGACGTTGATGATGACGTCACATTTTTCACCGGGTTGTCCACGTTTATATTTCCTGCATGTAACAACACGGTCAGAGCGCACGGGGAGGATCTAGGAAGTATCTCAGATGAGCGTTTTGTAGTCCATCTTCTGGACTTTGTAGTTTTACCACAGATCACGTCAATAACATTCACCGTCACATCATGACGTAGTCTAGTGTCCTTATCACCTCTCCTTCACATCTTTCCTTATGACCTCGTGACGTTTTCCATCGAGGTCAAGGAAAAGTGGTTAGGAAAAGTGGTTAGGAAAGGACAGAGGAGCTCATTTTTTTGACTATTCGACCGTACCCCTGGACTGCAGTACCAATTGTACCAACCAGACTGTTACATATAAAGTCATGGTTCCTTTAAAGTTATGCAGCATTCAGGGCGGGGATGCTTTGATTGACAGGTGGATGTCCTCACAGGTGAATCACAGTGTGCTGATATTCAGTATAACTGCACGACCTCGAGTGTCGTATTTATAATATGTGGGAACATTTGGAGGTTGCTGCTTTGCAAATATAGAGGAGGTGCGTTTTATTTCTTTTTTTCTGTTACATTGTGGTCGCATGAAAATTGTTAAAAAATAAAGTCTGATTGATTAACTGATTGATTAAATGACTTCCTCTTCTGTGTCATATTCACAGTTGGATTAAACAGACTCCTGCTAATGAATCTTGATAAATTAAGTCCTGAGCGAATCATCTTGTTATACACATATAAATTTAGCTTCATAACAGGGGGGGCGTCTTATTTTGTAGCTCAAACACGTCGGACTTCCTCCCCTGATGGATGAAGAGATGGATGAGCTGTCCTGTGTGCAGTTATAAAAAGCTGTAACTGGACTCCAACACGACTATTCTTAGACCTTTTGTTGTGCTGACGGCCGACTGCCATCGCGTTGTCGACATGTGGAAGGTCAAACGTGAGTGTTTTCACTGCATGCCTCGGTGTTTTCCACTGAAGTTACTCGTCTAACTCTTTAGAAGTTCGTTTTAAACAGACGACTGAATCTTTGTGTTATAACATCTTTGCTGTTTTTGTGTCCTGTGGCTTCCAGTTTTCATCTCAGCATCAAAATCTTCATGTGGAGTTTAATCTCAAACATGAAGATCATCAGTGATGAATTAATACATGTTTATGATTATTGGTTTTATAAAATTCACTTTATATATAAATCAAAGAGTGGCATCGTGTTTCACTGTGACATGTTTGATATTTTTACGTCTGTTGCAGCTCCAGTTGTTTTTCCGATGGAGACGAGGTACCGACCCATTTTAGAGGTAATCATTACGATGAGTTCAACTTCAAATGACAAAAATTACATTAATTTAAAGGAACATTACGTAGAAACCACAAATAAAAATTTATATATCAGAATAATTACAGCCATTCCTGTGCGCCCAGAGTCTGGTCCCCCCTGACCCCATGACCCGGTTCCACCTGAGGAGAGGTTCTCCTGACGACGAGTTTCCCGACCTGTGCAGGAACTCTACCTGGATGGGACGGATCCTCACGCCGGCCATGTACCGCCGACAGTTCGACCGCTGCACCCACAGTGGAGTCATGTTCGATGACGTCATCCGCCCAGGCCTCGAGGAACCAGGTGATGTCAGCGTGATGTCAGCGTCCAGCCTGTTTGTCAGAGAGTTTCAGTAAGATTGAAACATTCGAGGAACAACCAGTAATTAGTCTGCCGACAGAAACTGCAGATATATTCAATCATATACGACACAAATCAATCACGAGTGCTGATATAGAAAATAACAGCACTGAGACTTTTAACTGCATGTATCACTCCATTTTACAGCTGTTCTAATATTAACGTTACATTAATGTTTGTCGTCTTACATTGTAACAAAGATGAACATTTTTCTAACGTAGTTTAAAAACATTTCCTGCTGTTAGAAACTGAACACGATCAGCTGATAATAAACCTGATCAGCCACCGTCAGTAATCAATACACAACCAATATCTAACATTCAGACAACCTTATCATGCTTACCAGTTACCTAGTGTTTCTGTAGCGTTGACAGAGCGTTCCAAAATAAACATATTATCAGTTTGAAGTAAACAATAAACTCTACCATGCTGTGTCATGTGACATGCTCATACAGGCAGTAATCTGACCGGAAAGTCTGTTTGAGTTTTGTGCCGTGCAAACTTCTCATGTGACGCTGCGGGTTGCCAGATATGACACATACTACAGCAATGGAAGCAAACAAAGTGGATCAACAGAGTTGACGTCAGATTGTGTCCGACCTCAGAAGCTCCATGAGCAGAAACGTGGTAAAACAGCTCAGAGCTGCTCAGTGCTTCAACATTTCACTAGATTTCATTTCAAACAGAAAATAAAGTCATGAACTTTGTATTTTACATCATTTATCATCAGTAATCAGAACGTTTCCTTTGTGAATCAAACCGATGAACCGTGAATCATCGTCCGTTTAATGTCATGACGCTGACAGACATCCTGACCCACAGTGCATCATGGGAAAAGTTACCTATATTACCCTTGTAAAGTTTCCAAAGACTCGACCTACAACACAAAGTCACTGAGTTCAAGTATCCAAATCACGTCACACGATCATCATCAGTACTGACGGACCAAACAGTCGTAGAAAACGCTTCATGAAATAAATCATGTGACTTCAGTCTGGGGAGAAGATGGTGAAGAGAAACAACTCTCCAGTATTATGAATTTGGACTGCAGTACCAATTTACTAACACTAGATGTCAGTGTTACACATAAAGTTACGCCCCTGCACTGTCCCTTTAAAGGTGCAGTGTGTAAGATTTGGGGCCTCTATTTTCAGAATAAGGCAGACATGGAATATAATATTCATAACTATGTTCTGATGCATGTATAATCACCTGAAAATAAGAATCTTTTTATGTTTGTTACTTAAAAAATATCCTTTCATATCTACAGTGGGAGAGGGTCCCCTTTCATGGAGGCCGCCATGTTGAAACACCTTATTTATACAGTAGTCCAGAACAGACAAACTAAATACTGACTCTAAACAGGGTCCTTAAAGTGTTGTTTCTCCTTTACATTAGGAAGGTGAGGGTGATGTGAGGAGATTACAATGCAGTGAAGTCGTAATATTGTTCTGAGATTTGGGATGATTGAGACTGTCACTGTGTAAACGTATCCATCAATCTGTTTGTGTATGAAGGCGACTGGTCAGGTCCTGTATCTGTGGGGTGTGTCGCAGGCGACGCCCAGTCCTACATCCTGTTCTGTGACTTCTTTGACCGAGTCATCGAGGCGCATCACGAACACAAGATCAAAAGCCAGACGCCAGAGAGCGACTTCAACTACGACAACCTGAAGGTAGCCGGTCAGACCGCCTCGCCTCACTGTGGTTTCACACCACATGTAGAGGTCTGTTCAGGCACCTTGGAAGGTTCGGATTGGGGCACTTCATCACATGTTCTCCAATGGAAGGTCACTCTAGAGGACACTCACATTGTATCTATAGGAGCATCCTAGAGGTCACATCGGCTGTGGTTTTTCAGTAGATTTCAGCCCGTTTGACAAAGCTGAGTGAGACAACATACCGTCTCAATATTTCATCAGGTTTTATCTGACTTACGTAACTTTTCCAAACATGATCATTTGTTAAGATCCAAAATTCACATAAGAACTTCATGGAGACGGTCCACGTGACCCCCTGAACTGAACACACCTGTGTGTGTGTGTGTGTGTGTGTGTGCAGGGTGGTGATGACTTGGACAGGTCATACGCTGTACACTGTGAGGTGAGTGTTGTTCGAGCTGTCGAAGACTTCTGCTTCCCGACACACTGCAGCCGAGGAGAGCGCAGACAGCTCCTCACACTGGCCAGGAGAGGTACTGCACATCTGAGTTTCAGAACATTTGGGTTCATTAAATGTAAGTGTAAGGCAGTTACCTGTTTATGTCACAAGGTGGCACTGTGGCACTGTTTATGACACAACAGTTAGGCAATTCATTCATTCATTCGTAGTTTTTTGAGATTTGCTCTGTGTAGCATGCCAAGTTCTTTTAGAGTTTACTTTCTTTTGCCCCGCAAGGTGTCATGAAGCCGGTGAAATAAAGTCAAGGTCTCAGCCACAATCCAGAATCCTGCGTGTGGTGCCTCCTTCTCTCCGCACGGCACTCCACTACAACTACAACAAAAACAAATCACAATGCAGAGTCCGGGTCCGGGTGTGTGGGGGGTCTGGCAGTGGGTTACATAAGAAAACAGCAGCATGGATGTAGAACAGCTGGTGCGCTTATATGCAGTAATAATTTAATAAACAAAGAAAGAAAGCACACCAGCAGGGGCGGCAGGACAATGAACCCTGTGTGACATAGTCTCTGTAACCTGTTAACCAGTCTTTGCTCTCAGCTCTGCAGCGGCTGGAGGACGAAGAACTGCCGGGTCGACTCGTCTTAATAGAGGAGCTGAACCAGGAGCAGCAGAGGGAGCTGAACCTCAACCCTCCGTCTTCCACTCAGCTCCGTACCGGCATGGCCCGAGACTGGCCCGACGCCAGGGCAGTCTGGTCAGTCAGCAACTAGGGAAGGGAATATAAATATAAATGTATATTTAAGTATAAAGTATTTCAGGAAAGATAAGACTCTCTTGTCAAACATGTCCCGTGACGCCTTGTTACAGGGTGAGTAATGATGGCAGCCTGATGGTCTGGGTCAACATGGACGACCACCTGAGACTTGTGTCCACACGAGACGACACCAACATCACAGAGGCCTTTAAATGCATCTGCATCAACCTGCAGAAGGTCAGCGACAGGTCGTGTTTAATTAAAATGATGACACTCGATGAAAGTTGACATTTTCACTTACAAAATATTTTCGCACACAAATGTCTGAAGGTTTGGAGAATTTGAGCTCTATGTATCACTTCTCTGTCTCTAATAAGAGCTTGTTTTAGGTCATGAGCAGGTTTTCAAGTCTATTTGCTTGCTGTATGTTTGTTTCTTTGTAATTGTAAAGTGGGTTGTAGGGGTTTCTGAAGTTACGTTATTGGTTGCTACAAGGAGCTTGGGGTCTGTTTGTCTGTCTGTGTCTCCAGCTGGAGGGTTTCTACAGAGAGCTCAGACACCCGTTCATCTGGAAGCAGCAGCTGGGGTGGGTGACGAGCTCTCCGGCCAACGTGGGAACGGGTCTGAGGATTAGAGTCTACCTCAAGCTGCAACACATCCCCAAACACAGACGGCTGCAGGACGTCCTGAAGAGACTGAGGATCTGCACAGACCGACCTGACACCGATGTTTCACCAGGTAACCTGAACCACAGGTCTCTGTGTGTTTTTCCTAAATATCATATTCTTTCAATAAAGTTTTGGAGACAGGATGAAGAAAAGTGTGACAAACACCTGTTTGAAGTTTCCACAGGTGAACAGGTTCATTGGTAACAGGTGATCATCATCAGGTACGAAAGGAGTCGTTCACATGAAGGATGAGGCGAGGTTCAACACTTTGTGAAACAGTTTAAGAACGTTTGTGGACTCACAGTCTGAATGAATTCCTGGATTTCACCGTCTACAATCCAGAATATCATTCAAAGATTCAGAGAATCAGAGAAATCTCTGCACGTGAGGGGCAAGGCCCAAAACCAACACTGAATGTCCGTGACCTCCGACCCATCAGGCAGCAGCATCTACAGATGAAGTTCAGACTCTACCATGCAGAGAGAAAGACAGATATCAACAACATCCAGAAACACCGCACACTTCTCTGGACCAGAACATCTGAGACCGACTGACGAGTCCACGATTCAAACTGGGTTTGGAAATCATGGATGTCGAGTCCTCCGGATACACGATAAAGAGGAACAGGAGCATCCAGGTTGTATGGGGGTGTGTTAGAGCCCATGACATGATGGGTAACCTAATTAATCCTCTTCTTTGGGTTCCCTCGGATCCTTTTCACTTCTTCAGCCCTACGTGCACCTCTTCATTTAAGTGTTTGACCTGTGAGTGAGAACTGCTCTACTTGCCTTCATTTCCCAGAATCCCCGGCGCTGTATCGTGTCAGCAATGTGGCGACCTTCGGCATGAGCGAGGTGGATCTGACCCAGCTGGTGGTGGACGGGGTCAAACTACTTATCGCCATGGAGAAGAGGCTGGAGGGGGGCGGAGACATCGATGATCTTGTTCCTACACAGAAGTAGATCTGGATGATGATTGGCTGGAGTGACGGGGAACAACAAGCCTCTTTAAGATAATTCAAAATGATCATTTATCGACAATGAGTTTGATCAGATCATGAGACGGTTTTAGAAATCCCTGAAATAAAAATAAAAAACAAGTTTGCTTCGATTTACGTGTCTGTTTTCGTCTGATGTCATTAAACTTCCTGCAGCAGATAAACAGCTGATTGTGCTGCCATCACATCCACGTCATAAAGTGTCATAAAATATGATTCCAGTGATAAACATTGTTTCCTTCAGTTAAAAATAAATTCAATGAGCCTTAATTTGGCTTCTCATATTTGGAAATTATTTTGACTCGTCTTGTGTCCTCATGAAGTCTGATGTTAATCTGGTTTATTAGTTTAGTGTAAAAGAAGAGCTACACGTCATATTTAGACTGTAAAAGACGTCGTTAGCACATTTCTGATAGATTTGCAGTTTAAACTGTCTAAATCAGGGGTCTTCAACCAGGGGTCCGTGACCCCTAGGGGGTCCGCAGAGGTACTGCAGGGGGTCCGCCAATTTTTGTCATAATAATTGACAAAAATGATAATGAGTAAACTGCAAGCATTAATATTCAATGAATAGCTACTTTTAACAAAAAACTATTACTATTTATATACTATTTATAAATGATTACATTATGCCTGAATGCTTTATCAATCATGAACACATATAGGCTAATAACCCAACATATAAATAGGTTAATAAGGTGAAATAAAAATAAATATAAAAATTATTATAAGCCAGGCTTCAAATGTGTCACATGTGGGGGTCTCTGTTCTGTTTGTCTCTCGTCCAAGGGGTCCAGCTGAAAAAGGTTGAAGACTCCTGGTCTAAATGAAACTCACCTGCTGCTTCAACTTCACCACACTGACCTTCACAGCTCTTCAGAAACCTTTGAGGGACGTCACAGAGACTACGTCCAGGTTTTAGACAGTCTGCGGGGACGTCACGGAGACTACGTCCAGGTTTTAGACAGTCTGCGGGGACGACACGGAGACTACGTCCAGGTTTCAGACAGTCTGCGGGGACGTCACAGAGACTACGTCCAGGTTTTAGACAGTCTGCGGGGACGTCACAGAGACTACGTCCAGGTTTTAGACAGTCTGCGGGGACGTCACAGAGACTGCATCCAGGTTTTAGACAGTCTGCGGAGACGTCACGGAGACTACGTCCAGGTTTTATGGTTGTCCTCCCTCTGACGGTCCAAAGCTCCTGCACTTGTATTAACAGACGTTAGTTTAGTTACATGATGTTGAATTAAACTTCATCCTGCAGTGACATTTTAAACAGCTGTGATCAGAAAAATGACACAAAATGCTGAAAAATGTTTCATTTGTGTGGTTTTTATTTAAAATGAATACACCGGACTTCTGCTACTTTCCTGTTGGTGACGAGAATGACGAATCAAGAGTCTATCACTCGGTACAAGTTACGATCTGAGAGCTGAGGTGAAGGCTATTTTCAAGTAAGAGGCTCAGATTTACAGTCTTTCCCTCGTGACATGAAGGCAGCGTCATATTCACACCTTCTAACCTCTGTCGTCCCCGTCAGACAAGAACGTTTGCATTGTTTGTTCCCTTCCTGGTTTTAAGTGCTACAACATACAGTACAAAGTGTTCTCCAGTTTCAGTAATGATGGAGAACCATTGCACGGTGAACCCTCAGGACCTCGAACACTATAGAGACAGCCAAAGATTAGTGGGAAGAAAATATACAAGAAAACCAAAACTGAAAGAAAAACTACAAACTGTATCAGAAATATAAAGTATCAGGATAAAGTCCCCATGAAGCCAAACATCTGTCCTCCAGTGTCTGTCCAACCCTGACACAAAGTGTCTTCAGTGTTTTCAGGTGTTCTTCAGGTATTTTAGAGTTTGTCATTTCCTGATAAACCAGAAAAACTTATTGATGATGTCATCCTGTACTCGGGGGGGCGTGTACTAATTTAACATCCAATCAAACGCTTTCTCTCTTCTGACGCCGCCGGAGCGGAGTGCTTCCTGTTTGATCCAGTCTATGAGCGACTGTGAGGGCTGCTACAGTCATCTGTGTCCGGGCCTCACTGATTACTGTACAGAACCAGAACCACAGAACTTTATTCAGACTGGATCAGACTTTATTCACAATATATTTGCTGCTTTTCCCTCTGATGTCCTCCGACTGCTTCAACTCTCTGTGATTTACACACTTTATGATGGACACATAGCTTTAGCATAACCACTCGCTAAAGAAGCTAACCGCTAATTAACTGCTGCTAACTGTCAACAGAACCGGGCTCAGCAGCCGGACCGGACCGGGTTGGAGCACAGCCTCTGAGACCAACAGGGAATAATGTTACAGTACCGAGCTGATTTACAGACTGTATGATGGAAACATTGATAAGTAGTGAAGCTAACTGTGGTTAGCTCGGTCAGCCGTGTAGCTAACTGAACTGACTCAGCCCGGGATGCCAGGAGCCAAACCCGGCAAGAAAACCACCTCGGTAGGCTGCTGTATTCACTGTTAGACTGGACACTGCTGGTTCAGAGGTTCTGTTGCTGTGTTCACTGTTAGACTGGACACTGCTGGTTCAGAGGTTCTGTTGCTGTATTCACTGTTAGACTGGACACTGCTGGTTCAGAGGTTCTGTTACTGTATTCACTGTTAGACTGGACACTGCTGGTTCAGAGGTTCTGTTTGGTCCATTTTTACAGGAAACCCGTGAAAATGAGGAAGTAAACAGAACTCTCCTTCCTGTTTCATGGGGACTTTAGGTGGTGCAATAGATACAGAATTGAGTTTTTCTACCCGGTAACAGTATTTAACAAGCTTAAAGGGAACTTTCAGCATCAAGTTCGACCAGAAACTCTGCTGCATTTATCCTTTAACGTCTGGTGACTTTCTATATTTCTCTCAAACCGACTAACAGCCATGACGTCACCATGAACACACACACACAGTTTATCTACACACTGTCCCGCAGCCACAAACACTCACTAGAGCACCAAATGTGGATGGATGCATTGCTAAAAATAGTCCCAAACGCACTAAACCTGAACCTTTTTTAAACATGGAGTTATATTTCTGTGAGGTGTTTTAAAGATGGACGTCCTCAGACATGCTCATGGGGTTCGTTGATGCTGACTGATAAAATATAGAAAAACACCAGACTGGTCCTTTAAATCTGAAGCGGGGACGAGAATGGAAACAAAAACTGGAACTCACTGGAGCAGATCTGGTTTTATCGCACTGCTAAAAGACTAAAAAAAATAAGAACAAAGTCACATTTTCAGTGGTGGAAAACAAAGAATGTACACAGTGTGGACCAATAAAAACAGACTGTACACAATCCACCACTCATCAATACTGCACCTGCACATATTCACCTGGACAGGTATTGTTTTATACAGCAAATAATAAAAACACATTCTGTTCTGTCAGCTGGAAATGTGTAAAAAGATTTAAGGAGTTTTACAGTTTGTGTTTGAGTACTGACATATTATTGCAGTCGTATTAACATCAGCCAGCAGGGGGAGTCAAAAGCACTTTTCAGCTTCAGGAGGTCAGAGGTCATCACGTGTCCTCAGTGATACAACCAACAGTTCAGTTCAGGTGTTTCACTACCTTCATTACCTCGACTGTAAACTGTGCAGCGTCCAAACTGAAGACGAGACGTCGACATCAGCTGCAAACATCGTCACAGTCGTTAAAGTGAAACTAAAACACTTTTCTCAGACTATGTTTCGTCTTGTTGATCGATCCGGGTCCAAATCAGGTCCATCGGTCTATAAATATGTAGCTATCGGAGACGTAGCCTCTGTTACGTCACATTTAACACACACAAACTTTTACAAACAGACGTGACGGACACGCAGAGAGTCTCTGTTAGCTCTCTTAGCTCCATGGTTAGCTTTGTTAGCTCGGATTAGAGTTTAGTGGTTTTGTTACACTTTAAATGTAAAAACATCAAACCAACGCCGGGCTACTCGTCCTTTCCTGATGAACAGCTAACGTACCGACTGTACAGCACTGTAACTCAAAACAGGTTCAAACCTTCACAATGAGCCGATCGATCAGCCGACATCAGACGGCTAACTCGCTAGCAAGTTAATTAGCCTGATCGCCAACAATTTTAATCAACACCATCAGGAAGCAACGAGCGGATAAATGTTTGATGAATATCTGTAGCTAAATTAGCAGCTAGCTGTTCTACTGTTGTAGCCGCACAGGTAGAGCAGAGGTAATGTTCCATTAGCCGTGTTTCCATCATCGAGCTGTTTCCTCATGGCTCTCATGGCTCCTCATGCTAACACGTGAAACAAACACAAATGTTTGATTTACTTCCTGTTTCCTGTTTGTTTTTCACACCTTCAGCTCTTCTTGTTGTGTTCTCTTCTCGTGAACTACGGTAATGGATGGAAACACGACTGTTAACTTCACGTGCAGCTCGCTCAGTTCCCGTAACATCCTGCTGCGTGCAGATACTTTTCCTATTCAGGCTTCATCTGCCAAAAACCAATGTCTGAATTCCACCGAGCACGTCCGTGACACGAGCGCGCTCGTTGTAGACGTCGACTGCGATTCCACAAGAAGCGCCCGCTGGTCTATTTTTGACGTACGCCGCCTCAATCAGCACAGAGCAGATCGAGCTGACGTGCAGACAAGAGGAAATTATTGAACTACGCAGACGAACATGAACCAAATCTGAGCAAACAAAGTCTGAACACTCACGGTGGAATTCAGCCCTGGTTAAACACTCATCGGGTTTCTCTGTGAGAAGTTTGAAACTTTAGTTTGAAAAGTTTTGGACAACTCTGAAGTGCACGTAAACGACAAAGTGCGGCTCCAGCAGGAAGTCATGGATGGACCTTAACGTGTTGAATCACTGAGGGACGAAGCACAACCTGCTGCCTACCTGCGCCATCACTTCTTTTAATATTTGGTTTCACTGGCAAACATCTAGTGATAACATTAAATAGTAAGTGTGTCGCGTATAATAAGGTGTATTTTCTCTGAGTCATACAGCAGTTAGCGAGGAGTAGTGCTGAACATTCTGCGAAGAAGAGGAGGAGCAGAGATCTTCTCCTCGCAGTGGAAGTAGTTCACAGCCTGAGCTCGTTGGCCACTTTGGAGGCGATGTTCTTGAAGGCGATGGACGTGCCGGAGATCCTTTTAAAGCGCACGCCGTTGAGCGAGAGGCGGGGCAGCTTGCACACCTCGATCTCCCATTGGACCAGACTGTCCTGCCGGGCGTCGCCGTGCACGCAGAACAGCGAGTAGCGTTCACGCTGCTCGTAGTCACAGTTGTTGGCGTCCAGAACCCTCCGGATCTCCTTCATCATGTCGCCCGGCTCCATGGAGGACGTGGTCTTCATGCTCCAGGTGAAGCGCAGCGATCGAGGCTTCGAGTCCCGGCCCTCCTCTTTGGACTCACCTGATAAACTCCTGGAGGAAAAAGACGACAAGCCGACACGTTAACAGACGAGAGCTGACAACACGCTCCCTGACATTTAAACTAAAGACACACGATCACACAAAACAGATTTCTCTCCTTTCAGATGGTTGATCCAGGATTTCTGTCAGAAGAAATAGTCCCTGTGAGGACAGAAGAAACGTGGACAGCACAAACTAAGTCCTGTTCACGTCCATCGTATCGAGAGACAGACATCGATGTGTTCGTGTGATCTGAGGAGTAACGTCACAAACGAGCTCTTGTTGTTTTGATCTTTTTTCTGCCAGCTGATATTTCAGACACACACACACACACACACACACACACACACACACACACACACACACACACACACACACACACACACACACACACACACACACAGCAGTATATCCTGTTACATTCATCTGTATTTAAATATTGTTGGTATACGACTGAAAGTGGAAACACATAAACAGTTTCTCGTTGCTTAACGTCACCGTGACTTAACCGTGTTTCCTCAAACTGTGTTGTGTTGTGTGAGGTTCCATGTGCAGAGAGTGAACTCAGCCCAAAGCTGACCGCAGTAACAGAACGCTACAACTGTAAACTGACAAAGACGACGTGTAGAGCGACCAGCAGGACTGACTACGTAAAGACGCAACAGTTAACCGACATTGTAAATTAATTAAATGTTATAATGAGTGTAACGGACTAAAAGAGAGGGAAGCTACGACTGATCAGCAAGTCGAACACTAAATTTATGATCATTTCTTTATTATTTGCTTTGTTAGTTTCTGTGTCTCCGTCCGGTCTACAGTCAGTGTAATGTGGCCCCCAAATTCCACCAGGTGCAGACGCGCAGTGTTGCGTGTGCGCCGCGGTGATACGCAGCCAGTCTAGTCAATGTTTCAAACCCCACCGGCTCTGCCAAGGTCCGGTTTGAGGGTTACACAGAGCCGCGGCATTACAGAGACGTACCTGGTGAGGACTCGGATGGTGAGCGTTGAACACTTCTCGTCCTCAGTGAGTACCTCAGTACACAAACGTGAGCTGGGCACGTTTTATATTTATATTTTGGAGGTCTGGTGATGTGCTGGTGCACAGTCCACGACACAAAGTTTGTCTACAGGAACTGTTCACGCTGTCCGATGACTTTCTTTTACTGACCTGCGTACAAACTTGGAGGTGATCTTGCCGATGAGGGAGGTGGAGGTGCCGCGGCGGGGCGAGGCGAGCGACGCGGCAGTGTGCTGCGACAGGCTGGGCGAGGCCGGCGGGCCGTTGTAGGTGGCGGGCCGTCGGTCTCGAAGCTGAGCGCCATGGAAGGTGGAGCGGCTGGAGGAGTTGCGGGGGAAGCGGGTCCGGTCCGGCGTGGTGCTGCTGCTGCTGCTGGTGACGCTGAAGGCTGACGGTGATGACGGAGGCTGCTGGGGGGAGCTGAGGCGGGCGGAGGAGAGGAGGAGGTCAACAAAAAGGGTTACACCGCTGAGCGGGTGGAGAAATGAGGTGACGGCGCTCTGACTCACCTCTGATACTCGACGTTGTCGTCGATGGGGGGCAGGCAGGACTTCATGGGATGTCCCGACGCCGACATGGACTTGACGTGACGGGGACGCGTAGAGGAGGCGGTTGCCCCCGGCGATGGGGAGGGGGATGCTGCAGGTACCTCAGGTAGACTGAGACAGACAGGTTAAATGTTTTGGACAATAACAGCTTGTGATCAATGAAAACTCCCAGAATTCCTCTCACCTGCTGTCCTTCCCGTTGGGAACAGCAACCGAGTGGCGTTCAGTGCTCGTCCTCTCGTTAACGTACGTGTTCCTCCGAGTTATGCTCTGTAAGAAGACACAGACCGTCAGCATGAAGTGTTTCCTACGCTCAACGCGGTCCCTGAACGCCTCATGTGTCGACTGAAGCTGCTAACGCTAACATCAGATGATGTCACGACCCAGTTCAGACCAGAATCTGAGTCCTCTCACCCCTGAGGCTGTGGCTGACCTCCTGCGGTCCGGAGCTCCCATGGGTGAAGCCGGCTCTTCCTTCCTGTCGCTCTCCACACTGTTGGCATGACAACGCTTGGTGTAGGAGACAGGTGGGGGGATAGAGGGCGCCACTGAGAAACAAGAACACAAAGACGTGATCCAGATCAGATTCTGACTCAAACAAGAAGACTCGACACATGAACGGGTCCGTCTTCACGCCTCACCGTGGTCGCTGAAGCGTCTCTGCTTCTGATTGGTCGACGTGCTGCGAGAGTGGGCGGGGGACTGAGTGGAGCCGTTGAGGTCGCTGCTGGGTCGTGACCTTTGAACCAGGTTACTGCTGGACAAAGACGCGCTGCCTTCAAACTGGTGGAGAGAGTCGCAGCACAGGATTGTGGGTAGAAAACGGGTTAATTCACAGACTGTGCTGAGACACAGCAGACAGGGAGCTAGGATGAAGCTAAGCTAAACATGTCTGGACCTGTGCTGGATGAAGTGATATCTGAATCCTGGAGACGAGTTCACTGAGCTGGTTATGTAATGTAACAAACCTCAGCAGGTTTCCTGCCCAGCAGCAGGTATATCGCCGTCATCTCGTTGTATTTCTGACCCTCCAGCGCTTTCATCACTTCCTCCTGGGGGAAGCCCATCGTCGCCATCAGCTCTGATTGGTCAGAAAACACACAGAACGCTGAGCAGCTAACACACTGATGATTAGCAGGTATGTGGTCACAAACCAAAGTATCCTGATGTTGATTAACTGCTGTGAACTGAATCAACAGAACCGGGCTCAGCAGCCGGACCGGGTTGGAGCACAGCCTCTGAGACCAACAGGGAATAATGTTACAGTACCGAGGTGATTTACAGACTTTATGATGGAAACATTGATAAGTAGTGAAGCTAACTGTGGTTAGCTCGGTCAGCCGTGTAGCTAACTGAACTGACTCAGCCCGGGATGCCAGGAGCCAAACCCGGCAAGAAAACCACCTCGGTAGGCTGCTGTGTTCACTGTTAGTCTGGACACTGCTGGTTCAGAGGTTCTGTTGCTGTATTCACTGTTAGACTGGACACTGCTGGTTCAGAGGTTCTGTTGCTGTATTCACTGTTAGACTGGACACTGCTGGTTCAGAGGTTCTGTTGCTGTATTCACTGTTAGACTGGACACTGCTGGTTCAGAGGTTCTGTTACTGTATTCACTGTTAGACTGGACACTGCTGATTCAGAGGTTCTGTTGCTGTATTCACTGTTAGACTGGACACTGCTGGTTCAGAGGTTCTGTTACTGTATTCACTGTTAGACTGGA